>VXCB01000009.1:0-517201 GCA_009613015.1 Mollisiaceae sp. DMI_Dod_QoI
GTGGTGGAGCGTTAGGGCAGACGCTATGATGTGGAGGCATACGAGATAAGGACGGAGACGGAGTACTGAGAGGTATTAAACACAAAGAGAATTGTGAAGTGATGTCCGTGTAATGGTTGTTGGTGGAGTGGGTGTAATGTGTGGAAATAGAGGTGTGTGGTGGTGTTTTTTTTTTTTAAGAAGAAAGCGCGCAACAGAATTTTTTTCCGTTCTGGGGGTTCAAACGTGGTCCCTCCCTCTCCCCCCCCCCCTTTTCCCCCCCCCCCCCCCCCCCCCCCCCCACTTCTTTCACCCGATATCGAAGAAGAAGAAAACCTAACAAAAACCCCCCAAAAACAGCCCCAACAGCATGGTTAATCGGCGGCGAACTCCCCAACAACAGTCTCCGCCCCTTCACCTACGGGCTCGCCACCGCCTTGAACTTCGTCGGCAACTGGCTCGGCACCTTCACCGCGCCCTACTTCATCAACCCCGCCAAGCTCGACTGGAGCGCCAAGTACGGGTACATCTGGTTCGGGACGAACGCTCTGCTTGTGGTTTTTACCATTTTCTTTGTGCCGGAGACGAGGGATCGGACGTTGGAGGAGATTCATGAGATGTTTGAGGAGAGGGTGAGTACGAGGGGCTTTAAGAGGTATGTGTGTGTGGGCGTGGAGGGCTTTGCGCAGATGGGGGAGGGCAAGGCGGATGTGTTGATGGAACATGAACGGGAGGTGGTGGGGGAGAAGGGGGAGGTGCTTCAGGTTGAGGATAAGAGTGAGGGGAAGCGAGATGTTTGAGACATGCGGTCGGATTGGCTGGTGAGGGGAGGCTGGTTCGTGTCATTTGATTTGATATGATATGATATTTGCGTAACCTCATGTGGGATATCTAGTTGCATCATGCATGCTCTACGCTCAAATAAATAAGTATCAGCTTAAAAACCAAACACAAACACAGATAAAACCTAAGTATTGATGCCCAAATTCAATCGCCATACTCTTCTCTCTTCCCTTAAACTGGCTTTCACGAAGAAAATAGTGCCGAGGACGAAGATGGTAGCCCACACGTACGGCACGCCCCATCCGACTCCAAACGCGACATTTTCCTCAAGCGAGAAGATCAATATAGTAGTGATCATCGCAATCATCAAGAACCCCACTCCCCAGAACCAGCTTAAGCGCTGGATCATTTTTCTGAACAACGGACTGGCTTCGTAGCGTCTGAGCACAGCATGGCGAGCAGTGAGTTCGCCGCGATACTCGATCGCGCCGGAGTCTTCGAGGATAGCAAGGAGTGCGGGACGGAATGGTGTCCCTTTGGGAGTCGAGGACATCTCGAATGGGAGCAGAACTTGATAATGAGTGAGGATGGAGGTGAGGAGGAAGAGAACACCGAGGTAGTAGCAGATGATGGCAGATGGGAGGGTGCAGATTCGGAGGAGAGGATCATCAGGTGCAGTGCCGATGACGAGGACGATTTCGAAGATCGAGGCGCAGATGGCGAAGTTGACGTTGGTGAATTCGAGCTGGAGGGTGTTAGGTTTCTAATGTTTATACATGATATAAGGGAATTGGGAGCAAATGGCGGACCAATCGATATTTTCGGTTCCAGCCGATGGGGCCGTACCGGCTGGAACATTTAAAGATCAACCTGATGCAGCGATGTGTGTAGTGCGCAAAAGTCATCAGGCAGAACAAGCATGTGATGACAATAAATACTATCTCCAGTCAGTGCGAAATCCTCACTCCCAAAAAATATGGATATAGCGTACCAGTCTGCTTCTTCAGTTTCGCCCCGAATGTCAACGAGTAGAAATAGACAATTGGCATCACACACAGGTCCAACACCGCAATCCCTAAGCCAATATAAAACAGCATCACTCTCGTCCTCGTCGGCACATGGAGTGGAGGTGGAACATCATCCAGAGTCGTTATTCGATTCCCATCTGGCCCCAAGAGTTCCGGCCCTTGCTCTGCATCCTGGAACTTCGCAACATTCCTCAACTCATAATCGTCCTGTAAACTGGACCACGAATCCTTCAATTTCGCGGGCGGAGGCTCAAGTCTATGGTCTTGGTTCATCGTATCTTCTTCTCATAATATATCGTCTTGTTTATCGTTCGTGAAGCATGGTCGAGGAAGGGCGTTGGGTTTCGTTGAAGATTTGAAGAAGGAAGGGAGGTCGTCGGCGCACGGAGGGGTCGGTCGATATTATGTTCCGAGTGCAACCGTGTTGTCCCTGCCTCCCTCGTTCCTTCCCTATCGCTTCGTATCATCGCCGCGTCATTGTGTCGCAGCCCTTCAGCCTCCCGAGCGCGCATCGAATCGGGAAAGGTCGTGGTGGCTTGATTGGAGGTGGCAGGGCCGCCGGCGTTCATGGTCCCTTTCTGCGGGAGCATGCGCGTTGTGCTTCGGGCCCGACATGTTGGATCGTCGCTAAATATAGCTTAGTTCAGGGGTAGGTTAGTCAGTTCAGCGGGAGTCAGGAATGGATGCTTTCGGCAATCAATTCGTTGGCTTATGTGAGCTTTTGAGTGGTGGATTGTGGAATATATATAAAAAGGCCAAATTCTGCAAATAAGAGGCTGGAAACAACTTTTCTAACAGAGACATTCTGCAGAAGATAATATCGGCAGATCTGAGTGTAAGATACCCTATTTGGAAAGAGCCTAAGCCTAGTGGCTCTTAAGGCACTACGTATGTACTTGTAGATATGCTGCAGTGCCGTGAAGTTGCGCCGCGTCGTAAAACACGACCACAGAACTTGGAAGCTTGCAGGCCAAGCAATTCCACGTGACCAACGCCACTAAAATCTTACCTCGAGCAATTGATGTGCTTCCTACGATCATCTAACAAACTTATATTTTATTCAGTCTCAGGTTCAAGTCTGACGTGACAAGATATCGTTTGGACTCTACAAACGGTGTAGGATCTCGCGTGACGGTGGCTTGGTGTTTTAAGTCCAGGTATAGATACTTGAGTACGAAGCCACTTCCTTACCGCTTACTCTAATACGGCTCGGAAATCTCATATAAGCATGGACAGCCAGCCGAAAAAGGTCAAAAGGACAAGGAGGTCGGTCCCTCGCTCTAGAGGCGGTTGTTTGACCTGCAAGCAAGTAACTCGTTCAATCATACCCTGAGCCCATGCTTACAGCTCAAAAGAATACGCCGTGTAAAATGTGACGAGAGGAAGCCAGCTTGTCGGCGTTGTGAGGTCTTTGGCATCGCCTGTGATGGCTACCCCGCTGGTGCGCGCATTCCGTCCAAAAGCACGTCCAACTCTCAAGGTGGGGCTACTCTTCTACCACGACCACGACCTGTCATTCCGGCTGCAATTTTGACAACCATATTCGACAACCATGCAGAGAAGAACTACTTTGACCTCTGGCGTTTCAGCTCACCACCCAGTGCACACACGTTTCTCGATTCCGGAGCCTGGACTCCCTTGATCTTGCGATCGTGTCATATCCCATCAGTTCGAAATGGCGTTGTGGCTGCTGGAGCATTAGCGCTAGCTTTCTCTGAAGCGCATGCCCAGCGGATCATAGCACCTGCCTCAACTCAACATGACATCTCAAACATCCATCATGAAATAGCGATCAAGTACTACAGCAAAGCCATAAAAATGATGAGAGAGGACCTAGCGAAGGGCGAGCAAGATCTAAGGACGACTCTGGTAACTTGTCTCATCATCTTTCTCTTCGAGTCATTTCATGGAAATTTTCCATTGGCAGTGGCCCAGATTCGTACTGGCACTGAGTTGATCTACGAATGGAGGAGAACTTTACCCAGTGCCTCTCCAGCGCATTACCCCTCACCGGACCCCACCACCGTCGAAGACGAACTTGTGCAGGCGTTTGGAGGCTTCTCAATCCAGACCTTTTCTGAACCTGATCCAAGGCCACCCTCTCGTTGCGATACCCTAAAGCAAGGCGCAGAAGAGGTAATCCGTCAGATGCCAGCGACCTTTCCTACGCTCAAGATAGCCCGCGCATACCTCGAGCTCATAATGAGATCTGCAACTGTCTTCCTTTCGGTCACAGGTGCTCAAATGTACTCAGAGATTACCAACCACACCTCTCTCAATTTATCCCCCATGGAAGAAGAACAGAGCATGGCAAGATTATCATCCCTCCAAGCAGGACAACAAAGACAATTTGAGGACACAGAAGACCTAGCTCACCAACGATCTGCCTTATCAGACACCGCAATTCCTCAAATCGCCGATGAAGACTACATATCCCAGAACTTTCAAAAACAATCATCATTCGTTCGCCAAATGGACGATTTGCAACGCGAAGAAAACCTCGCCAAGCTCCGACAATGGCACCAGGCATTCAGATCCATGCCAGCAAAAGTACAAATGAAAGGCTCACCCGGTTGGCTCTTACTGCAACTACATTACAAGACCTCTATTTTTGCACTTCGCTCGTTGAGTCTCGATCTCATGGCATACGACAATTTCTACGACTTAATGCTCGAGATCGTCACGCTCTCTTCTCGCATCCTTGAGGATTTCAATAGATTGGGCATCCCGTTCTTCGCTCCTGATCTCGCAATCATCCTCCCGCTTTACTTAGTAGGAATGAAATGTCGGTTTTCAAGCCTTAGGAGCAGAATTATAAAATTGTTACTGGGACAGTGTCGCAGAGAAGGGATATGGGATAGTATCCTCGTAGGCAAAATTGTGGAGTGGGTGAAAGATGTTGAAGAGACGTATATGGAGGGAGAAGGGGATAAGAAGAGAATTCCTGGATGGGCGAGGGTGGAACCTGTTCATACGAGCTTTGATTTGCTGGAACGGAGAGCGACGGTGGTTTGTTTTCAGAGGACGGGGCCGGATGATCCGTTACCGAGGAAGATAGAGTCTACCTTGTTGTGGTGATGGAGTTTTATGGACCTTGCAAACGATTGGGACCTGCACCCAACACCACAAAGACTGTAAACATTCCGCACAATAACGTAAGATTTTCTTTGATTTAAAGTAATGAGCGAATACAGACTTTTGAATAATAACTTAGTTATTTTTGGGAAAGTATTTTATATTGACTAACAGTTAGCTGCAGTCCTTCTACGACGATTTCCGCCTTCCATGCTCCACTAACAATACCTCTCTGTTATTCTCATACGCAATTCTTCTGGAACATGTTCCTGTAGCCGTTTGCTCTTTGTCGAGCTTATCATCAGGACTTTGAATCAGATGCTAGATTCAATTTCCTGGCCGACAATGAGACTACCCAGCATGCGGAGAAAGCTCTGGAACTTTTCATCCCAACCGTCCTTCTCAAACTAGGCCAAATCATCGATGATGCAAAAAAATAATCGACTTTATCGGAACCTGCCTCAACAATAACTCGAACATTTGACAAAAGTCCTCCATCGGAATCGATTCTTGCGTACCATTGAGAACTGCAACGTCAACGCCATGCAAAGGAGCACTAAGCCACATCCGAAGGAGCTGTGCAAGCAGACTACTGACCAATCCTCTCGGACTTTGAAGGTTATTATTAGAGGCCACATGCTAACTATAGAAGAAGTGTAGCGTTACACTTGCCGCCGAATCGCTAAACAGCCGTACCAGATTTGCGCAGAAGTATGAGATAGGCGATGTTTTTCCAAACCTGGAGGAGTCAAGGTAGTTTTCAACATAAATCAAGATTGTTTCTCTCTCTAGCAGCTACCCATGTTTGGAATCGCAGATCCAAAATAACAATCGCGCTGTAGGACTTGGATGTCGAGTCAAACCACTTGCTTTGCCGGAGAATAAAGTCTAGATCCCGAAATTCTTGCTCAAGCGGCAATGAAGTATAGATATGAGCTGCTCGGGAGATGAGGTTTGAAGAGAGCGGTGGATTTGCCAGACATCCTAAGCCCCGGCTCCTGTTCTTCGCATAGAAAAACTTTCCAGAATGAGCGCCACTCCCTTCAAGAGCAAGGATGGCTATCTTACCAGAAACGACGTCTTTTAATATCTGGAAGATGTCGTTCTTGCTCCCCAGGGCATCATTTATTTGCTTGGAGATAAAGTCCTTCAACTCGACAATGCTCGAATCAATTTCTTGGCATCAGCCATCTAGGCCGCGCACCACTTAATCAATCGTCGAAAAGATCTCTTCGACTTGCACTTGTGTTGTTGCAGTCATTTTCTGAACTGCTTCGGTGGCGAGATGATTCTTGACAACAAGTCCATCTTGAAGGTTTCTGCCGGACGCCTCCACCGCACTCCCTTTTCTCTGTATACAGCCCAGTATGTCCAAGACTCGGAACCTCGAAAGAGACTGGTCACTTTGGCTCCTGTGCTCATCATTAGCACTGAATAGGGTTGGTTTTTTTGGGACGAAAACTACTAACAGAATTTTCCGGGCATTAAAATCTCAGTCAAGCGGGGGGTAGCATCGAAGAGTGTCAATTTTAGATCATCTATGGAGTCATGCAGCTTGACGTCTTCGGGAAAGCTCTGGGACTTGCTGCAGGCCATTGCAATGATACCAGGCATCTTGCTATGTTGGGCAAGCTGTAACGCTTTTATTAGCTTCAGAAAGAAGATGGAGGTTCAAGGGCAACACGAGCATGGAAGACGATGGCGAGTCCACCATGAAGAATACACAAGTCATCAAGAATATCGTCTAGGAAAGGCACAATCGACTGCGACATATTGCTCAACTTCCTCTTATTATTTCTTAAGAATTTCCTGTCGCCTTTTTCACTAGCAACTGCTGCGTCCTTGGCCTTTTCTAGCCCTCTCAGCACATCCTCCCAGGAACAATCGACGCGTCCAATTTTCTTGGATTACGCACCCCGTCACCAAATCACTCAAAGCAGCGTCCAGGTTTAGGACGACTTTCGTCTTCGAGCAACGGGCCGGGCCTAGAATTTGGGCACAGGCAGCGTAGCCCCCGCAAGGGGTATTCCAGCCAGAAAGAACCCTTTCCAGACCGAGACTGCTGGGGAAATCCGTTCATGCCTCGAGCAAAGATGAAGGACTACCCGAAAGAAGGCAACTGGATCTACGATAGGCGCATCGCCTACATGTAGTGCAAGGACAGGAGCATTGTTTTCTTTGGAGGAGAGGGCTTTGCTGTTGATAAAATCACCATGGACCAGTGGCGAAATTTTCACCACCACTTTATCAACATCTCAAGCAGAAACAGAGCAGGCCTACGAAGTACTCCTAGTCCTGCAAGAACCAGGAGAGATAGCAACCGTTCGAGTAAAAGCATTTGAACATTAGGAGGCATTTACAATTAGGCAGCCCACACCTCAACTAGACCTAGTGATGGATATGGTGGTCTGGGAGACGGAGACCTGTCGCCACATGATACCCATGGGCCTGAAAGACCGGGAAGAAACTTCTGAAGTGGGAAACATGGACTTCAGGGATCTGAATCTGAACATGGGACTTGGTTCAAGAGAAGGAAAGGAGGTGATTATGAGGACTAAGACAGGTCTTCTATGTGAACTCACTCGTTTCACAGAAATCGGTTTCGAAAACGTTGCATGTTTGATTTGGACATATGATTTGGACATAAGGAATAATATTAAGCAATTGGACTTGGTTAGATATTTTGAATTGGTAGCTAGTGCTGAAAGCATTCTTCTCTTAATTGATTCAGATAAGTAATAATGTATTTTTGTCACTTTCTGACGTTGAATTGATGGCTCCTAACACGAAAATCAATCACTGATTCCGAGAGCAAGCATTGCTCAAATGAAAATCCTCTACCGAGACAATTAGACCTTGAACGACTATGAATCATAAAATTAGCTTGTGTAAGTTGAATCCTGTTATCAATAGGGTTGGTGATGGACCTAGTGTAGTCTTAGGAGGAAAGTTTGATCCGTTCTGGAGAAATGGAGAAGTTGTAGCAAGTAAATCAAGTTGCTGCTCTTATCCCGGTCCAGCTCTCTTGAACTTGGGAGCCGCGGGCTGCTCCTTATGAACTATGTATATAGACCTATCTACTGTAAAGGTGAGAGAAAGTGGATTTCGATCTAATATGAAGGGAACACATATTGAAAACTCTAGCTAAAACTATAACCCGAGAACCATTGTTCGACAGGGGTTTAAAGATTAAGATCGTCAAATAATATTGATTGTCCTATTTCGAATTTAGGACATTTTGAAATTGTAGTATTTCGAGCAATGCTTGCCTCCTCGCTGCTAAACGGGTTTAGCTTAGAACCCACCTACTATGCAGAACTACACAGTAGAAAATGCTAACAAGTTTTCTTTTCTGTGTAACTTACACTAGTAATATAACGATTTCATCACTCTCCATAATATATTCACAAGGTTTTGCATTAGGTTTTGCATTGCCGGTCAAGATTCTTTTGATATAGTGCTCAAAATAATAGGGGCAGAATATACAAGAAAGTATAGTACCATCCCTCCCATTCCCAAAGTCCACGGGCTTAAGTATCAACATCGGACCTAATCCAAAGCTTGTTCCTGCTTACTATCTCCTTTATATCAAAACTCGGTAGAGACCATTTGCTATTTGCATACTGGAAGATCGGGTAATTAACGTTGGATTCTTCCATTGTGGCATCTATCACGCTAATAAGTCTGGATACACGTCAATATACCATTAGGAAGACTGACCTATGTCTATTTCTTTCCGATATAAGAGCTCTGAAAGTGCTTCGTGAAGTGGTTTAGACACTCGTTCTCCTATTGTGTTCCATGATACAGCTTCCTCTCCCTCATCAAATAACCACTGGACGTCGGAGCAATCGTCTTCACGATAGAACAAATCGCGCCGCCGGGGGTCAATTAGAATAAGCTCCGAGTCAATTATAGATCTTTCTTCGTCTGTAATAAGAACCACTTCCTCAACCCCTTTATGAAAGAAAGCTCTCACGTAGTCAAGAAGATATTCCCCTGAAGATTGAACAATCCAGAGCCAGGCTTTGAAAGGAACTGCAATAGATCTGAGTTGCGGTGCTCCTTCCCAAAAAGAATCGGTAAAGAGATCATCAGTATGGTAGTTATAATTCGACAACCACAGTGTATCAATCTTTGGGTTGATATACAAGGCCGGAGCTTTGTCTGAATCCAAATTGAGTCTGACAAGGCATTTTAATGCCACTTTCCTGCTTTCTCGATTAATGTTGAGGATAGGATGTGTTGGCGTTGTTGCGGCCAGTATTTCTTCTGTGGAATGCCGGTCCTTAGACGCAAACTGGGAGCCAACAATCCGAGGCTCTTCAAGAGCGGCTCTCCAGATAATGCACCGGACCTCGGTTGGTAGTTTCGAGAAGAGGGTAAAGCGTCGATCTTGGTGGACCTTCGTCTTCAGTCGGATTGCAGTAGAAAGTTCATTGTGGAGAGATTGATTCGATTCTTGAAGCTTCTTCACGTCGGCTTGGAGGTCTCTCATGGTTGAGAGGAGGTGTCGTGTGGTGTCATCGGAGGCGTGCGTAGTCGAAGATGTTATTGTGGCTGGAAGTGGTGCCTGGCCTATGAAAGGCAGTCGCGAAAGTGATTGTCCCATATCGAGATCGAATGTGGACGCTATGCTTCCTCCCTTGGAGCGAATTGAAGGAACCAAAATAGATAATTAGAGAAGCAAATAATGTAGATCTTGTAAAGTACTACAAATATGCACAGAGTTGCTCTCGGAACCTTTCGGGCGTAGTTTGTGTTGAAAAGCGATGGTGAAGCGTTTGATATAGGGCTTGCAGGACTTTGCGACGTCTGCTACACCGCGCCCAAGATATACTAGCGCCATCGCTTAAAGTGGCTTCACACCCAAAGAGGTCAAGCGCATCGCTTAAAAGCGGCTCCACACCTAACCAGCCCGGGGCCAAATGTATGTGCTTTTTAGAGTTATTAGCATACTAAAAAGGCCTCTAAAGGATTTCGAACTTTTATATTTAAATATAATTTCTCAAATTAATATTTAAGAAGTATGCCTTTGGTCTTATGCCTCTGGTGCCAGCGGATGCACTTTGTGTGAAGGGAATATGGAGATTGCGGCATAAAGTGATGCGACTACTCCTGAAATATTACCCACAGAGGGCAACAACGCCGCCACACCACGCTGGAAGCGGCAGTTTTAGCGAGTTGCACCTCCTCCAACATTCACGAGCTAATTCTGTTAAATAAACTGTAGCTTTTTTTCATAAGGGGATAATGCTTAAGTGTATGCATAAATAAGTGTAGAGAAGTATGCTTTAACTTCTTTATTATAATAGATAGGGTCGACGTATAGGAAATAATAATACTTTATAGCTATTTAGAGGATTTACAGGAAACTAAGTGGCTTTGGTATTCCATAGCATGAAAAGTATGGACTATTGGTCCCAGGTACGTTAAGTCAAAGTTTACTTTAGTATTGCTTTTTTAGGCACACACTTGCCCCTCAATCTTACATGGATTATTATGCTATAAGTACAAGTTGCTTATCCTCCAGAGCTGGCTAGGCAGATGTTCGAAATTAAACGACACAACTAGCATATGCCCAACCCCAGAGATCTTCCTCGCGAATCCTTCTCCATCCTACTGCGGAGGAATGATCTTTGTTCTCAAATCTTCTCGACTCCAACCTGATAAAACATTCTGCTCCCGTAACTTGGCCAGTGAGGTAAATTCCATGAAACGAACACTCTTCAATGTCCATTTCGAGCAATCCCATGCCTCGTGATATTCTTCATTACCATCGATGTCCTTTTCGCTTAAGCCTCCTGCATTTTCCGTTAGCCGTAGTCATCTAAACGAACAATCTAAGCTCCTTTGATTTCTCTTCTTTGTCTAGACTTTGAATTGTCGCTCTATCCCAGAAATCGCCACCCTCAACAAAATATATTGACTCTATTGCTGGTCCATATGCATAAATCAAATGGAAGGGATGAAGATGTTGTAAACTCGGGGTTTAGTCACCTACCATTAAGTAGATCTTGTCTAGCCTTCGCGTGCTTCGATTTTTCTAGCTCAATGGAATCCATTGCCTCTGTTTCTAGTGTACTCCATGTGAGTGCGTCACTATTGCTCCACCGTAGATCTTCCTCGGTATCGATGACATGTCTTCTCCATTAGAGGTAGGCAGGTTCTCGATATTCAGGCTGTTGCTCTGATTCGATAAACACAAGATCACCCGAGACTGATTTGCCAGGGTCGATTTTTATGTCGAGGACTACGATGATTTGTTGTGTTTCGATAGTCTTAAGAGCGTGCATCAGCCATTTAATTCGATCCCATACCACAAGATTGGTCCAATGATGGAAGGAGAAAGCTATGACCGAAGGCTGCGCGTTGTGCATTTCGAAGGCACGAGCTATTCGGTTTGAAGCCCAGCTGTTCCATGGTTGAAGAAAATTATCTGAATCCGCACACCAATCTTCCGGTTCCACCAACCACAAGATGTCATTCTTCGGGTGACTAGCTAGAGGTGATTCTTTGAAGGTAAGCTTTGAAGATAGCTTGCTTCGATTCGGTTTGGAAAACCAAGATGTCTGAAAGTTAATTGCCTCTGCTCTAGCTTCCTTGCAAGCAGTTCGCAATGGATTGGGTGGCTTTAACATCGCGTTGGAAATTAGCTTTATACCTGGATCTATGCTAGAAGGATATGAGTAGGCATCGAGAGTGATGATGCGAGGGACATTCAAGGCTTCTTGCCAAATAAGTCGTCGGACATCGGGAGGCAACTTAGGGAAGAGGTAGAAAACGCCTAAGTTTTTCTGTAACAGTCGAAGATCTGTATAGGTAGCGGTGAGCTTGATCTGTAGGTCTAGGTTCTGGTCTTTGACGACGGCCAGCTCCGTTTGTACCAATGCCATTTCTCTTTTCAGACCCTCAACTGACGTAAGAAGGAGATTGAGAATATCTGACGGGACTGGGACCATCGTACCAACAACAGCAGTGCTCTGGAACTGTCCTGCTGAAATGCTGTGTCCTGCGTTATGCTGAACTCTTCCGAGTTCGTTCCCACTATGTACACTAGAATCATGCTTCTCGGTATCCATTACGGATGTGTCTTGTCCTGATGCGCAAAGATCGGTGTGAGGTGCGTCCTTAGGACTCGACTTTGTAGGACTGTACTCGTCGATAGCTACATGAGGAATGGTAATTGGGGTCATAGCTCCGTCGTATTTGAGTGAATACGACTCCATTTCACCGTTTTGAAGGAAGTAGTTTTGATACAATGGATTTCTTTTGGATTAAAGGTGTTGCAGGTTTTCAAGGAAGGGTCTGGTGGGTGACGAATATATGCTCGCTTAGCGAGCTGAACAACAGTTGAAGTTGAACTCCTACGAATTTTGCTAGCAGCATGAACATCATACAACACGAGCAGAAGCAATAGTTACATTGAACCTTCTGACGAGTGCAAAGGAATTGGCATGATTTAAGTGTTATTTTGATCTCATTCATCGAATTCTGCCAACATTCTGTGCGATATTGCTTCCTACTTGGAGTTTCTCTGACTGCTCTGCTCGCAATCTCGGAGCCGCATTCTAATACAGCTCCAGCCTCGAGTTGTGACAATTTTGGAATCAGTAACGGAGATTGCTTCATCTCCAGAAGCTTCGGACCTCGGTAATCGAATTCCATACCTCCTCCTCAGCACTCACAAAAGAGATAGAACATATGATATCGATGGGAAACAAAGAAAGAGTTGAGACGAGAACGACATCTCGGGCAGTTATCGTATTTCTCAACGTTGTTTTGATCGTCATGGATATCATTGGAAGCCTCCTTGCAGCCGTCCTCGCAATCGCGACGGCTCTGATCTCTCAAGTCCAAGCCGTCCTTCTTCTCATCCCACTCATCTTCCTGGGTCTCATCATATCTCTTGTTATCGCGATCCTCGAGATCGAAAACACTTACTGGATGATACAAGAGCGCACGGAAAGTCCAGCCAAAACATTCACCCTCTTCCCATATCTACCCCGCGAAATTCAAGGCATGGTATGGCGTGCAGCAGCCATGGCGCCGACAACAGTTGGTATCAAAGAGGCATACAGTGACCTTAACTATACCTGGTACGCCACGTTCGGATTTTTGGGTGCTATCCGTGGAGTCTGTAGAGAGGCGAACAGACAAGCTTTGACGTGTCGGTTACCTCAGTACATAGGCAAAGATGCCAATTCTGTCCTTGAAAAGCGTGGATTTGACACTATATGGTTAATGGAAGTCAGCTGCGTCAAGTTCATTGATGATTATTGGCTTGCGACTGATGGCGGTTAGTGTACAAGTGATCTCTCATTTGTTTCGCTAATGACCTGGATTTCTAGAAGATGATATTCCGCGAAAACTTGCAATGCCACTGTCGACATGGAAATTTCAGATAGTGGGGCTTCCCATCCGCCAGCTAATCATCAGACTCAGGAGATGGAGGATTCGCGAGCTATTTTTGGTTGTGTATCACGAAGACCCTGAGGATACACTTATCCAGTTCATCGAGCCGAAGAAAAGTCCCATTGCTATGCAGATTACATTCAATTTCGGTCTTGAGACCGCGCGATCTTGCTCGACGTGGCCGGACTATGAGCATCTTTCAGTGGCTGGCCTTATTGCGGTCAATGGAACGGATGTGATTGAGAATGAGAAATATTATTTGGAAGGTAAACCTGTCCCGGTAAAATGCCGGAGCTGAAGTAGTTCGCTGATTAAAATAGGTGCCGCTACTCATGAGGAACTGGAAACTGGAGAGCAATACAAGATTTTTAGGATGTGGCGTCAATGGACTCCTCCCCGAATTCGATGTGTTGAAGCAAAATTTATCAGATGAGATACCTGAATTTAGAATCGACATGACATGGTATGGAGGGTGGTAGATGGAACGCCCTTCTATGGATAGGTTAATAGGAAAGGAGGCATAGGGTATGGCCAAGGTTCAGCCGCAGATGTTCTTCAAGAGTCTGAATCGGGTAGTTAAGGGCCGTTGCGGCGCTTTGAAGTAATATATCACATGAACCCATAATTTCGAAGAGAGTGTGTCGTCTATGCTGGAATGCTTTTGGGATGGTCTGAGAGATATCGGCTTCTACTAACATAATGGCAAATATTGTGACTGTATCTGATTCGAGAAACTGTCTCTACGCTACCCCAAAAATGGCTATCGGTAGGTACCTAGGTACTTTTGAGATGCACCAACAGCAAACCTCTCTCTTTCGAACTTGATTATTAGTCCGATTGATTTAAAACACTCCCCTAAAATGTCCAGATTCCTATTCAAAGTACGTAAACGCTTGTTCTAGATCTTAGAGCAAACCAACGATATTGTACGAAATGTAATGTTAGGTGCAGGTGCTAAATTCGCCCACTTTTTCGAAGTGTCTCCCAATAGCCTCGAGTTTACCTCCTAGAAAGAAGCCTTAGTAGCTTTATGCTGTGCACTGTACATCTTTGGGCATTAATAAGGCAAATGCTAATTCCATGATCAAGCTTCGGGAACGATTGCAAGAAGTGTGGACTCTGTCTCGTGGAGATGCTGTTCTTGCTCCGGCGATAATCGCCCTCGTCTCACACTTGCCCAACCAGTTCACCTAAGTCCACTGGCCAGCCTCTCGGGCAGCATCCTGCGCATCCTGAGCACCCGCCTCATTATATAGTGCCTCCCTATTTCTGAACTAATCACAAATAGTCTTACTCAGCATTCTCTCATCAAAGTCTACAAATTTCGACAAGATGCTCATAAAATCCAAACAAGTCCCGAGAAATACTGAGATGGATGTCTCCTAAAAATAGATTAAATATTTTGTCTATATTGTAGAGCAATTCAATATGAATAATAAATTTAAAATTAATAAGACCACCCTCTTTTATAAGTTGATGTTTATACAATGAAAGACGAGAAAGAATAGAAAGAAAGCGGTGGAAACAAGACATGTTTTGACTACTTCAATTCGGCAACTTCTAGAGAAATATGTGACTGCAGTTTTTCGTCTATAGAAAAGAGGTTCCGGTTGTGCAAATTTACATTTCATGATGTTGATTCTATGTTATGCTTCATCTTTAAATGCTGTAATATTTGAGTTGCTACCTATGGAGCCAATCACCTGCCTACACCAAATGGAAAGTCACGTGCTGGGAACTATGAGACGCTTCCACTTGAATTTGCAGGTTGGGCCAGGAAGTCTTTGCATAAGTATTGGAATATATTGAACCATAAGAGAGAGACTTTCAACATGCGATCCGCATTATCCGAACTTAGATTTGTGAAACTAATAGGTGTTCCTCCAAGTCTTAAAGCACGTGCAGACAGAGGCAGATAGAAAGTATCAAGCAATGTTCCCAATGGAAAGTAGGTACGAATCATTTAAACAAATCCTGTCCCGAAAATGCCCGTATATAAATCACAAGAATTTTTGTCCCGCAGTATCCATATCATATAGGTGCTCTTCTAACTCAATTCCATCCATCATCGAACCTCTTCACAATATCCATGGCTCTCTTCAAATGGACTTTATGCAGCTCTTTCAAAGCATCCATGTCTATACCTGGGGCACCGCTAAGCAAAAGTGACATGTAGTCGCTCTTGTCTCGAAGATACCTCTTAATTGAGTAAGAATAGCGAGATGACTTTGTAGATATGTTTGGATCGAAATTCGTATCCCCTCGTAATTCATCCTTCACGACATGAGATGTATTTGGATTCTGGTCCACGCATGAGACGACGCTCTCAGTCTCAGCAGAGTCTTCTCCATCCGTTGCGCATGTGGATGAGAGGAGAGGATCCTTGCTCTTTGGACGTGCAAGGGAAAGCAACGGAGTGGCAGCCTTTGATAAAGTTTTCTTGTAGTCACTCCAGCAGTCTCGGAGGACTGTTTTTGCTTTCTCTCGAATCTTCTTCCAGCTGTAATTCTCATCCAGGGGTTCAAGCATTGGTGCGATCACACTTTCCGCGATGGACTTGTTGACTGATTCAGGCATTCCCGAAAGTCTTTCGAGAACTTCTTCCCTGGTCTTTCTTGCTTTGTATTCCGCCTCAAAAAAGTTGCATTTGGCTGTTTCGGGATTTGATCTGCATCGAGAGGTTGGGTGCTGACACTTAGGTCGTACCTCTGTGCGGCTTTCTCTGTATTTTGCGATACTTTCAGATCCTGCAGTCATCCAGACCAAAACCTCTGAGAAGATACAGCCTAGAGCCCAGATATCATAGATCTTCCTATTTGAGCTGTAATGCGGTTCCTTGGTGAATTCGCCAGAATCGATGGCTTCAGACGGCATATAGCGGATACCATCATGCGGGAGCCTGCGTGAAACAGAGTGTGGTGGAGCATCTAGTGCAGATTTATTCGGCTCTTGTTTGGGAACCAGCGCCTGGGTCGTGATAGAAGAAATGCCGAAATCCGATATCTTCCACTGACCGACATAGGGAGACTTTGTTCCTGAGCTTATGACCATTATATTCTCTGGCTTGATGTCGATGTGCTGCCCAAGGAAGGGTTTGGTACTATGATGAATTAGCAAGACACGGAAGTCAGATCATGATGGAGGAGCATACTGTTCATAAATGCGTCCGTGCAAAGCAGTCAAAGCCTCCATCAGACTAAGCGCATTACCCCATACTTTGAGAGTGTCCTCGACTGATGACGGTGGAGATATCTCTCGAAGAAAATCGGGCAAAGAATGCAAGCCATGCAAGGGGCCCGATGGGTAGTTCTGATGAAAGCCGATGAGCGTGGGCATAGAACATCTTTTCGAGAATTCAAGGGGGGTGCGGTTCTTGTCGAAGATTGATTGGACGCCATTGTCACCGCGTGTTCTGAGAACAAGTATTTCTTGGTGTTTTTCAAACTATAAATGTCAGCGCATTTATCGAGCAAAGATTTTTCATAAAACGTCACCTGTGCATCTTCATCTTGTACTTTAAGCTGGTAAATGTCTGCATAGTCGCCACTGAGAAGGTACGTTTTCGAAGAGCGGAAAAATAGCTGGCTCTCATTGACCTTGTTGTCGACAAAGCAGGGTGCTGCGGAAGTTGCCAGAGTAGCTTCCCATATGGGGTTGTCCCACCGCAGTGTGTATGTGCATTGAAGCCCACGGTTGATAGTTCTAGCCTGGTGCTTCGGCCAGAAGCCCGCTGTAGGCTGTTTCCACTCAAGAGTAACATTGCTCTTCCACCCTTGCAGTGAAGAGTCAAGATGCTGCCAACAAGATGAGTTGCTAGAAGACGTTAACGCATGTGGGCTTGATGCGGAGATTCGGCGAGACATGATAGAAGATTCGCTTGCGCAGACGCAACGAAACATAGTTGTGAGATAATCAGCTGTTGGACGCCTGACAGGGTCGAAGTTCAACATGTCGTTGATTTGGGATATTGTACGTGCATGGGTGTAATCGCTTGGTGTTGATGAAAATGGCTGTTGCAATGTCCATAGAAAGTCTAACCATCGATAGGTTCTCGACAGGTTTGCTTGAAACGAACCGTCCGAGCTGCCAGCCGAGCGGAAGGTTTCGAAAGCTTGTATCGACAAGCCGGCACACACAGTTTCAATCTCAGTCCAAACACACCCAAGTGAGAATATGTCTGCGGCTCTCCCCAGCGGATGGTGGTTTGAGATTTCCGGAGCACAATACTTCGGAGTTTGGGCCGTTCCTTGATTTTGCTCAAAACAATTTGCTCTTGCACTTCCGAAATCGGCTAGGTAAACATTTAGATCAGACGAAATGAGTATGTTCGAGGGTTTGATATCTCCGTGTCTAATGTTCATGGCGTGCAGATATTGTAGAGCCGACGCCAAGCAGCTCTCCCATTTCCAAAGAAGTTCGCGGTCCGGCCACATCATCCCGCAAGTAGCGTCACCACGAAGATATCCCCCTAGATCGGTGATAGCAACAGGAGTCATGAATAGCCAAAGCTGGTTGGATGTTCTCCAATGGGCAGCCAATTCCACAATATGTTTGTGGTGTAACCCCTTCAAAATCTCTACTTCGGCAGAAACCGATGTGGTTTTCGAGGTCAGACGGATTGTCTTTCGAGCATATGTCTTGTTTGTTGATTTCCAGACAATTTCATCCACATCACCAAAAGCACCGCGGCCAAGAACGCGAACAGATTTGAAACGACTCTTGATCTCAATTTCAGAGTCAGTCGTGGGTAGATTTAGGCCACGCGGGGATGTGTTGAGGCTCAACGCTGGCTGGGAAGAAGTCTTTGTTGTCTTTAATGCCACTACGGCAAGCAAAGATGAAGGTTGACACTGATTTGGGCCACCGTCATTAGATTTGTAGGATGTACTAGCCGCTGAAGATCGACTTTGACCTTGCGCTGTGTTTCCGTCTCCAGACCCACTTGGTCCTGGATGATCTTGAGTCTGAGAAGCATGATAATATCCAACTCCAGGGTTAGATGAGCCAGAATGATGGTGAAAATGATCATCATCTTCATCCTCATCGTCGCTTTCTTGACCATCGATCTTGGGAAGGTCCGGATTTTTGCAAGGTCGTTTTGCATTCCTCTTCTTTTGGTGGTTGGCAGGGGTGCTACCAGCGACATTTCTCCAGTCGTGACGACCTGGTTCGCACTGGCAGCTGTAAGTTGAACCCTCTTCCTCCCAGCACTTCTCTTTCATATGTTGTTTGAACTTTGGCCGAGTTGGTAATGGCTTGCCGCAATAATGACAAATATTGGGAAATGTATTCGTCGTGTCTAGGAGGAGGTAATTCTTTTTGAGCTGGCGCAAATTCGATTTATCGTAGGGTATGTTGTGATCGCTTTGTAAATGGCCATTCTCTCCCAACATTCCATCCTCTCTTTTTTTCATCTCGCCGCATGGATCGCCCTCGGGTGTCATTACCTGACAAACGCATACTTGTTTTGGAAAGTGTACATCTTCGAGATGCTTATCCAACCGTGTCACATCTGTGACACAACCCTCCTCAGGGCAAGGTATTTTTTCTGTTGCTGACCGTGGCTGGAGCGTCCCGTCTTGTGTACGGTCCTCCGTAAGGTCCTGCGTAAGGTCTTGTGTGGGGTCTTGTGAAGAATCTTGTTCGGGAGCTTGCGGGGAAATCTGCGCTTGAACTGACGTTTGACTTCCACTGAAGTCTGGGCGCCGGCGCTTGGAGTAGGGCATTTTTGCCGCGGTGGGGTGTCCGGAACGCTTTTGGGGATGAGGGACATCATTGCCGGTGGAAGTGGAGGAGGTATTCGGCGGAGGGGATCGAGACATGTCGGCGATTCCTGAGTCGCGTAGTCTCATCGAGAAGTCAAGAGGAATGACCCAGCCCAGGCTTCCAAAGTAATTGTCAACTTCGAATATTTTTATGCTTTTGCTCCCTGCTGACCAATTCTTCCTCATGATATCTTCTACCATGCTCCGTAGCTCATCTCCTAGTTGATCTGCATCCTCCTGGCTCCAATTAGGCGGTGGGTTTGCATGGTCTGCGTACCATGACAATATTGCTTCAACAATATTCCTCGTCCTTATAAGCCAATTGAATGGCCTGCGGTCGTCGACATGCTTGAATATCAATTCTGACAATTCATTTTCCAACTCTATGTGGTCTTTCACACATGGTGGCCCCTGAACACCTAGATTTATCTCATAATCATTCGGCTCAGACGCATCTTGTTGAGAGTTGTTTGTAGCAGGGCCGGACCTTCGTGGTAGCTGTGTGGGGGCATCTTGGGTTGGCTGGCAGGCACAGTTAGCATGCTGGGACCCCTTACTGACTAGCAGGGAGGAAATACTGTCTGAATATTTGTTCCATTGACTTTCCGAGCCTGCATCAATCTGCCGGGTGAGCTTGTCGCAGGAATCTCTGCCATGGAATGCAAAGATGTCATTTGAGATGCAGGTGCGGACTCCAGGCTGTGAGGGGTGAATGCGGTGCTCTGCGCGTCTAAGCCTGTTGCGATAGATTCTTCGCGATGCGCCGGGCTGTGTGCCGTCGGAACATGGTGGTGCGGGGTTACTTCATTGCGCTTTTGGGTTGTCGTCGACTGTTGATGGAGATGGTCAAGGTTTGAATTTTGTTGACAGTTGGAATCAGCGATGGCGGTTGCGTCATCGTGTGGCTGATGCTGCGACCCCTCCATTCTGGAACTCGACTCCTTAGCAGGAGAGGAATCAATGAATTAGGGAGACAACACTGAAGATCGTTACCAACGGTCGCGCTGATTCTTGTAAACTCGTTGGCTTTGTGTAGAGGCACAAGATGAATGTTCGAAATCAATATCCTGAAGTTTAATCTGTTAGCCATGCGTGAGGGTCTACTAAGCGGGGGGATTCAGGGGAAAGGGATCGGGACCTGGATTAAGCGAGGGGATTGAATAGAAAACGCAGAACCATTGAATACATTGTGCTAGTATTAGCAAGCCCAACGATAAATAAATCAATGTAGAAAAGAAATAATTCCGTACTTTTACCCGAGAATTTGTTGCGATCTGAGTAATTGTAGTTCTGATCGTTGGTCGTCTGAAAATGCCACTCAAGTCACTTGCTCTCGATGTCCCAATCCCCATCCCTCACCCTTTCCCCTTCCCTTTCCCTATACTTCAAAACCCAATCCCTTCGTATATTCTAGTGCGGTCAACTGTTGTCAAAACTGGAAAATGATGTCGCGATGTCGGAACACAATAGACCCGTCGCGCCCAGTGGACACAGAACGGCGCAACCACGCCCCAAGCCAAAGCCAAGTCGCTCTGAATACACGGAACTGCAATTCAAAGTCAATAGCAGTTCCATTCCTACTGAATCTGGTCATTCAGATCATAGCTGGTCAACGTCGTCGAAGTCGAAGCTGCGGTCGAGGTTGCAGAGAGCCTTCGATTCTGGGGATTAGACCTAGTAAAATTAAGGATAACTATTCGTACGTACTCTTGTCATGACCTTAGAGAGTTGGCGGTTGTTCAGCATTCGAATATTGCGCAGCTTGTGAACGTCGAATTAGAGAAATGCTGATGTGATAAGGTAGTGCTCACGAACGCGAATCTTTCGAAAGGCGATCTGTAACGGCAAGTTACTGCTGGAGAGTACATTGAAGCTCAATTACATATACATAAATACTTGATTGAATCGAGTAAAGTATCACAGATACTTACGCGATGTGCGTGGTACGGGAACTCCGCTGGACTTGCTGCCAAAGGCTCTTTAAGAGAGCGGTGGTGGAGCATTGCCATTTGGCACTCGCCACAAAGCAGATTTGCCGTGGAGTGAGGTACTCCAGGTCTGGATACGAAGGCACTTGCAACGTATGCAGAGGCAACTAGGCAGTGCTAAGTTGTAATAGCAAAGTCTTATGTGCAGGCATAGACTTGCTATGGAATGAATCTTAGCTCTTGAAGAGTTGAGGTGGGGTCAGATTGCTGGTCAAGGTTGTGTAACTCGTAAGGAGGTTGTCCACTGTCTTTCATGGTGTCTCTTGGAACTTTCTAGACCCTGTATCTCCTATGAGTATCGGCGGTCATCAACGCTCTTTCGAATGTTTTGTTTTGCGAATTGTTGTTTTTTTGACGTTGATAGTCGTTAGCGAGATAATATAGGAGAGAATGAAGTTGCTTCGATTGGGTCAGACACAGCCTTGCATGCCTGGCGCCCCTTGATCTTTACGAACCAATCCCGTCCTTCAACACAGCTGCATGATGGCCAGATTTGAGTTTGATCTCCAAGGCACTCGCCGAATCACGATGACAAAAAGGGATAGTCTCCCACTCTCACTTGAGATGAGGCCGCACCTGCGAAGGACTGCCTCGACATCCCTATTCAAAGCAACTCATACTCATCACTTTAAACTTTCAAACAAAAGACGAAGGAAGTTGAACGAGGGAAAGAGAAAAATCTGGATTTTTATGGGCCTGCCACAAGACAGAAGTATGATGTCTTGTGATGTCTGCCTAGGATTGGACCGATTTTCGGACGAAGGTCGCTGGCAAATTGAAATAAAGGCTGATCTCAGACCGGAGTATTATCTCGAATTCCTGTCCTCCCAATTGATCAGGTCCGCGGAATCTGGATGTGCGAAGTGTTCCATCGTTCTAAGTGGTTTGAATTTGATGAGTCGCAATTTGTCGCTTTTTGATGCCTCGCAACCGTATGGTGGACGATTTATATTGCAGGACGATTGTCCGTTGGAGGTCGAGGTAGCAGATAATCCTTCAAGAGATGCCCTCGCGAGAGTCCAGTTCTATGCTCGTCGAGGTGCGCGCAAGCTGTCTTTTTGTATTGAATTTCGTTTGTCGATCTCAAGCTAACGTTTACAGGCAGTGAAGCCGATCCTGGGCCTTTCTCCGCCGCGAGGCATGTTGCACAGGCATTTTCGGTAGAGAGATGCTCCACTCTTGTTATAGATTGGATTGCAAAGTGTCTCAAACATGAAGCTTGTGCTGAGGTCACATCTCAGGCAAACGAGCTTCCCTATCGATTGCTTGACCTTAAGCGACAAGAAGGCGCATCCGTGGTGTTGGTCGAGACTCTGGACAGCGACGCCTGTCAGTCCGAACGATACGCGACTTTGAGTCACTGTTGGGGAAAAGCGCACTTTATCCAAACGACGAGAGAGAACTTAGCCATTAGATTGCGAGGGATTGAATGGGACGATCTACCGAAGACCTTCCAGGATGCCATCACAATTGTTCGGGCTTTGGACATTCGATTTCTATGGATCGACTCCCTCTGCATCGTTCAAAATGATGTCCTTGATTGGGAGAGAGAATCCGTTCGTATGGCTGCCATATATTCCAACAGCTATATCAATATTGCAGCGACAGCGGCGTCCGATAGTCATGGGGGTTGTTTCGGTCCCAGAATTCTAAAGCAGATGGTTCCGAATTGCGCAGTCAAGTCATTCCCTGTTGAGGCTCCAGAGGTATCCAGTATGCCAACTGTTTTTGTGCGCCCTTCTCTCGAGCGAGTCCACCAACGCTTCAGTTCCAACGGTAGCCATGATTTCGACCTCCCAGATTCCCAAACTACACCCTTACTTTCTAGAGCTTGGGTATTCCAAGAACGACAATTGGCTCCGCGAACCCTCCATTTCCACCCATCGGAACTGGTTATGGAATGCAAAACTTCACTTTGCTGTGAATGCTCGGGCCTCGATAGTGTCGTTTCACGGGCTGGACGACGCTCCCTACACCTGAAATCATCTGACCACGCGGATATTTTGACAACTTGGCTTGACGTGGTTGAAGAGTATTCCAAGCTATGCCTAACTTATGAATCCGATAGGTTGCCAGCCCTCACAGGCGTTGCAACAATTTTTCAGCGAAAGTTGGGTTGTCGATATCTGACTGGGGTCTGGGAGGATGATCTTGCTCGCGGTCTCCTTTGGGATGTGACCAGATTTCAACGCACTCGATCTCAGAGAAGTATTCGACGCCATAACTTTGCGCCTACATGGTCTTGGGCGTCAATAATATTCGATATTGAAGGATCCGGGATCATCTTTTCGAATAGCCACGACGATACCTTTCAGGTCGACGATCGATTTGTCTTCCTCGGCTCGCGCCTCCCCTCTGCAGCAACGGATCTCAACGTCATGGTTCCGGGAATTGCATCACTTTCACTGCGTGCAGCGGCAGTGTCGGCCATAGCTCATCCCCATGGGAGGGAAAATGGCGTTTCGAAAGATTTAAATCTCATTTTCGAACAAGATGTTGAAGATATGGTTTTGATTACAACTGCGCAAATGAACATTGACTGTACCTTGAACACCCTCGACTGTTTCTCTTTACAAGCCCACATAACTGTCTATTGCTTGTTAATAGGAAACACGACCATGACGGCTTGTGAGTCTGATCTGCGGACCCAGTACCAGTGCGCTCTCGTGTTGAAATCCTCTGCCTTGGATACCCAACTGAAAGAACGAATCGGTGTGCTATCTCTCCCAAAAGATCTACGCTTTTTTGAGGGGGCGTCAGAATCTTCGTTCGACCTGGTTTAAGAGGTCTCAACGTCTTTTTTGTTCTTGTTAAGCCGTCTCTATGTCTTCTCGTTACATGGTTTTATACTTACCCCCACGATTTTCAATGATGTAATGATTTCGAGTTTCAAACTTCAAGTTATGGAGAGAGAAGAGAGTCGGCGTTATGGATTATTTTTGACATGATGCTGATTACTGCTGGCGTATTTGAGGGCAAAAGTTCACGTCGAGATGTTGATGCTCCAAATGGTGTCTTAAAAACCGTGGCCATAGCGCTGAAACAGAAGACATCCTTTCTGGCTTCGGCCTATCCATGTCCAAATTGAATTTAGGACTTAAAGTAACAAAAAAACCGTTAACAATAACAATAAGCTCACGATCCTCGCCATCTTACTAGGCTGGAGTACTGTTATGATATAGACAACCTCAGAATTTTCCCCCCTGTGGGCGCAATGCATGAACATTTAGCTTCGATTTCGAATACATGACACCTAGATAAATACCACAAAGTAAGGATAGCCGCTTCCGGTCTCACTGAACTCAAAAGACCTAGGTATCACAAACGCCACCAAACGTTAGGTACCCAAAGCTGATCACGTGCATCATCCCCATAGCCCCTACCTACTCCTGGATTTACCTACCTACCTACCTACCTACCTACCTATACAAACACTCCACCCACTATACTATACATTCATACCTCTATAATCAAGCATTCTTTATATCTTTAAATCCGCCCGCTAAATCCTCTCTCTCTCTCTCTCTTTCTATCCTACCGCTCTCAATATTTAATCCACTTATTACTCTCTCTCTCTCGCAAACACTAAGCTCCAAATTATGAACTCTCGGTAATTACTAAAAGAATCTAGAAATCATAAGCAAAAATATTCAAACATCGGATGAAGCTTTAGATTTTAATTTATATCGCTAAAAACTTCTCGTTCGATATTGAATACTTTATTTATTTACGTAAGTAGGTAAGTATTTGAAGTTCGCGGGTTAAAGGGCGGGGCGCTTTTTGCTTGCTGGAAGGAAGGAAGGAAGGGGTTAGATGTCAGCTTAGGTAGGTCGGGTCGGGAAGTATGTGATAGATAGTGTTAAAATGAAATGACGGGAATTACTAGGTAGGTAGGTAGGTAGCTGTATCTAGGCTAGGATGAAATATTAAAGTGAATAGAAAGATAAAGATAAAGAGAAAGTTAATATTGTAATTGTAATTACAACGGAAAAAGATGGATATCCCTTTTCTATGCGAGTTGAAAGTTTGGACACTGGAAAGAGAATGATTGCTCAAACATTTATTGGTCATAAATCTATCTATGCCATACTCCTCATAAAAGCCCATCCGTCTTTCACTCGCAATGCATTGTCGGAAAAAAGAGAAAGAAAAGGAAAAGAAAAAAAAATAGGAAATAAAAGTACAGAGAGACCTGTTACGTTGCCTATTATCTACCCCTCCCCATCTCCCCCCACCCCCCTCTTCTCTAGCTCATCAATCGAACGTCTTATTCATAAGCTTATGAGCCAACTCAACACCCAAAAACGTCGCCGCATTCGCCGGCACCGCTCTCGCCAACGCGGGTCCAAACCCCGGAAAGAACGCCTTCAACCCACCACTCCTATACAGCCCACTAATAACGCCCCCCACCGTCGGTTTCCCCTCCATAGTCTGAAGTCTCGACTTCACCGTATCGATTGGGAACACGGGAATCCACATCGCCACACCCGCCGCACCACCCGCCGTCATAACCGCCACCAGACTCAGTTTCCCGCTCGGCTTCCCAGTCTTAGGATCCACCGGCGTCAATTTCCGCTTGATGATCTCGTAGGTTGCGAAGTATGCTGCGGATCCAGGACCATCGCGTGCCAATGTGGCAGCAGATCCGCGGAATACGGAGCGCACGCCTCCTTCTTTGTATAATTGCCGCACGACGTCTACTCCGCCGCTGTATTTTGGTTTCTCGCCTGGCGCGAGCGGTTTCTGGCCTTGGATTTGGAGGAGGACTTTGACTCGTTCGAAGGGTGCGGTGATGGCTGTCATGGGGATCGCGGAGAAGAAGCCTGCGGCTGAGACTTGCGCGACGGATAATTGGTCGTTTTGGACTGTGGAAAAGCGTTTTACGAGGTCTTTGCCTACATCGTATCCCCAGAATGAGACTGCGACTGTAGGATTGTGTTAGTGTGTTTTAGCTGGGGTATAGAAGTAAAGTACATACACATTGGAGTAACGCCTACTAAAGGCGCGCTCACGCCTGCGTATAGACCCCTCCGTAATCCATCTCTGGCAACACTTTTCCGTACCACATCTAGGGCGCTGGAATATGTCCCTCGTTCGGCGGTCTGCAGTCGAACCTTGACTAGGTCGAAGGGGTGTCCAACGACAACAGCACACACACCACCGAATCCACCAGCTGCCAGACTCCGTAAGCCGGCGAAGGCCTTCACCTCTGCTTCGTGGACCTGCTCCTTCAACTGCTCCTTCGTCTCGGGGACGTGGGGGAGCTTATCAGCAATGACTGGCGGCAGCTTCTCGATGGCATGGTTGATCTGCGTGCCCGGGGAGGAAGAGGAGGGAGACATGACGAGCGAGCCAGATAGAGAGCCCCGCAGGTGAGAAAGATGAAGAGTCGTGAGAGAGGATTTTTATTCTTGCATGTGGGTAAAATGGCAGCTTGCTCTCGGACGAAGAGTTGCCGAGGCCTGGCCAAAAGGGCTCGGCTATGGCGCTCATTGGCTGGGACGAGAATCTGGGGAAACGGATCTCTGACTTCATCCGTGGCCCTATCGCTCCCTCGTTTCTCTACATGTTTATCTTCGTCCTGCAGGTCCTTTCCAAGAGTTTCAAAAAAGGTTTGGAGTGGTGGTTATTTGCTATGGTATGGTTCCTGTCTGCCTATATCACAGCTGCTATGCTAGGACCTCCAAGTAACGGGCAGCAGGCTCACGGGCCGCATTGATACGTTGTTTGGGAGGCCAGGGTCAGCCTTAACAGAACGCTGCGGTGGTTCGCCTGGCTGTTTTGAGGCCCGGAATCTGAGCATGGACCGCAAGCCTTATCTTTATGCCGGGACGTTTCCTGGTTCCCTCCTGGTTCCCGATTCCCGATTCACGATGCTCCTGTGCGTTTGGGTTCGCAGATCTGGGAGATTTGAGGCGGGTTTGAGGTTTCGCTGGGCGTTCAAGTGGGCCGGGTCACATGACTTCCCACCCAGCCCGGCCCTGGCTGCCCATTGCCCATTGCCCATTGCCCATTGCCCATTGCCCATTGCCCATTGCCCATTGCCCAAGGCCGTTGTGCGTCTTTTCCCACTGGGCCCCTTTTTTCCTCTTTTCCTTTTCCCCATCGGCTGCTCGACATGAACCAGCCCAGCATCTCTGCGCCAGTCTGCACCGGTCTGCATGCACCTCCCACGGCAGTGTGACTGCAAACCGTGACTGCAATATGACATGTAAAAGCAACCATCGCATCATTTGCTCGCCCGCATCGAATGAAATGCGCTCTCCCACTGCGACGCCCACTGCGACCACGCAATTCCACGCCCAAACCATTGCCCAACAGCGGAAGATCAGTTTCGCCGCCCGCCTTTCCAGGGGATCACTGGCGCGTGTAGAAACACGTCGCTCCACTCTCGACTCCCGAACAACGCATTTTGCTGTTGTCGGTGATCAATCACGCATAAACGTCTACAACTAAGCATCCTATAACACACCCAAATATACCCAATTGGCGGGTTGCAAGGTACCATAGGTCGACGGTCGACGGTAGGTATGCTCTCGTCTGTGGTAAAAACTCTCTCTTCCCATCTCTCTCTGCGCATTCCTTTCATCTCAATGTCAAACCACCTGCCGAAACAATGGCACCAAATTCTCGACCACCCTTAACCAGCCGGATAAGGGCATCGTTTGATGGCAAACGCACCAAGTCCGAAGTCACCAGCCCCGTCCGCAAGAATGGGTTTATGACACAGGATCCCGATGGCTTGCGGAGTGCGATAGATGAGGCTATCAACAGCGAAACCTTCCAAAAAGCCATCGCCGCCAACCTCGCGAAACTCATCAAACCCTCAATCAAGTCTGCGTTGGATACGATACAGCCCGTAGTCGAAGCGGTGTACGCACACGAACTGTTGCTGCGGAAAACGAATCAGAGTGTGGAGGATATCTTGATACGATTGGATGAAAGGGCAGAATTTGCTCCGCGACGGGAATCAATAAACACACATCGCGAATCCCTTATCGAGCCTCTGGGTCCGGAACCAAGCAATGGAGTCCCGACAATTCTCGCAGATGAAGGGAAAGGTGCAGCAGGAAAGGCTCCGGCGGGGGATGCACCAGTTCCAAGGACAAGAGCTGTGAGCTCTTCAAACCTAGATCAGGCACAAAGCAGGCAATCGGAGGCCAATCATGCGAAGACAACACCCACTTTGGCGGAGCTATCTAGCTCCATCGAAGCTGGCAAGGCAGAGATGTTGCAAGGTATCAGTGATGTGGAGACCAAGCTGCGATGGGCAAGTGACAGCGTCGAGTCGTTGAAATCAGCATCAGAGCAATCCAATACGACAATGGCAGTCTTGCAGGCACAACTTGACCAATTGAAGGATGATATTGGTCAGGTCATGACTGCAGTCGGTACTGACCTACCAAAAGCTCTCAATGAACGAAGTGGGGCACACGATACTTCCCTCGAGTCACACACGACGAAACTGGATACTATATCGACGGACCTTGCTGCGCTGAAGGGTCGTTCCGATACTGTCGATAAGATCGATGCTGTTTCTACAGAGCTTGCCTCGCTGAAGGCTAGCGTCGAAGCTGGTATTGCATCTAATAGCGAAGGATTCACAGGTCTGGGCTCTCAGATCAGCACGGTTCTCACCACCCTGGAAGGACATACCGGTACGCTTGGCGAGATTAAGGACAAAGGCCCCCATCCGGAAATCATCAGTGCACTCCAGCAGTCAAATGATTCCCATGCTGCACATGCTGCCACACTCGAAGAGATCAAGGACCGATCCGTCGCTGCCGAAAGTGGCAGTCCAGAGACAACAGCCGCGTTACAAGATCTGAAGTCGGACCTCGCTTCCCTAAGAGAAAACATCGAAGCTGGACTTACTTCCAATAACGAAAACGTGACTGGCGTCGGAGCTAAGGTTGACAATGTCCTCGCTACCATCGAAAGCCACAAGGCATCGGATCCGAGTGCCGACATCTTGGCCGCTGTTCAACAATCCAATGAATCGCATACCTCGCATGCTGCTGTGTTGGAAGAACTGAAGTCTCGTGAAGTAGCACCCGCTGCTGCTATTGATACTAGCGAGCTTACGGCCCAACTGAATACAATTGCAGAGACGATCAATACTCACACTGCTACTCTGGACGATATCAAGACCGCTGCTGGATCTCATGCTGCTGTGCTGGAGGAAGTCAAGTCTCGAGAAGTTCCACCAGCTCCCGCTCTCGACACTAGCGATCTTACTGCGCAACTGAACACCATCGCAGATACCGTCAATAGCCACACTGCCACTTTGGACGAAATTAAGACTGCGAATGGATCTCATGCTGTTGTGTTGGAGGAGCTTAAGTCTCGAGAGGCAGCACCAGCTGCCGCCCTTGACACTAGCGATCTGTCAGCACAACTGCACACGATTGCAGAGGCGGCTAGCACCCATACTGCTATCCTGGATGAGATCAAGACTGCCAGTGGGTCTCATACCGCTGCTCTCGAATCTCACGGAACCTCGTTGGAAGGGCTGAGATTCATCAACGCAGTACCAGAAACCGATGCAGAGGCAAGCAACATTGCTCCATTGGAGGCTCATATGAACTCCATTGTCTCTATTCTTGAGGAGCATAGCGAGGCTTTGAGTGAAATAAAGGCGGCTGCAAGTACTCACACGACTGCCTTGGAAGATCATGGAATGACACTTGAAGAGATCAAATCTTTGAGCAAAGATGTGCCACCACCGGTTGACAACTCTACCATCGAGGCACAGGTCGCTGCCTTAGCTACCACATTGGAATTACATACTTCCGCTCTTGATGAAATCAAAGCCACCGGAAGTGGTCATACGGCCGCTTTAGAAGGGCACGGTTCTACTCTTGAAGGCATCAAATCTCTAGGTGCAGCACCTGTTCCTGTCGCCGACAGCGTAGATTTAAGTGGATTGGACGGCCATATCGGTGCTATCATTGCTATTCTGGAAGCACATACAGCGGCACTGGAAGATCTCAAGACTTCAAGCGGTGCTCACACTACTGCCCTAGAGCAGTCAAGGTCAGTTAGCGACACTCCATTGGCAGACAATGGGGCTGCTGCATTGGAAGGTCAGATCAACACTATCATCGCAACTCTACAAGCCCACAGCACTGCTTTGGAGGATATTGGTACCGCCAACAATTCTCATACCGCTACTCTGGGTGAGATCGATGCACGTGGCCAGACTCACGCCTCAACGCTGGATGAGATTAAAGCAGCAGCTGCTTCTCATTCCTCTGCCCTTGATGATATCAAATCGACACCGGTGGCCGCAGTTACGGATAACGCTAGCTTGACCGCTCTCGAGGCCCAGATCGGATCTATCATCAGCACCCTGGACGCCCAGAGCGCAGCTCTCAAAGACTTAAGACCAGAAGCTGTACCAAGCAACACCGAGGTCGCCATGACCGAAAGCGGCGAAGGACTCAGTGGCATCTTGACAACCATTGTCGAGATGCTCGAAATGCACACCACACTCCTCAATGAAATGAAAGAGGATGTCAGTGCCGAGATCCTTACTACTCTCCATGATCTCAGTCAAACGCAGGCCAATCAAAGCAACTTGCTTGTTGAGATTAGAGAATCAGATCTTAGTGATGAGGTTTTGACACTTCTTCATGCTAGTGGAGAGAGCCATGCAAGTCATACCGCAGCATTAGAGAAGATTGAAGCGGCAGTACAGGCCTCAAATGATAGCCATGCTGCTCATGCCATCTCCTTGGATGAGGTAAAATCAAGGTCAGCTGACACAGCATCAATCCCCATCGCTACGCCAGCCGTCGATCTATCTGGGATGGAGACTAAGATTGATACTGTGATCGCTGCTCTGGAGGAGCACAAGGCAACACTTGAAGAGATCAAAGGAACGACGAATAATGCGAATGAATTGCATGCTGGCCATACCGCTGCCCTCGATGAACTTAAATCGAGATCTGTTGAGCCTGTCGCCGCTCCCGCCGCGGTTGACATCAGTGGAGTTGAGACCAAGATTGATGGCATAATTGGTGCTCTAGAGGAACACAAAGCCGCCTTGTCGGAGATCAAAGATACAGCGTCAGCCTCCCACGAGCTGCATGCCACCCAAGGTGCTGCCCTTGATGAGATCAAGTCAAGGTCAATTGACCCTACACCAACAGCGGCTGTTGATTTATCCGGCTTAGAGGCCCAGCTCAGCGCTGTGACTGCTGCCCTTGAGGAACACAAAGCGACGCTTTCAGAGATCAAGGACCTACATACCGCACAGGGCGCTTCTCTAGAAGAGATCAAGGCTCGTTCTGCTGATTTCACTGCACCTACAGTTGATCTATCAAGCTTGGAGACTCAGCTCGGCGCGATTACTTCTGCTCTTGAGGAACATAGGGCGACGCTTTCGGAAGTCAAAGAGCTACATAACTCACACACTGCTTCCCTAGATGAGATCAAGGCTCACTCTATTGAGTCAGTCTCTGCGCCAGCTACTGATCTGTCAGGCTTGGAGACGCAACTCAGTACCATCACCGCAGTATTGGAAGAGCATAAGGCTACCCTGTCCGATGTCAAAGCAACGAGTCTTGCCGCTTATGAGTTACACACAGCTCAGACCGCATCCCTCGACGACATTAAAGAGAGATCAATCGAGCCTCCACCCATGGCACCGGCAATCGATATTTCAAGTTTGGAGGCTCAGATAGGAAGCATCAACTCATCAATCGATGAGATCAAAGCTAAGTCTCTCGAACCAGCAGCCAGCGCAGTACCAGTCGATCTGTCCGGATTGGAAACCCAGCTTGCAGGTCTTGCTAGCATGCTGGAAGAGCATAAAGCGACCTTGTCTGAAGTCAAGGCTACGAGTCTTGCTGCACATGACATGCATGCAGCTCAAGTAACCTCTCTCGACGAGATCAAATCTAGGTCCGCTGAGCCCTCCATCGCTCCTGTTGTCGATCTCTCTAGTCTTGAGGCACAACTCGTCACTATTGCTGCTGCTTTGGATGAACATAAGACCATGCTTTCTACTATCATCGATGCTACCGCGGCCTCGAATGCGTCCCATCTTGCACATGCATCTATTTTGAGCGACATCAAAGACGCGTCACTTGTGAGCAACGAATCTCATATCGCTCATGCTACGGCCCTGTCAGATATCAAGGACGCCACATCCTCGTGGAATGAAGCACATTCGGCTAACGCTTTCACACTGGCAGAGATCAAGGATACGACACACGCGAATAGTGAGAGACATGTCTCCCACGCCGTCGCCTTGAGTGAGCTGAAGGATGCAACAGCCAAGGCGAATGAGGCTCACGCGTCACACACTGCTGCTTTCGCAGACTTGAAGGAAAATTCAGCACCAGTTGCAACGGAAATGGTAGATCTTTCGCCCGTTGAGGGACATCTCACAAGCATCATCAGTACTTTGGAAGGTCAAGCAGCAGCTTTGGCTGAAATTAAGGAAGCGGCATCGAGCACCAGTCCTGAACTTCTTGCGTCGATCAAAGACTCTCACGATCTCCTTACATCACACACTACTCTCCTAGATATAATCAAAGATTCATCTTCCCATGAAGATATTCTCACCAACATCTCCGAGCTGAAATCCATCCTCACAGAGTCTCAAGCCGAGCACGGTACCTTGATCAAAGATCTCCACACCGAGACCAAAGACTCACATTCCCATCTCGCTGAAGCAATCGGCGCTCTTGCCCTCGGCGGAGCAGCTGGAGTTGGGGCCTCGGCTCTAATGTCCGAAGAGGACAATTCGAGTGAAAAAGTCTTCTCGGAAGTTCAAGCCATGCGCACCATCCTTGATGAAACGAAAGAGAAGATGGACAGCATAGAAACACAAATTGGAATCAACCACACGACTGTCACAACCTCACTCAACACCCTCTCCGACGAATTGAAAGCAGAGATTGATGCCACAGGCACGCACGTCACTGATCACGTCCTTGGCTTACCTAGTTCTATCAATTCCGTCGATCTTGGCCCTCTTAATACTTCCATCTCAGACTGTGCGCAAAACGTCAAAATTGTAGAAACCAAAATCGAAGGATTGGAAGCCAGCGTCAAGCAAACAGGCTCTTTCGTCGTCGGTCTCTACGAAGGTGTGCATCTGAACGACACCGGCGTCGGACAACTGCAAGAACAACTCGTTAGCTGGGTTGTAAAGGGACGCGGTGCCGGTGCTGATACGCCGGTTGAGACATTGCCTGTCGCCGAAGACAAAGAGAAGGGATTACAGGTCCCAATGGAAATCGATGAAGCTACTTGGTTCAAGAAAAAGGACAGCAAGAGGTCGATTAGTCCAAGTCCGTTGAGAGAAGTGGAGACGGTTAGTCCACCTACTGAGCCGGAAGTTCCTGCGATTGTGGAGGAAGAAAAAGAAGAAGAAGAAGAAGAGAAGGAGGAGATGCCGAGTATTGATGCTGTCTTGGAGGATGCCACTCCTGAAGTGGAGCAGCCAGCTACGATCGAGAGGGAGGTTGTCGATGAAGAACCGACGATTACACACGATACAGAGCCCATTGCGACGGAAGAGAATCTGGAAGCGATTCCTTTTGATACACCTGCTCTAGTTGAAGAAAGTACTGCTAAGGAGGTGGAGGAAACACCTGTTGAATCCGAAACCCTTCCTTCAGACGAAAGCAGGGGAATTGAAGATTCCCAGCCAACAGAACCCGAAATCACCGTCCAGGAAGCCTTTGCTCCTGAGCCGCCGGAAGAGAGCATCCCTGTTGAGAGTAATGAGCCTGAAGTCCATACGAGCGAGGATCAAGCAACTATGGTTGAAGAGCCTAGCGTCTCTGCTCCCGAGCCCTTGGAAGAGAGTCTACCTGTTGAGACTGATACGCCAGAACTCCAGACGAGCGATAAACAAGAAGTCATAGCTGAAGAGCCTAGCGTTTCTGCTCCTTTGGAAGAAAGTGGTCCTGTCGAATCTGAGCCGACAACAGAGGAGCTTCATGAAGTCGAAGAGCATGTTCCCGTAGAAGAGGAGATTCACCCGACAGAAGAGCCTATCTCCACAGAGATCCAACCTGCCATCGAAGAATCTACTATTCTGGAGGATTCGGAAGAGCTTGCTCCAGTCGAAAGTGAGATCCTCCAAGAAACCCAGGACGTTGACGAGCCTGTCCCCATCGAAGCCGAGCCTTCTACTGCTCCTGATACCGATAAAGAGATTGCTCCTGTGGAACCAGATACCATAGAGGCCCACAGTGAAGAGCCTGAGGAACAGGTGCTTGAAGAGGCCATTGCTCCAGACCACGTGGAGGATTCCACTGCCGAAACGAGTGTGCCAGTGGAAAGCAAAGATATTGAGGAACCTACAACTGCGCAGGAGGAGGAAGCTTCTTTGCCGCATGAGGAAGAAGTTGCTCCTGTCGAAAGTGAAGAACCAACTACGATCGAGGAGGTTGAGGAATCTACTCCACTTGAACCGGTCGATGAGATTGCTCCCGTAGAACATGAGATCCAAGAAGAAGAGACTCAAGATGAAGTTGTCCCAGAGCCATCTGTCCCAGAGGCAGAGACTATTGAGGAGGCCGATGCTGTCGAGCTCGAAGAACCTGCGAAACAGGCTCAGGATATTGAGACCCCTTCTGGTGAACCGGAAGCCCTGGTCGAAGATACCCCTAGCGAGGAGCCTAATCCGGTATTGGAATCCGCTGCCGACGAGCCTATCATAGAGCACGAGTCTCTCCCAACAGAGAAAATCCAAGAAGAAGCCCCAGAAACCGTCCCTGCTGAGCCAGAAATCGTCGCCGAAGAAACAGAGACCCAGCACGAAGACTCCACTCCTCTAGAAGCCGAGCCATCAGTCGAGGTAGAAGAAGCCCAGGAACCAGCTTCTGACGATGTCAAAGATGAGATTCTCGAGCCGGAGAGCGAACCAACAGTCGAACCGGTCAATGAAGAAACTATCCCAGAAAGCGAAGCTATCGAAGAGGAAAGTCACTCGGAGCCTATCGTCGAGGACGCGGAGCCAGAACATGAGATCGAGGCAGTCGTTGGAGAGGTGAAGGAGGAAGACTCGGACGAAACCGCCCCCGTGGTTGAGGACGTCCACGAAGACGCTACTCCAGAAATCGAGTCTCCTGCCCAACTTACTCACGAGGCTGTTCCGGAGACCAAGGAAGGAGCTGGTGATGTCGAAGATGATAGTCCTCAGGTAGAGGACGCTACCACTGTTGATGAGCCTGTCGTTCAGGAGCCTGCCGTCGACGAACCTGTCGTGGATGAGCCTGCCATCAATGAGCCTGCCGCCGACGAGCCTGTTGTTCAAAAAGCAGAAGCTAGCGATGCAGTTGATAGCCATGAAGAGGTCCCTCAACCAGGCCTCGCTGAGCCCGACACCGAGACTGATGCCGCTGCAAATGTCGAAGAAGGACAGGGGCATGACGCGGAGCCGGCTTTGGAAAGCGCCCCCGAGCCCCCGGTCATCGAAGACTTGCCTCTCGAAGAGAGCAGCACGGTTGAGGAAGACGAAAAACCTACTCATATCGATGAACCGGAGAAGCACGAATCTACTTTGGACGATGAAAGTTTGCAACAGGAAGAAAGCTATGAGCCTGATGCGAAAGGAGACGAAGCTGCTGCAAGTGGTGAAAAGGTACACGATAGCCCGGAATTGGACGTTGAAAATGATGGAGAAGCGACTCCTGTCGAAAGCCGTGGTATTGAGCCAGAGATAGATACTCCTACCCCAACAACCGAAGAAGAAGCCATCCATCAACCCGCAGTCGAGGAAGTCGATGACGAGACTATCCAGGAACATGAACATACACCTGTAGAAATAGTGGCAGACAACGCCGATCACTATTTTGAAGAGGCTTCCGAATTAGGCCAAGAGAGTCCCCTGGATCCGGAACCTACGCCTGCTGAACCTACAGTCAGCGCACCTTCAACAACTGGAGAGGATACTCAATACCCGGAAAGTACCCATTATGGGCAAGCATCAGAAGCGCAGTCCGATATGGGAGGTACTTCTATTGATGACTTAAAAGACGACTCCCACATCACAGAGGGATCTCACACCGAACCTCCCAGCTCACCATTCATCGAGGAGCCTGCCCAAATACCTGCACACTTTGGAACAGAAAACTCTCACGAAGATGAACCTACCAATTTAGAATTTGAAGAGCCGCATCCTTCACCCGTGTCGGAACATCATCCTTCTTCTCTCATTCATGATACTGCCATCGAAGACATTGGTTCTGTGGAAGAGGGTAACGGGGTCCCACTCACAAGTCATGAAGAGATCGAGGAGCCGATTGTATCACTTCCTAGTGCGATAGATGAGACGGAAACTGTTCAAGATGATGACGAGGGCGGCGAAGAGGAAGGAGCGAAACTACAACCGATCCCTGCGGCCGAGCAGGAGCCCGTGCATGACATTGTTGAGGCTCCTTCAAGTGCGGCAGCCGAGGATGATCTGGCACATGATATTACTCATCATGAGACTAAGGACGTGGAAGAGCCTCTCAAAACCGAACATCAGCCGACGCATGACATTGTTCACCATGATGAGAGTGTCCCGGACAAGACCGAAGGAGAGCATCATCTAACGCCCGACACCACCCACCACGACGAAAGCCACGAGGAGACGCATATTACTAGTCATGATAACAAAGTTGAGAACGACGACGACGAACCCCACGATTCCCCCGCATTCTCAGGAGGCTTCGCTTAAGCTCCTATCTTTTCCACCCATGTATCTCGTCACGTCACATGATCTATCAAAAGTAAAGTAATGCTTGGATAGCAGGACACGTCTTTCCCTTCTATATTTTCCTTTCTTGTTTCATGGCCCAGATCATCTTTGAATTGTACTTTTTCCAAAAGTAATTTTTCGATTGTTGATTTATATGTTTCGTTTTGTATTTCAGGGATGTTATGGGTTATGGGTTGGAGGAAGGGGCGTGTGGAGTTGTGTAATGATTAGTGTTACTTTGAATTGTTCTTTAGCTATGAATATATGATATCTTTCTCTCCGACTCGTTTTTGTACATTGGATTTATGCATTGAGTGAGTGGTAATCATCTCTGCGGACTGACTAGGTATTCAACTTGCATTGTGACGACACGTCGACGATTCACGGAGTATATGATTCACGAAAGAAATAAACGATAGTCCCATCGTTCCTCAAGCACATATATGTATATATATATACCAGCTCCACCTCAACCCCAAAACTTTCTCATCCTCATCACCTTCGCACCATTCTTCCACCATTCTTCCACACAGAGAACGCATCATACCACGCCACCACATTTCCTTCCTTCCAACCAACCATCCATCCTTCAACATGTCTTCGGACCGCCACCCCCAATCCTCCCTCCCCACCCCCACCATCCAAACCCTCTCCCTCCCCTCCCCACACGCCACCTCCCCAATCCCCCCCTCTGCATCCTCCCCCTCCCAAACCTCCCACTCCAAACCCCTCAAGCTCGCGCACCACGTCTCGTGGACTCCTTGTCTTTCTCCACCATATATCACTCCGTTGGAGCAAGATATGTTCTTCCTTCCTAACGCAACGAGGGAAACGCTGCTGCCTTTTCTGGAGTCGTTGCTAAGGCAGAAAGGATCAGGAAGAGCAGGAGGAGGAGGAGGGAATGGGGAAGGGAAGGGAAAGATAGCGATCCCGTGGCAATGCCTCATGCAACTCTGGATAAACGATGGGAGGACGGATGTCGTGCTTGCGTTAGCTGCTTTGAGGAGATTGGGGATTGGGGAGCTGGTTTTGGTGTTGGGGAAAGGGGATGTTCTTGAGGCTGTTAAGGGAGGGAGGGAGGTTGAGGATGGGAAGAGAGTGGGAGAGAAAGGAGAACGATTTGTGTTCGTGAGGCCGGGGAGGGATAGGGGTGAGATTTGTAGGGATGAAGGGTTTGTGACGGGGGATTTTGCGTGGGAGGTTTTTTTGGCGATGGTTGGGCTTTGGCCCGGGGAGGAGAGGGATTGGGAGGACTTGGAAGGGGGAGTTGAGGAGGGGATTAGGGGCGTGAAGGGGGAGGTGGTGGAGAGGTGGGGGGCTGTTACAGAGGGTGAGTCTTTTCCCAATTTCATTTTTCTTTCCTTTTTCTTCTTTTTTCTGTTTTTAGAGGGGTAGGAAGGAGGGGAAATTGCTGATGATTGATGATTTGTAGGGGTTGTTGAGGATAAGGTTTTAGAGGGGATTGTGTGGGATAGGGTGTTGGATGGTTGTGAGGGGTGGGAGAAGGTGAGGGTTAGGTTTATGGAGATTAGGAAGGTGTAGATACAAGACTCTTTCTCGAGGTTTCGGGCGTGGTTATGGGGATGTTGGTTGAGTTTTGGTATGCCGATGGTGTGTCCATTGCCTGGAGTTGGAGTTAATGCTGTTTTCGCTGGCCTGGGTTTAGAGCTACATTGCTGAGAGAGTAGATGGGAGGGAGGAAGTGATGGTTGAGAGAATATGTAGAATGATACTTCGTTGCTTTTAGTGGTGGGAGTGAGCAGAAGGGTGTCATCACACTACCTACCTGCCCAGGTAGCTTTACGCTAAGTTTCCACGTGACTGGATATGGCATTCACATACATTGTAAAGAAGGAGCTAATAGGTAAACAGAGAGGAACATTCGCAAAGTGATGTGAGTTGTCTTCTTTCCTTTCATGCTAAAACTGGACAGGGGGGTATACACACTGGTTCCTCGCAGACTCTCATGTGACCAAATCTCGCCTTCCTGTTCACAACGCTACATTTCTTCATTCTGTTCTATGCTGGCGAGGTACCGTCAGACATCTGTACACCATCTGTCTCACGAGTCTTCTTGCGTTCATATTTGTGTAGCCATGAAGTCCATCCTCTCTTCCCAGACTCTGGCACTTCGCCTTCTTTTCCTCCCTGTTGATGACCCTGGGGCCACTGCATAGTTTTCGCCATTTTCTCCCAGGAGAAATCAGATTTTATCAGCAGCAGTACCGCCAGATAGGTGGCAAATGCAGTGCCTACCGAGACTCCAACAAAGGTTTTGAGGTCTGGAGCCGCGAGTATAGCCCAAAGTGACTTGTTGTATTAGTTATGATTTAATCTCTGTGACTTGAGTAGACTCACCGTGCAGTATCCTAGTGGGAGGAAGAATATGGTGACCAAGGTAAGAAGCTCAACTGTTCTGCCGAGCTTGGCTGAGTTCCTTGCTTCTGCTACGGAGTCCTTTGCATTGATGAGATTGCTTGCGCCGAAGAGCTGGACTTTGTGTTAGCAGAGGGAGGTATTCTCCGCAAAGATGGAAATGCGATATTGACTGACCCCATCTCTCAACTCTCTAGCTTCCTTTTGAATTGAAAGGAAACGTTCTCGTTGAGCGTTCAATTGCTCATACAAACTCTCATTTTCTTTATACCCCCACTCCAAAGCATCATGATAGCTGGTATTTTGATGGATTGAGGGATCGCCAATGTGTCTCTCCGCGTACCACTTCCACTGGTGTAGGGTATCTGACATACTTCTTTCGAATTTATCAATGCTGTTGATAATCCAAAAGCATTTTTTTGCCCGAGCGAAGTCGTCATCATTGCCATCGTAGAAGCAGAACTTGTCATGTGCAACAGGATCCAATATGAGCTCTTCATTCCCGATGAGTTCCTCAAGTTCGTTGCCTATGATGATCCAACACTCAACAGCTACTGAAAATCCTTTTTCAATTGCAGAAAGCATGGTCACTAAGAGATGTCCAAACTTAATAGACTCAGTATTGACCATTTTCGTCGCGCCTTTGCCGATGTCTGAAGACCATAGGGGAGCAAAGATCAGGATGGTCCAATATTTGCCATTAATTGGACTCTTCCGACTTTCGAATGTTTGGACCTTCCACGGTGTTAGCAATGAAACTGGATATTGAATTAACAGGGATGTCTCAGATGTCATACGGTGAATGATTTAACTCCAAGGGTTTGAAATTTGGAACCATAAAACCTCCCCTGTTTCCATTGTCCAACTGAAACCGGTGCAGCTAGAGTGTCAAGAGGCTTGGTAACTATGGCATCCAGCCTCTCAATAGCAAACCAATTAATATGAAACAGTTCTTGCGCGAGTTTCGAATGAAGCTCGCGGATACTCTGTCGACTACAGCAAATATGTAACCCTGCCGAGTAAGTTGCACGCTCGCGATTCAATATACCACTCCATTTTTTCTGATTCCGAAATCGCTGGCTCCAAACTTCCGACTCCATGTCAAAAAGAAAGCTTGCATCTTTCAGATTAGCTATACCGTGGCAGATACTATCAAGTAAATTATTCCAAAGGTCAATCCAGAAAAGCCTTAGATCCTTACATCAAACGCCTCCAAGGTGAGTTTCCAGCAAAATTCATGTTTATATTAACGGTTATTGGGGTTATGTTTAATAAATATTCCTCTGCATCACGAGCAGTCGATGTCCTTAGAGCTCGTCTTTTGTTGTTGTGGCCGTAACGTGCTCTACCATGAAGAAACGGTTTCTTTCCGTGGTCATCGAAATCCTGGACCTCAAATGACCCTCCCATGTCAACGAGATCCTTCAAAGCAGAAGAAAGGTTCTCAAGATAGTCCGGTTTTAATAATTTCTGTTCATACCATTGAAATGGTAGAGGAAGCCGATCGTCACCAGGTAGTGTGTAAAGACCCCCGAGACTCGCGGCAAAAATAGTATGCTGCTCTTTGGTCAAAGGCTGAAATAGCTCTTGTCCCGGAAGGTCGTATTGTACCGTCTGGGAATAGGGTATCGTAGAGATACAATAGCTTGGTTGCCAGCGGCTGGAGAGATCCCGACACTCATGTAGTATATAGCCCCAGTCAAAATTATTTCGACCCCTTCCTCGTCCCCTAAAATAGTTTCTGACGTGATTTTCTTCTATATTGGCGAAGGGCGTATCTGTATCGAGGATCAGCAAAAGGTAATGAATAAGAGAGACATTATTGGCGGCAGTAGTTCCATACAGGAATTCCACCCTTCGCGTGTCATTTTAGGAATTTCATCGACGACCTCTCCATCCAGTTCCTCGCCCGGTGAAAGCTTGTCCATAACGGGTTCTATCCATGAATCATGGTGATGACCTCCATACTCCGTCGATAGTTGTTGCAAACGATCCAATGAAGTGTTTCTGTAATATATTTTCGTGAGAAGCTGGTCTTGCTGAGGACCAGGTGTCGGAGTCTCAACCGGTTGTAGAGCATGGGACTTCAGAAATATCGTCAGTGACAGCAGAACAATGGAGGACGTTGGTGCTGGTAGACTAAAAAATGAACCCTAAGCTAACTTATCCTAACTCGAGCTTTGAATCTGCGTTTTAGTTTGGTAAGATCTTACATTAATAAAGGAAATTCTTGAACGTATCTAGGACATGCAATGCAGAGTCTGACGGGTTATGGATAGATCCTTATCTAGACTCTTGCGCAGTGCGACTTGTTATTTTGTAATACCGTTTAATAAAACCGCCTTAACGATGTAAGGGAAAACAAATGCTCACCTTGTCACTCCTTTCAACTACACCATTCACCTCGGTAGTACCCTGAATATGGCATTGTTTCTCAGCGTCATGGCCCTCGTTACCTTCTTTCAGTTGATACTCAAGATAAGATTCAAGTTTCCGAAGGCTCCGAGACAAATCTTTGCAGATGGAAAGGAGGGCTTCATCAGAACCCCGTCCCAGTATTTCTGCCTGCATATCATTTTCAGACTCTTTTGAGTGTGTTCGATCACACAATGCCACGTCTTCAGTTGTGATCTCAAGTGTCTCTGCATCGGTTCCATCAGATGATTTCTTTGCCACCAAGCCAGGCAATGGCGCCTCTATCAATGGTAGTGACTGATTTGATGTGTTCATCGCAACCTCCTTGAGACTTGTGTCTGTTGACATCGTCAGTAGATCGGGACTCGACATCCCAGCAGTTGTCTGAGCAAGATCATGAAATAGTCTCTCACCCTGCGTATTGACTTCCAATTGTTCGGTGTCACTAGCCACAGCTTCTATCAAACTCTTCGCAGGACTTTTCGTGAAATTATTGCCTGTCCCTCCGTCTTCGAAAGTCGTTTGTCCGATACAAGATTCCATTCTTCTCATGATACACCAGCAAATTATCTCCCAATATACAGTCGACACTTGCAAGAACAAAAGAAGCTGTTCACTTTATTGATTGGAACTTTTCTTGGGAGGTGATTTTGCTCCTGGGACTGAATACTTGATTGACCACGTTTCCACCGTTACACTACATAGCTTCCAACAACGGGAATTTGGGTTCCGCTGTTGTACCAGCATGCTCATCGCACGGAAGCATTATGTACTACACACTGTCTCCTATAGATTGCTCTCGCAATATCTGCAACCTATTACCATCTATGATTCTCACCCAAACTAACCCCACCTGTAGGCAACCGAGTCCCGACTATAAGCGAAAAGGTTCTTGGCGAGAAGAAAACGACTCTCGCCACATCACGAGAGCACTATGCGGAATTCTCGAAATGGCAGGGGTCTACGAACGGGTCGGTGCCGAACGATGAACCTTGTCCGGAATAATAATGAGAGGAGATTGACCGCTCGAACATTTGTCTTGTGATCTGAAACTCCGAGAGTTGAGTTTTGCAGCTTTTAAAATCATTCTGCACACATTGATACATTCTCGTGGCCCATCTGCAGAAACAGGTAAAAGTCCTGCAACTTCCATTTGTAGTATTTGGTGCTGAATGGGAAAGGAATTGAGCGTGCTTCTCAAGCTTCCGCAGAGCCTCAAATCATATTGAAACTTCATCACTTCGCAGAACCCCTGGTAAACTTCTGGATATTTCCTATGTCATTGCAATTCACTTCAATTGATCTTGTCTTATAATTTGATCCCATCACATGAACCAACGGCCTCAGCTTGGTAGATGCTCAGTACTAACAGACAGGCTTCAAGTCAAGCAGAAGGATATCGGATATGGGGTGAATACCAAACGATCTCAACTCACCTTCGAAGACTCATAAAGATTCAATAATACTATATTCTTTCTATTGTAATTATTTTCTTGAAATCTTTACTTTGCAGGGCTAGAGAGCTTTTCCAACAGTGTTTATTTGAAGATCTACTCTGTCTAATGTTTCTGGTCATCACTATATTCTATGCGCCATTCACCTTCAATTTGGAGCTGGGTCTGGATTTTATTCTTTCAAGAGAGTGGACTCACCTTCCTAATTGCCTGTCTGGGTATAATTATTCACCCATATTTCGTTGTGCGTGTTCTTGTATTCAATTCTATTTGCGTTGACTCGATCTGCATGCATCCAAAACTCCAAGGCCTTCCTTTCAAACCAAGTTTTCCATTCTGCCCAGGTTCCAAAAGTCAAACTGATAGATCAATCAACAGAATAGAACATTCGATAAGACCATTACTCGTTATCCATATCTTCATGGTTCTGGAACGAACCTTATTCACGCTAGTTCACCACGCTCGCAAGTCGCCAACCAAAGTTGATGCCTCGCTTCAGGCTCACCTCGCACCCTTCCGAAGGTGATCATATATATTTAAATAAGCAATTTTCGTCCGCCGTCTCCCGGACTTGGCTTGCCGTAGTAAACTATGGTTATTCATTCACACCTCTTGGTGCTCCTGTACCTTGACTGATGTATCTGCTTGCTTGCACTCGATGGGCGGCCGGTGAACTGCTCTGGATGCAGGTCATTGTTGGATCCTTGAGAATGAGTGATGAAAGACTGATGAAACAAGCTGTTCTTTTGCAGTTTTTATCCTTTGTATCGCTTACAGATGTGGCATTATTTTTGCCTCGCTTGACGAGTAGAGGGAGTATTAGCGCAAGTAAACAACGCGAGATAGGCGAGACGCGTTTATCCTCTATTTTCCTCAAAAATGATATGTTGTCTCTGCTTGACGTGACGGTTGTGATCACTGGCGGCAGTGTTGTCCCTCGACGCCAGCAATAGATTCAATATGACTCCCTGGCAATTTATATGGACTTCTCTTCAGGAGTTAATGATAAATGACTGGGAGCCGGTCTAAAGTTTTTAGATAGTTTGAAGACAAAACTGAGTCCCAAATAGACGCAGGTCAACTTCACTAGATCGCACACTTCACTTAACGATAATGAGCCATTTCTAATTTCACATTCACTGGCCATTTCCATAATTCTTCTACTCATACAACAGACTCCTAATCTGAGCCGGTCTGTCTCAGTTTTCCTACAAAATTATTTTCTTTCCCCATTTCAAACTCATGAGCTTATCGCCGAGGCGGTGAGATCCACATTTTAGCCGAAATGATCACGTGTTCTCCTTTTCACTGCTTTGCTGTGATAACAGATGGAGTCTCATCGATCGAATGACAACACGTGAAGTATCTCCAGGGCAGTGGAAGTGCTAGATGCAATGTATAGTCTCTAGAACTTGCTCGAAACGCTGGTAAAGGGCACTTTCGAAGCTACGAAAATGCAAATTCGAAAACTCGCCATACGAGTTCGCTGTGAAAGGAGCTGATGAACGCGAAATATTTGGTAACATCTGGCGACTAAAGAATCCTCATTAGCAAGTAGTAAAATGTGGCTCAGAGATAGAGAAGGAGTAACCCCAAAGTGCACCCAATTTCCGAGGACGATTCGTTTCCATGTTAGCTACCATTCGCCGAGTGCGCTTGACCAGGAATCAAAAGGTTCAACCGTTCAATACTATGCCGAGAAGGTGGAATTATTGCTTCATCTACCATAGCTTACCGGTACCGTGTCTGCGGAATACTAGTTATTCTCTAAATTTAGTACAGCTCTAACCAGCCCTTAGCTGCTCTCACTAGACCTAAAGCTATGAAAGAAAGCGAATAATCCAACATTGAGTACAAGATGCCGAAGACAGACAGAATTGGAGCAATAATATCTTCTTCCCATTGATAATGCATGATGCATCTCGGATGAGATAGTCTAAGGTAATAGAAGCAAATATATGCTGCGGGCTAGATCATGTGTGGCGACTGGTTCCAATATAGGTATCTATAAAGTCTCGGAATTTTTAGGACATTAAAGGATCCGGTCCACAAAATATCCTACTAGATCTCTATGTAAGATTTCCGTCTTTTGTTAGTGCTTCAATTCCTTTTCGACCTTCTATACGTGGTGTCAAGGAATCGAATCATTTATTTCGCTATTTGTATCTACGTGATGAAGTAGGCCTGACATGCTAGTACGGGCATCGCGTAGAGATGAATTAGAAGAAATATGATATGTCGATGGGGAAACTAAAGTTTCTATTATAACTCAAATGAAGACTTAATAGTACTGCGACACATGCGTTTAACATCGAATTTGCTGGCAGTAAGTGTGGCGAAAGAAGAAGTCTCCGATGACGAGAAAGAAAACTTCCGAGATCCGAAAGCTGAATGGCGTATGTAGTCTTAAACTTAGAAGCGATATCTGTGCTCTGAGTCAATATACAATACTCTGACTTAAGGAGCAGAGGGGATAAGTTTAGATAGACGAATGCGGCAATCTTCTTGTTTAGCAACTCAAGAATGGGCAGTGATCTCAAGCATTTGATCGTTTTGTGGTTTTCAAAATATGCAGCGCAGATAAGCGGTGAATAAATCTTCGACAAGTTCTCTGATGGTTACATTCTCGAACTTGAGCTCAGACTTTGAAGGCTGCTCTAGGGGGCGTCAACTAGTAGCACTTGCCGAAAAGACGCGTCGAGCCGTTCCTTCCAACTGGGAGAGAACGCGGCAACGGGCATTTCGCGCGGTAACCTCAACTGATTTTCTTCCTCTTCTTCCAAAAAACCAACACGCTGCAACTCCCTTTCGTTCCCAAGATGTCTGGTCAGACGCAACTTAGTGCAGCCATCAACAACCCAACTTCCCAGATTGATCCTCCCGACGACAAAGTCTTCGCAGCTGAGGTACGACGGCTCTTTGGCTGCGAGGATAATACCACCGCTCTGGCGAAGGTTATGACGGTATCAGAAGTTATCAATAAGGACAAAAGAAAAGCATTCACTTGTTTTGGACGGTTGCCGATCGAGATACGTTTGAAGATTTGGCGCACTGTCTTACAGGAGCCGGACATTCTGGCCATAGGCATGACATATAAAGTCAACAGATACATTGGATATGATCATGCTGCTCCTTGTATAAGGATGCAGCGTCCAACCTTCAAGTCGATTTTGATGTCTGTCAATAAAGAAGCAAGGGAGGAGGGAAAGAAAAACTTACTATATGGAGATTGCGAATACAGCCCATCTGCACGGCCGAAGGCATTTTTCAACGGAATAGTCGATATTGTCTGGCTGATGAACTACAACGGAGATTGGGACGAATATAGGGAGGAATCTGCGTGCGTACCATGGAATAAGATCAAACGCCTTGCTATCCACTCAAAGTGGTGGTACGGACAGGAGTCAATGGTTTTGTTTAGGGACTTTGGCTGTTATGAGATGGAGGAAATCATACTCGTCGTGGGGTCAGAATTTCTCTACAATTATAGTGCTGCACAGTTTGTCGAGCCGCGGAACGTCCCTTCACATTATGGGCATCTTCCGAAGTATGGCGGCATCAACATGTCAAGTCTCACTTGGGAATCCATGAGTCAAGAAGCAACGAAGGAGATGCAGGATTACAAGGATGCACAATCAATTCTCTGGCAGAAGACGGAAGAAGGTATGCCGCTCTGGCTCAGTCTACTCTCTCGAACCCTGCTTACGAACACCCTTCTACAGAAAATGGAAACGGACAAGAGGATGAATATGAATGGCTTGACGACCGGGAGAGGGAGGAAATAGGAGGATTTTATGATATTACCGTACCAAGGATAGTATTTCGGCAAGTGGTCGAAGCTAAGTCGTGAAAGCCCGAGACGTTGAAGGACTGTAGGAAGGACCACATAATTTCGAATTCCAAACTTTTATTAGTTTGCGCATGGGGCCACCATTTTAGCGTTTGCTAGATTCAAAATGGGGTATCATACTTTTGTACATGCAAGAATCTGGCAGCTAGCAATGGAGACAGGTAGCAATAAATCATGGGGCCTCCAGATATGTTCCTGCCAGCCATACCAGCGAGCACCCAGCCAAAGCCCACGCACCAATCGCCTTCTTGCCCCACCACTTATCATCAACTTCCACCTTCGCAGCTCTGATCTTCTTGGGTATATGGCTTGCAAACATTGATTCCAATGTGCTAGAATTCTTCTCTTTGGCCGCAGCAGCATCGGCTTCATCCGCTCTCTTCTTTAATTCGGCAATCTTCTTTCCTAGGGCTAAGATGTCCTCTTTCCATTCAGTGGCGTTCTCGGCACTGTCGACTTCCACGTTTTGCACATTCCCGAAGAAATCCATGACTAATCTTTCCCTTCCTCCTTGTTCGCCTCCTGGGAACAGATCCCACCGAACGCCAGGATGTGAATGAATCTTCGACTCGTCGTAGCTGTCGAACAGGTCCCCCAATGTCATCTTGCTGCTTGGTTCTCTGACCTGGGTCTCTAGGAAATCTAAGTTGTAGTATGTATATCTGTCGATGACAGCCACCCCGACATCATTGTCCGCATGGTGGGAGTAAGAGGATTGGTCGATTTCAGAGGAGCCTGTCGCAATGATATTCGGCGAGTAGAATTTGCTATACATGGTATTCGCCTGGCAGGTATCAATCATAAAGAGCAATTCGTGATATCTGCTCCCGTCAGCATACTTCATTCGAACAGGTATAACCCAGCTTACCTCTTCTTCTCCCACATTTGCTCAAAAGCATCTGCCAAATCAAAGGCACTAATCTCCTCCGCATCCTGGAACTTCAAGAACTCGTTCCCACCATGCCCCGTCATGTACACCAAAATGTTACTCCGATCATCCGTCAGCAACCTCTTACTCCTCGGCATCTCCTCTCCCACCCTATCCGTCAACAACCGTATGAAGTTCTCCACCGTGACTTCATATCCCCTATAATCCACTTCGATATTATCTCCATACAAATCCACTGCTCTGTCGGCGTTACTGTAGACTGTGCCGGGAAAGGCGTTCCGAGGATTACAGGCCATGTCATCAGGGAGCATGAGGATAATCTGCGAGTCAGGAATACCGAGACGCTTCACGGTTCGATAGAGGGAGAGCACATTGGCTAGATGCCGGTAGTTGAACCAGAACCGTGAGGTAGAGACCAGGACTGCCCAGTTGCTTGTATGTTCTGCGGACACGTATGTAGGAGCTAGGAATGTTGCCAGCACCAGGGGCAATTGCAACAAACTGTTGAGCTTCATTTTTGGCGACTTTGTGAAGAGTAAGAAGAACTGCAAGAAGAGAGGAAGAAATACAGGCGTAGATGTGTCGTCGGAGGTCGCAAGTGAGAAAGTGCTGGGTACGGAGCTTTCCCCTGGATTGTGGCTTATCAAGCATTGGAGGGCATTTGAGATAACGCCGGGATGGTAGCTGCGCCGCTTCTAAAATACCCAACAATTCACAACGTCTATCAATCAATTTGGTTTTAATTGGATAGTCAGTTGGAGATATGATATCTCATCTAAAGTTAGCAGTAAGAGAATTGAGATGTGTTTGAAAATTAGTGTCGTCGTGATTTTAATTATTTTGAAAACGCGAGATGTTGCCCAATGCAAGCAGTTGGTTGCCTGAGGCAGCGAGACCCTAACTGTCACATGGCAATATCAAGCTTTCTTTGCCCCGCTTAGCACGATATATCTAAACTTTGTCTCATGAAGCTCCAGGCTCTGAGAACCCAAGTCGAAGTCTTTTCCTCTATTGTCGATATGTCAATGTGATGGGTTGGCCACCAGCTGTGATCATTGTCGTCAGGTATGTCTTCTTGCCACTTCTTGAACGATTTTAGTTGTGAAAGAGTGGCCATTTAGTGTTTCAACTGCACGGCTGGTCCTGCAGCTTGATGACGAAGCCAACTTGACGAGAATTATTTCTGACAGTACTCTAGACATGGCGCTCGACTTGACGCCGCTGATAAGCAGTGGCATCTCACCTCTCCTACTCCGTACGACCCTCCTCTAACCTATGGTGGCTGGACCCAATCGAAGGCACTTGGGGCTCGAATTGCGAACATTCTTCGAACACGAGAGACAGACGACGAGATCCCATTGACAAATGGGACGAACGGCCAAAATGGAGGAGACGGGAGAAAGAGGAGACATAAAGTCATCATTCACAGCTCCCCATTCTTGAGATGTGTTCAGACGTCTGTTGCGATCAGTGCGGGACTGGCTCAGAATCCCGGGCATACACCTCCCAAATCAGCTTCACCAGCTGTGAGACCGACACAAATGAGCGGCTCTCCACGGATGCGTCCTCTTGTCACTACTGGTTCTCCCAGACTTGCCCCAATCCATGAGCCAAACAAGCCTTCGAAGGTCAATGGCAAATCGATACAATATGAACAGCCGGAGAATATCAGGAAATCCACTGTGCGTGTGGACGCATTTCTGGGAGAATGGTTGACTGCGGATTATTTTGAGCACATTACTCCTCCACCAAGCTCGGTCATGATGGTGGCGGGAGCAAAAGCTGACTTGCTGAGGAGAGAAGACTACAGCAACTTGATACATATTCAAGACGTCAAGGCAACCCAAGGATTCCCAGGTGGATGGGGAAGCCCTGTTGTTTTTGCAGAGAAGGACAAAGACGAAAGCTCACTGTCCAATCTATCAAGTCTCGGGGCCTCACTGCCACGAAGGGATCGAACGAGCAGTCTGAGCAGTGTGGGAAGTGCCAGGAGCATTCACAGTCACAAGAGCGCGGTCAATTTGCAAGTGACGACACCCGCAGAACATGGCATATATCTGCCTCCTGTACCAAGCTATGCGATCTCCAGCGCCGATCCCATTCCACCTGGCTATGTTGCGCATGCCAGAGATGCCTGCGTCGATGTTGATTATCAATGGGACAGCATGCGAGAGCCTCAAAACTGGGGTACTGGTGGAGAGTATGGCGAAGAATGGAGTCAAATGCACAAGCGATTTCGAACGGGCATTCAATCATTACTTGGCTGGTATGCCGCCGCCGACGAACCCGGACGTCTCTTGACGAGAATCCCAAAATCTCCATCTCACCCAGGCATGCCCGAGGAGGAGAATCCCGAAGATGAGGATACTGATCTTGTGATCATCCTAGTCACCCACGGTGCTGGATGCAATGCTCTGATTGGTGCATTAACAAACCAGCCTGTTTTATTGGACGTCGGTATGGCTTCGCTCACAATGGCTGTACGCAAGCCCACCCCTGTCAACTCTCCCATTTCTTCACCAGATGCCTCCCCAAAACATTCGCGTGTGTCTTCGAGGAATTTTACTATCTCGGATCAGTACGATGTCAAACTCATTGCGAATACGGAGCATCTACGAACAAGTTCGTCCTCGACTCCGTCTGCGTCCAGAACACCGTCTCTAGCCGGGTTATCCACCTTCCGTGAGCGATTTACGGGCGGCGGTTCTCTAGACGGCTCCAACTTTAGCAAACCAAAACTAGGAGTCACAACCTCAAGTGCTTTTGGCAGCATTCGCCGAACATCAAGTATCGCTACCACCATACCTCGATCTTACGCTCCAGCACGCCAGTCCTCAATCGGCCTATGGAGTGCTCCGTCAGCACAAGAAGAGGACGAAGATGCCATCGAAGAGCCCGAAGACGACATGATTTTAAACTTCGGAGACGATGGAGCAAATGATTCGAAGCGAGATGACGAGAAAGAGAATCCTGCGGCTATTGCCGTCAGTGATAAGACAAGTATGGAGATGGTCGAGGATAAAGAAGACGATGTTGCGCCTTTAGGCCTTTGGGGCTCACCGAGACCACCTGGATATGCGGAGAAAATCAGAGAGATTGGACCGAAGAGGAGATGGACTGTAAATGAGCGAGGTTAATCATTGTGAAGGGTTTCGAGCATCGATTCGGATGCTTCAAAATTGAATTACGACGTGCTGGGAAATGACATTTGTGTTATGCATCCATTGCGATATAGACGAGAAGCATGGCTGCATTAGATGAGTACACGCGTGCATCACAGGAACGAAAAGCAACATTTTCATAGTCAGCATTACAGCAAGCGAGGGAGTTTTGGCGACTTGGTATATATAATGAGAGAACGCATTTTAGCATGATGATCGAGATTATGCTTCATTCTCATGATATTGTTTGGCTTTTGGGCTGGGTAATGGGGCTGACTAATTGGGCTGGATGAACTTTGGCTTCTTGGCATTTGAAATGAGATGAAAAATTGTTGGGAGTGTCTATCTACTCTACTTCATCCCGAAATTAATGAAGCTCTTCTCTATTCTGCACCTCTCGTTCTGATGTTTTCCGCAGATCGCTGTTAAGATAAGCAATCATTGGCTGCCAAACAAAATCAAGCACCTACATTTCCCTTTTATGCAAAGGAGTATTCTCTCGACACCAAGTGGTGACTTAAAATTGTATACCTTACGCACGCAAATTGGAGGTACAGAAGTCCCTTCATTTGATGCAGCAATGCTGCTCCGCATAAAAGACACCTTCATCTCTCTTATGTGTAAAGTCGAGGCTAATTGAAACGCCCGTTTTGAATGCTATAGCTGCTCACAATTATATACATGAAGTCAAAGGCAGGCCCCTTGACTCTGATGACTGAGTACGTCGCATGCAAAGTCCGAACTTAGGATCTTGGGATTCAAGTTATACATTCCTTATCAGAGAAGAGAATATCTAAGCTAGCTAGCTATGAATGATGGTGCAGTAATATCCTTAGCCAGCACCATTGTTGCAAAGCGTTGGCAGAACTCACTTTGTGGAGCTACGTTGCCCACAGATTAAGACATCTTCACCTTCGTGGCTCCACAGCTGACTGCAAAAGCCTTGGTGGCCCCTAGTGAGTGTGTGCATTGACACCATCGTTGCCACATGTATCGCAATGACCTGATAGTGGCGTGAGGAACACGCCCTTCCCAGCCTGGGAGCGAAAGCATAAATATAAAATGTTTTTGAGCAAGGGAATTATCCTGCTCACTCATCACTTAAAAACATTATCGTTCATGGAGCATATGAGCGTCTACGTTCATGCGAGACAGCATGGCCGACTCGGTAAATGTAGACACTTGTTCCAGCATTGGTGTTATCATCACGGATTCAGTCTACGGGAAAATCCTCCCCAGCATAGGAGGGAAGCTTAAAGACACAGACTCATCGATCAGAGTGAACGAGCTGTGCTCCAAATGCAGGCAACTTTCGCAAAATAGCCCTATACTTCTAAGTCTGTCTCAAGATAATGCGGGGCAAAATACAAATGTTCCCGAGACCCATGAATTTGGCACCCTTGGGGAATTACTATTGTCATATCATGGAGGCTGTCATCTTTGTGCCTTACTCTGGAACTCTCTGTTTGAGAGTTTTGGTCGAGAGAGGTTATGCAACCTTGACGCAAAGCTAAACGTTAGAGTCGAGCTCAAAACCGATCCGCTGGAAGAAGAAAGAATCCAAACCATCTACAAAGATTTCGTCAAAGGTATGCATATCGAGGCAAAGGGTGCAACTTTTGAGCTTGTAATCGATGGGGTTCGAGGAGAGTTCACGTCTACACTACTGAATATCTCAACAGTAAAAGGTGTGATACAGTTCAAATTTGTACAATGCAACTGCTAACTTGACTCAATCTAGATTTAGACTATACAAGTTTTCAAGTTGAAATTCCTCTTTCCTCTAGGTCAGATCATGTTTTCGGCACTATTCAGTCATGGTATAAGAACTGTTTAGCCCATGAGAACTGCCAAAATTTCCAACGAACAATTAAAGGCGATGCATTTCCTTCCAGGCTTCTTGATTTACACGGTGGTAGTGTCAAGCTGGCCACTCAGACAAGGAAGCTACCAGAGATCAATTACACAACTCTCAGCCATCGATGGGGCAATCCTACCAACATGTTAAAACTGACTCTTAAGAGCTTATCCGATTTCGAGGACATCTCGATGAAAAGTCTTCCATGGACTTACAAAGATGCGATAAGAGTCACACTGGCCTTGGGCTGCTCTTACATCTGGATCGATTCGCTTTGCATTATCCAAGACTCGCTCGAAGACTGGGAATCTGAGGGCGGTAAAATGGCGGGGATATACGGTGGCGCCATTTGCAACATCTCGTATGTTGGCTGTGCTTCCGACTCTGTTGACCCACCAACTGCCTCATTCCGCGACCCTCGACTTTTCTTGCCTTGCGTGCTGAAAAAGGCGTTCAATCAAGAGGAGCTCAGTCTCATCGCTCAGCCATCTTTTGAGAGAAGAGATGGCCATGCTGGCCTATCTTCATTTGAGGGCCCACTGTCTGACCGGGCTTGGATCTTTCAAGAGAGAATTCTTTGCCCCAGAACTATATACTATGGAGGACCTCAACTCATATGGGAATGTTCAGAGGGGTTTCAAACCGAATTTAGTGAGGCGTCCCTACAGGAAGACTCGTTGAAAAAGTCGTTCCGTGAGGCGTTTGATATCAAGTTATTCAAGGAAACAACAGAGGGAAACTATGTGGAGAACTACTTCCAGTCAATCAGTAATAAAAAATGGAGGCTTGAAATGTTCAGAAACCAGTGGTCGACACTGATCACGCGCTACCGAAGGAAGAAACTGACCGTCGAATCCGACCGCGTGATAGCACTTGCCGGAATCGTCGATGCGGTGCAAAAGATGACCGTGTTCAATGCAGTGTGTGGATTTTGGAAGGAGACTTTTGCCATGGACATGTGCTGGACACGAAACTCTGACCCTAGAAAATTGCAAGGTCCGAAATGGAACCAAGAATTCCCGGTCCCGTCCTGGTCCTGGTACGCTGCATCTATGTATCAGAATGGGTCAGCGCAGGAGAATGCGAATGTGAGCCACTGGTATGGCCGGGCACTGGAGAAGGGACTCTGGGAGGAAAATTGGAGTGCAACTGAAGTGTACTCTGCTCTTGGATGCACGCTGCTTTATACGGCAAGATTACTCTCCTGTGAACTAGCAGATCCGCCACCACTTCGTCCTCTAACTCGGTTCTATAATGCGAAGGTCAAGATTCAAACTTACTGTAGTTCTGTATGGCTTATTCGACGTAATGATATGTGGACATTGGCTGCTGAATCGCCAAAACTGGACTTCAAGTACTGGCAGGATGAAGATGGCGACGAAGGTACAGATTCGCCGAGAATAGTGAACTTATTGCTGTTAATGGATTGGATTATTGACTGCGATTCTTCTCATTTTAGATGTCAAATTGGTCTTGTTATAATTCCTGTTGAGGGCGAGCTGTGGCGCCGAGTTGGATTCTTTAGGTCGATCTACAACAAGGAGATGAGAAGTGAGGCTCAACTTCCTTGTTTACATGTACCTGCATTACTTGATATAGCAGCGATGATGGAATGCACAATCACTTTGATATGAGTTGTTGAATAGCGGATAAGGCATAAAGCCTTATTATACATTTTACACAGCAGAATATCCAAGCTAATCATAAACAACAACACTACATTGCTACAGTGAAATTTGAATCAAATATGCGACCTAAATAAAATACATCTGCTTAATAATTTAAAGTAGAGAATGAACTCACTAAACTATAAAGCAAATATTTCGACTCTCACGTAACTAAGCCCTATTCTATTCACTACTTATCGCTTTCACTACTCGACATGCTGCTCACAACCCATCCAAGTACAATTACACTAGTGTCTCTCTCAACATCCCAGGCGGGCAGCTTCATCGCATTACACCTTTCATAAAGTTCAATTCAACATAGCCTCCTCGCTCAAGCTTTACAGTCTCACAGCCGATATCATCGATGCGTGACTACGTTTGCTAGCAAGCGTATGTCAGAGCTTGAAAGTTATCCTTGGCTAGCCCAATGCCTGGCGTCAATAGCGTGATTTTTGGTCTCTATGATGTGCAGCTCACAAACCCAACTCTCCCCGCTATACCTGCCACCCCCGTGGGCGGCTTACCGATTTTGAATGTCTGAAATTTAAAGAGTATGAAAAGAAGATAATGGTAATTAATATAAGAACAGATAATTTACTAAAGCGAATTAGTTAATAAAGAGATTAGCAATATCGGACATTGAGATACTAATTTCAAAGTCCGACATGGAACTTTGATGTAATATGCCTGCAGTGCAAGCTTTAATGTCTGTCATGATTCCCATTTTCTTCAAAGGAATAAACATTACAATCACGTGGAACTTTATTTTTTATATATTTTTTGGGTATTACTCCACAAGCATTATCATCTAATCTAACATTTTTTTTGTTCTCAACTCCCCAGCTATGCAGCCACCAAAAAAAAAAAGAAAAAAAGAAAAAGGAAAAAGAATGAAAACTAGTTATACAATCATATCCCCACAACCCCCCAGCTAACGACGGACAACAGTGCCAGTGAAGTTCTGGCGGCACATCGGACAAGTGTTGCCATTGCTGGACTTGAACCATTTGGCAATGCACTTGGTGTGGAACGAGTTCTTGCACGTCGCGCATTTCTTCTCTGGGACTTTCATGTCCTCACTGACAATGGAATAACAGATGGCACACTGCTCATGTCCGTCCATGAATTGAGCAATGTTCTGTCTAAAAACTTCAATTCCGTCGATAACGTTGCCGCCAGAAAATCGGACGGCAGCCTCGATGGTTTTCAGAACGCCATTCCAGGTTTTTTCCGGGACTCCGAATCTGTTAACGGAACGGACTTCGATAGATTCGAGTGGATATCGGGCGGGAAAACCGAGATTGATGGTACAATATTGTTCGTCAATCTCATAGGAAACGGTAATTGTGTTTCCTTTCTTAGCTGGGAGTTTGACAATGAGTTGTTGTCCGTCCTTCTCCATGACTTCATTGGGGCCTCGCCATGCCCTAACATCCTCAACACTATCCTCGACAATGAGAGGTGTGAAATACCGCTCAGTCCAATCGCCTAAGGAGACTTTTCCCGCTCGAGTATAATCCAAGTACCAAGCCTTGACAAGTGTCGGGATAGACTTCAGGGCCAAGAAATAAACATGTGCCGACAGCCATTGTACACTGTGAAGCATACCAGCGGAATGGCTCAGGTCCCAGACATCGTAATCTCGAATCGATTCCTTGTCAAGCTGGAATTGCGATAGAGGCCGGAGCTTCCCATCAGGACCCAGAAAAGTATGGTTGATGAATTGAAGCAGATGCTTCAATTCATCCGTCTCCTTCAGGTTTTCTTGTAATGGTATTCTCACTTTGTAGGGAGCAAGTCCAAAACATTGAAGAACTAATTTCCACGCTAACAGAACAGACCGACGTTGTTCTTGGGTATTATTGGCCACGTCGATGCGCCGATTCGATATCTCGCGGGGTTGTAAAGCGTTCGATAGAAGCAAGGATAGGAGCTCAGGAGGAAATTCGACATCTACAGAAAGTCAGGACAGGAATACAAAAAGGCGGCAACGACAACTTACCCTTTTCTTCAACCATGACCTTAACAGTGAGGTCTTCAATAACCTTTGGAAGGGCTTCGCTTAGGACACAGAATGTAGTCCCTTGAACCGCGTGAACTTCCGATGAGAGGAGAGGGTACATGTACTCCATTCGAATATATCGGACAGGAATCTTGAGTACCTGTGTTGCAAGAAGTTCATCGAACGCTGCCTGAACCGGAGGGTTTGTGAGACGAGGGATTCGTAGCAGGCGCACCAGACTTTCATTGATAGCTCCTTCGAACTCAGTAAAAACCTCCTTCACGTTAACTGTTGCGTCGCCAGCCTCCTTCAAGCGAACCAATCTGGAATAGAGTCTCATGGAAGTTGCGCACAAGACAAAGAGTTCACGCTTAGAAGGGACAGTAACTGGTGCATCCCCCTCTTCGACGCGCGAGAGTGTCGAGTAGAGATTCCAAGGCGATAAGCAGAGATTATTCAGCGCCAGCTGCCAATGTTCGCCAGCAGAGTATTTGAGTGCGGGTAATAATTTTGTACAGGCCCTGGATGATTCTGAGGCTAGAGCAAATTTCTGACCCGAGAAGTCCCGACCATCTGTCCAAGAAAGAATCTTCTTGACTGCCATTGCAAGACGAGCAGTATGTGGCGGCAGTTTGTATTCGTCGTAAGCAGCGAGGGTACCGTTCAACATAACAAGGGTGAGGAATGCTTCGTCTATCTGGGCTTCATCCAAAGGACCGTTAATTCCATAGATTACTGCAATGAGGTGATTGCAAAACCACTTAACGAGTTCACTAGAGCGTAGATTTTCTCTAAATCCGGTCAATACCGCGAGTGTTGTGAACGGGCGATTAATGTCGCGTGTAAAGAGACCAGAGCCCTTTAACCATGCTTCGTTGCACTCGAATTTCGGACCATTAATTGACACAATAGTACCGAGAAGACTGCTGAGAGCCTTCCCGCTATAATATCCGAGAGGACTATTTTCGCTAGACCGATCAAGTAAGATCTTTACTAGATGGTCGAGGATGGCGGTGGTGTCGTGAGATGGAGTTGTCTCGTTATCTTCATGTCGTCGCCAGGTTTTAGAATTACTGACAATAAGGAGAAGTAGCTCTTGAAGATGGGTATCGAAAGTCGGGATATGGCTGCATGTTGTTTCGTACATGAAGTGTCGCTGTCCAGCATCATGCTGTGATTTGACCATCTGGTGCGCCAAACTGAGAAAGAATAATATCTCAGCAGCATGATCCGCAGGGAGATGCAAAATAATGGGTTGAATAATTTCACCAGCAAACAACGCCATTCTGAGAGGGGTTGAGTGTCCGTCATCGTCCGTAGGCACGTCAGTGTCCTCGAGAGGGGGCTTGCCGTATTTGACCAAGAAAACCGCACCGCCAAATGGTTCACATGATCCAAGTTGTACCATGGGTCCTTGCTCATAGAAAGGCATAAATGCTTGGTCCCACTCCAAAAGCGTCGGGAACAAAGCAGCTTTGGTTTCAGCATCGTTAGGATCATCGATATTTGCAATGATGTTTCGAGCAAGATTCGCTAATGCTTGTACACTAAGATGACGTTAATTCAAGTCATCACAAATTGAAAGGCATGGAAAGCATACCTTAATGGCTTGTCAGTAATAGCCTTGAGTTGAGTTTGGATGACCTCGATCAGTGGATTTGTAGAAGGGCGCCCGGGATCATTATCAGCGTCAGATAGAAGTTTGGTTAGAGACTTAATGGCAGCTTGCCGAGTTACATCTTGCGAATCGGATTCTTCCTCATTGAGGTCCATTAAGCGTGTGAGTAGGGAAATTCTGCGCTCGTTGGAAGACACTAAAAGAGAGAGATCCTTCTGAGACAGAGAAATCAATGCTCTGAGCCCTCTCTCGGTCACATCATCGTGAGGAGACAAGAGAGCGTTGGCAATAACATCCGTAATTTCTGATGCTGCAACGTCGGAGATAGATTTAGAGCTTGCAGCAGCATGGAACAATGTCCATGAAGGGGTGTCGTTTGAGAGAACTGCATCTTGGGTGCGGTCGCGGATGAAATCTTGGAGATTTTCGTTCTTTTGTGCAAGCTCAGAGGCATCGGTTCTCAGTAGCATCAAGGCAATGAGGGCACACTGACGATCCCCAGCGGGTATAGCTAGAACATTCTTGAGAGTGGTGGCCCAGATTTCTGTAAAACTCTCTTCTTGACCTTGACAGGCCTTCAATGCCTTGAGCGTGGCTAAAAGGTACTCGCCCGATGGTGTTCCAATGAGACCAAACAAATGGGACGCGAGGAAATCTCTTACGAACTCTACAAGCGCCAAGCCATCTTCCACAAGCAAGGGGCTGGTGCGCATGCATGCTAGGACTCCGGCGGCAGCTCCATAAGGCTTGCCTTGTCGTCCAGTCAGTGCTTCTGTGCAGACTTCAATCATGTGTTCCGTGATAGTAAGCATCGCGTCCGCCTTTGGGAACGGGCTTCCGAGATATTGCTCCAGCTCGGGGTCTACCACGATCCACTCCAATATCAAGAACCATCGGATAAATCCAGTTTGAAGAGTGTCCTGGTTCTTCTTGAACTCATTGCCATTAGCTGGAATGGGCTGGAACAGCTTATCACACAGATTCTGCGAGCATGACTTCAATTCCTGCTTCAAAGCCAGCTGGATCCGATCTCCGGCTTCTCCAGGCTTGAGTGCCCGACAATACTTCAAGGCCTCTTTGATATTATCAGATGTTTCAACAAACCAAGCAGACTGCTCAAGATCAATGAGAATGAAATTTCTGATCACTGGGAAAACGGTTTCTTGGATCAGCGTGACTTGGAAGTCTGACTCGGATAGTCGCTTGGTGGCCATATTGTGGACAATCTTTAGATACGAACTCCAAGCCATAGCTAGATTGCCTTTTGGTTCCTCTCTGCTCTTGATCCCAGTTCGGATTGCCGAGGCGAGCTCAAGCATTGTAGTAATCTTAGGCGGGAAGACGTCGTCTGGAATAATTAGCAGTAACGTAGTAAGCGAATTCCAATACTCAAACGATCCACGCTGTGATCCTTTCTCGACGAAAGATCGAAGACGTGCGAGAGGGTCTTTCTTTGATTTGATCGACATGCTCCACACCTCAGGGAATTTGGTGGTAAGAACTTTGAGAGTCTCAACAAGATCGGCAGCAGAGCCAAGCTGGGTGCTCTTTAATGCCTCTGAAACTAAAGAATGACCGATAGCCTTTAGATTGACTTTGATGACTGATGACTGCCTGTAAACGCAGACGCCGATGAGCTGGATGATGCTTCTTCGCAAGTGGGTGTCCTCGCTTGAAGTAAATTCTAGGAATTCAACATTGCCGAAGAGATCCTCATATTTGTCTTTGTACCTTTTTATATCTTCCTCCGATAGCGACTTGATGAGGAATGCAATCATATCGATGCTGTTACCAACAAGACGGAAGTAGATCGCCTTCATATCCTCAATGGTCATGGTACGCTCGTCGCTTAATGTGTCGGGTGTCTCTTCTAGGGTCTCCTGAACATAAGTCAAGATGGCAGGTTGAGACTTCTTTAATACTATTTGCCTCTTCTCAGGTGTGTTCAGCAAAGTATCCAGTCCGTCCTTCGCAGCTTTAGAGGCAGCCTTATCATTATCGAAAGTACCCGCGAGCCAGGTTGGGATAATTTGTGGAAGGTGGGTTTGAATCCTAGACTTGGCAGAGACCAATATCTCATGTTGGATTAGGTGTGAGAGTTCTCGAACACGCCGGGAATTATTGATTGAAATCCGAGGGTAGAATTGGGACTGTAAAAGTAATTAGGAGAATGCCACAATGTTATAGCTGTGTGCGGACTTACCCAAGCCTTGATAATTGCATCCTCAATTCCCCCCTCCTGCTCCGGATGTGCCTTCACATAGGACAGGATGTCCTCTAATGCCTTGGCTACAGTAATGTCATTCTTCTTGGACAAGCCCTTGAATGATACGACCAAGTTGGGGTCGGTGATCTGCTTGAGATCTGGAGGCGGATTGAGAAACGACAACCGTGAAGTCGAAGTTGCTCTTCCGAAACTAGTATTGGCAGCAGATTGACTGCTCGAAGCCGAGCGACCGAAGCCTTTGCCACTCATGATGGAGACGGAGAAAGAAGCTCGGAGGTCGTGGAGAGCGTTGTTGGTTTCAAGAAGCCTTGCGCGCAACCCCACCGTTCAGCGAGCGCAGGTGCCGGACCCCACCAAAGGAACCTGGAAGAGAAGATACGCTAGAATTGGCGATTGCAATGGCAATCTTCAGATGAGGAAGGCCCGTAATAGAGTAGGACGATGAGGTGAAGGAACGAGTGTGCCGTTGTACGACGTAGGTGGTAGATGGTTGAGAAGATGAGAAGCTCGTGAGGGCGAGGAAATTATTTATCTCTCAGCCTCGCCTCGCAGCTCGAGGCCGGATGACGATGTGGCCGAGAAAGGTTTAGCGATTCCAGTCTGCCAGGTATGCTTCCTCGCCCTCAGACCCTCAGAAGGCTGAAATCCAGGTGGCGCCGCCGAGTCCCCGACAGTCCGAGCCCTGCATGCACTATTTGGCTCTAAATGCCTGGACCGTGGCATTAAAACGGCACTCCACGCCGGGAGCATTCTATATCCATGGCATTGGGGACCGTTAATGCGTAAAGGCCGGATGATTGCGGAGACTGCTGCTACCCCGCATGTGATTGATGACCGAAGTGGAGCTCCAGCTCCAGTACCCTTCGTGCCTCTTCCTACACCCTCTCTCTTCTACCGTTCTCCAACTCTCCAACTCTCCAATTCTCCTGGATCTTTGACATTGGGTCTTCGACTTCGAGCCTACGGGACGGAATCTCGCCAGATACTCTCTCATTTGCTCTGGCTTGCTACACCCACAACTGTGACCATGATATGGTGCTGATATACAACCTCACTAAGACGCCCAGACTACTTCACGCCGATATCACTCCTGCCTAAGCTCCTGCATAAGCAACGAGATCTACAGACTGCGTAGATTACGTCCCTATACCCAGCCTCAGCCTTCTTCTGCTTGAAAGAGGTGTCCATTCTGCATCGCTCTTGCTGTCGGCGTTTCTTACAGGCCCGCATCGACTGCGTCTGGACACACGACAGCAGCGACCTGCCATACTATTCGACAATTCCCCGTCTCACCAAGAATAGAGGGCCACCTGATATATTTGTCACGTTGCTCACTCTCATTGAGCCGAAATATATTTGTCTTTGTGAATATTTGTTCTACGGATATACTGATCGGACATATCTGCTCCCCGAGCTGTGGCGGGGATATCACGACTCATCGTCACGACCAGCACTTGCGGCATCAATATACTTTCCTTTCCCTCGAAACTTCTGTCCATGCTCTCAGAGCACGTCCGTTGAGAATTTTCTACGTGCGAAACGTCCACTATCCCCGCTATCAACAGATCTAGAAGCGACATCTACTGGATTGCACGCTTCTACAAATCCGCGAGCTGCACACAATCCAGCCCTTATAATATCCTCGACCCAGTATTGGTTTAATGCATTTCATTCGTCTTTGCATGAGTATAAACATCTTTGTAGGTACATCTTCTCAGATCATTATCATCACTAATGAGAAACAGTCTGAAGCATGACACAATAGCTTACTGTCAAAATGCTTTCATCACAAATCTGCTCGATCTCGAAGACTTCGGTCATACCCGCTAGCTCACGAGCTTTGCCAACCGTCCTTTCTCGATCAGGAAGCTTGCCTCGACGGCCTCGCCCATATCAACAAGTTCGTGCCTTTCGATTAGGCCTCTGGTCTTCATACCTCGATGCAAACTTTCAGAGGGAGTTTCGGCGCCGGCAACGGATCATCAAACATAAATACTTTGAGGCGCTCAACCGTAAGCTATCATGGGATCGACACTTTCCGATGCACCTGAGACATAACGGATTGAAGAGCTTTATGTGCAGCGCATGGCGCGGACAAGACTCTAGGCCTGGTGGACGATGGGTTAATTCCGATGAACTTGATTACATAAATAAGAAGAATAAGGACAATAAAAACAAGGGCCTTGAAGATGGGGAAGAAAATCTCCACCAGATGCTTGACAACCACCACAAATTCATCCGTGCGAAGGCTCGCATGTTTCCTGGTTGGGGCACTTGCCACTCGACATCTTGGATATCTCGGCCTGAACTGAGCTCGACTTATAGCCCTACAGACAGCATGTCAGCTTCTTCTACGTTATATGGATCTGAAGGCTTCCGCAAGCGCTTCCAGACTCGCGAGTACGATCATTACGAAGATCAGACCGAATATGAAATTGACCCAATCACCAATCGAAAGGTCCCCAAGAAATCTAGTCAGCCATCAAACGAAAATACCACACCAGCCGACATGCCAGTGAAGACTTTCAAGGGCTATCGATCACAATTCAAGGACTTCGAACCTCCACAACCGCACCCAAGGGGTAGCGAGCCCCAGCCCAAGGCCAATGCAACCCAGAGGCCTTCTAGCGAGCGGCATGATGGGTCATCTCATGCCTCTGATGCTCGTCCCTTCCAAACTCAAAGTACAGAGGCTGATCCTTTGGCGAAGTATGACGAAAAGATTGGCTTCAACTCTGGCCGTCAGTACGATCCTGCTGTGATGGATATCGACTATTCTTGCCCTGTACAGAAAGGCTTGAAAGATTTTGATGAAAAACTCTCGAGTACTGCACCAGACAATGCAGAAGGCTTTCCGCCCAAACACGTGAACGGCCAAGACGGCCTGGACGCTTATGACAAGAAAGCTAGTTACCAAGGACGACAAGTTTTTGCCTCTACCCACGATGAAGTCGAGCAAACCGATCCTGTTCAGGAGGCTATCAAGGACTACCAGTCTTCAAAGGAGGTGAGGTCCTCGCGAGTCATATATCCCGAGAAGATAGATGAAGACAAAGTTTTGACGGCCAAGCGACAGTATGAACAAACTGCGTATCGAAAAGCCTATATGCGAGATCAGCAAGCAGACAGGTTGCTAAAGTCTATTCGGAATTATGAAGAGATCATGGCTGCAGAACGAGCCAAAGGTCATGTGATAGGAGCTTCTGGACACGAGCACCTACACCCACTCCTTCGGGCGATTCGAGAATATGAGGCATCTATAGCAGATAAGAGGACCGATCCTCTCGAAGGAGTAGCACGCGATCAAACGGACCCTTTGCTTCGAGCAATTCGCGAATACAAGAAACTTGTGTCGCATGTGCAGACAACAGACCAAGGGGACGCCAGACATGTCGTACAGGAAGCTGTGGATCCTCTTCTGAACGCAATTAACGAATATGAGACCTTTGTGGGGCGTAGTGACCGATTTGGTCGACGAAGCACAAATGACTCGGACGAGGACTGCCTGAAAGCCTATGATGCTAAGGTTAACTTCTATCAAAAGCCATATGAGACAGCAAAGGCCAACTTGACAGAGGGCGAGTCAGACTCCAAGAATACATACATCCAACCAGATTTCCCAAACCCTGCACTAAGATGGCTCATCAATCGAGGCAGTATTGAGGTATCAGATGCTGTCAGAGCAAATGAAACAACTACCCCGAAAAGCTGGGCGCATCTTCCACGAAAGATTCGAGAGCTCTTTGCCAAGCAAGCGGAGTCTGATAGCGATGCTCTTGACGGAGTAAAGAATGATGCCGCAATTAGCGCGAATGATGTTCGAGCTGCCTCAGGAATGTCCGAGATGACCTCAGCGGAGACGGAAGAAGAGAAGGTGGTAAGACGAAGAGCGTTAGAACATGATTTCGAAACTACCCAAATGCTCGAATCAGATGCCAAACTGTCTGCTGAACGTTTAAGACAACGGGAGCTCGATGTCAAATCTGAGTCTGACCGGTTGCGCAATGATGCTGCTCACATTGGAGGTATCGTTGATACGAAGCTTGGCGAACTGGAGAGAGAGTCTCTGTCAGAGAAAAAGCCAAAGAAGATGACTGGGAATTTTGTGCGCGACTTCCCTGAAGAGTTCGAGGCTACCTGGACGACTGCGAATAGCACCTCCGGTGGTTTGATGCGTAAGGGTATGTCAGAGCAAGAAGTTGAAGCAGATGTTCAAGGAAACGAGCAAGCGTACATCGACGGCATGGGTTCCAAGGAAGGATTTTCCCAACAAGCTGATGTTGATAGAATTCAGCCATCCTTGGATCGTGCAGTGTCTCGTAATGTAGAGCTGAAAGCTACTGGTAAGGAGTTTCGAGACACGAAAGTCGATTCTGCGCAACAGGGCGAAGGGGATCTGTCGGCTTCAGTATCAGCATATGCAACTTCCGCCCAGGAAGAGCCTCTCAAAACAAGCGGTCCTACCATTATTCGTCCTTCGCAGAAGGACAAGAATGCGCAGAGGGAGAAAGACAGAGATCTAATCCGCGAAGTTCGTAGTATCTATGAGGATACTTACGGAACTATTAACTGCAAGCACAGGCAGCGTCCCTCAGACGAGACGGCTGTAACCGGTGAGGATTCCACGGCTTTGGGTGAGGCTAAGGAGACGCCACAACCGACAGTGTACAAGATTCTTGCGTATGATCCTACGATGCAATCCATTAGCACGGCGGAAACTACTTCCATTGTCTCAGATGCTTCAGGCCCTCTGACTCCTGCAGAGGTGCTTCTCAGGTTATCAAATCCTGCGAAGTTCTTCCCGCACTTCCAGCCTCTCCAATCGCAAGGGTACGAAATCGTATCTGGAAGTGGTGATGTACTTGTCTTCCGCAAGGTTCGCGATGGCTCTCCACCAGGACTTGAGAAGTCATCAACGTCTGCCGTAATGGATGACAAGAGCTCCCTCCAGCACAGGAAGAACATTGTGAACCCTATCGATGGTATGACAAGAGGTCCAATTGCTGCTACGGGCGACTTCGCCAGTCCAACTGGATTTGTTAACCATGATATTCCACGAGGCTCAGAGCCACCATTTAAATCGAATATTGATGTCCGACGGGAAGAACCCGTCTTCAGCGGCAAGCGTAACTGGGAGGATGGAGATGGCAGTGGGCGAAAAAAGCGTGGCCTTGGGAAGACAGTCTTGATAGGGGCTGGTTGGCTCGGGGCCTGCTCGTACGCTATCGGAGTCGTCGCTGATTATTTCAAGACTGGAGGCGCCGATGGCCTCGGACCTAAAGGGTTCTGATTGACTTTATCAGGGACTCATTCATGTCGATGGAGGCATTGTGGGTTGAGTTCTGGAATTGGACTTATCTGGTGCTCAAGGTATTGACAAGCATTATTACTCGTTGGAATTGGAGTCGCACCGCGAGGGGATTCGCTGTCAAGGCGTTAGGTGCTTCTAGTTGGATGCGTCTTTCTCCTCTCCAGCAGAGATACATAGTATTATCCCACTCCTATTCAAAGATCTTATGGATGTTTAAGGCTTTTTATAGTCTTATCTTCTTCAGTGTGCCCTTCATCGGTGCTCGGTTACACCACGTGACGCACTTTGGAAATCAAAAACTCTCCCCAAGTCTCTTTCTTTTTCCCATTTCACAAATCCGATCCATCTCTCCCTCCATCCTTCAACCCCAACGCAATCGCGCTCCTCTCCATCTCCAGAACGGTCTGCAATGACCAAAGAGGTCTCAGTCTCCAACAGGTAAGCTTTATAGCCTTCTCTTTCGCTTCCCCTTTACTCTTCGCGTCGTGTGCTCTGGTCAAAGGGCGCACACCGCGCCGCGATCTGAGTATGTCTTACATCCCCATCCAACCTTCACATCATGTATACAGGCTCTTTGTGGCTCTTTGATACCTTAGCTCGCATGGTATCTCCTTGTCGACGAAGGCTTCGACTGGCAACAGGAGGGAGAAGATCGCTTCTTGCCGATCTACCCCTCCTTTACCCCTTTTGTCGCGTCGCGTCGCCTCTCGCCTGACTCCTGAGCACTCAACCGCTTATAGCTGTACTGTTTTTCGCTGATCTTATCACCTTTGGCGAAAGCTTCAATGGTGTCACTGAGGTTCCTGGCTGTCTGGGGATGATGTTGATGATGCTTCAAGTGGACTTCATCTTCATCATCACCTCTTGGTGACAGACCATCCTTCCAACATCACTTGAGATGCGTCCTGGCTCTGAGACCAAGTTTAACAGTTTGCTTATCTGTGGCTACACTGTTTTTCGCTGATCTCATCACCTTTGACAAAAGCTTCTTCCGTATCGGTGAGGCTCTTTGAGCCATTGAGGCGACTGCAATGGACTTCGTCCTCAGTATTACCTGTTACAGCCGTGCACCTGCCTTATGTCACTCATCAAGCAACACTTCACCTACTTAAGAAGTCTATTGACATTTGCTAACTACTATCTCTACAGACTTTGATTCCTCGAAAGGTGCCGAACGAGTCAAAAAGATATCGACGCCCGATCCCTAAGCTCAAGGGGAGTGGAGGGGTCGCGACCCTCACTCTCTATTCTACCTTCGCCATATCGCCGGCAGTTGGAGGGTCACAAGATCCAAGCCTCTGGCTGTCGGTCTGGCTGATACACATGCCGAGGTCGGGCCAAGTTTGTAGGCTGGCCACATTGCCTCCTTGGTCTGACCTCGTGCTTTCTCCTCCTTGGCTCTTGGAGCTCGTAGGTGACTTCACACAACTGTAGAACGCATTACTGACTCTTTACAGTTGGAGAGCATTGTGTATCACCATCGCCGGCCGGCAGTCGGAGGGTCAAACCTCTGGCTGTCGGTCTGGCTGATACACAAGCCGAGGTCGGGCCAAGTCGGTAGGCCGGCAAAAATTGCCTCCTTGGCTTGACCTCGTGCTTTCTTTTCTTTAGCTCTTTGAGCTCCGTAGGTGACCCTACATACCTAGGCATTGTACATAGCTGACTCTTTGCAGTTGGAGCTCTGCTCCTACAAGTCGCTTCCTCTGAACGTGATCAGAGCCGTAAGGAGTGTCAAGCTCTGCGAGCTTCTATTGAAGACCTGCGAGAGAAGGCTGCGCAAAGTGCGGCTGATTTAGAGGGAGGGGAGGGGAGGAAAAGGGTGGTGGAGGGAGTTGGTGGGGGCCTGGTAAGAGATACCTTCCGAATGATTGTTTCCATCGCACTTGTATCTTGAAACAAGGCTGACTCCTTAGTGTCCTCCAGAGGCTGGAATTCCCAATCGCGAGCTTCGAGACCATAAGAAACCTGAAAATATTTCTGGGGCACCATCATCCTCTTGACAACAGTAAGTATGCACCCATACTTCCTTGGCGTTGCTGACCAAGGAACAAACAGAGAAGAGCGAATACACGCTGTTGTATATGCCAGTAATTGGCGAGATGAGAAGTACAGGCTTGGGTTAGTCATGATTTCTGCGACACGTATCTAATGAAGCAGCATGCTAACAGCTTTGGTAGCTAGCACAGCTAGCGGGCAGCTCGGTGGCTGACGGTGATGATCCATCGTAAGGCCAAGGGAGTCCAGTACCTTGGGCAGGATGTCACCATCCTTGTACAAGGATACTGGAAGTCGCTCCCAGAATTCGATGGGTCGTCACCGTTAGCCATCGAAGGGAATAGCGGATACCTGCTGTTGTATATGCTTCCCTAGAAGCATTAGCACTTCGCAAACATTACCTCGGCAGCACCTTCTAGATTCGTCTTAGGTTGTTGCAAGCATGATTGTCGGTCCGCTTCATCATGCTACTCCTCTACGACAAAGAGAAATACAATCTCGGACTCACGGACTGACAATGACGGATTCGGTCTATTCATTCTCCGCGACAAGGAAAAGGAGCTTGGGAAGGGACTACGATGTTAGCAGGAGCAACATTATAGGGGTAGAAAGGGAGAGAGGGCGAGTACCTGTTGTATACATGCTTCATGTTGAAGAATAGAGTCAAAAAGAATAGGAATGACAGACCTTGTACCTAATATGCCTGTTGTGACATCTATCCTGATTGTGTTCTATGTTCGCTGCTCCATTTATTTTCAGGGGACCACGGCCACGGCCGCTAGACCCCTCTTCATCTGTAGCGAGCCCCTGAACTGCGGCCGTGCTGAGACTCAGGCGGCCGTGTGCACCGAGTCGGAACGCAAATTGCACCGTCACCACCGTGGCATGACAAGGACTTGGAGGCTGGAGCTGGAGAGCTCGTACATCAGTCTGCATATCACCTAACGCCTATCGGACATGCGTACGCTCGAAATGTCCGGCCTCATTTCGAGACTTGAGAGGGGAATGGCCCACGCGGCCATGGCGCAGGGTTCTCCAGCCTCGAGCTGGGCAGTCGTGTGCGGTGCTGCCTTCTGTTTCCGCCGAGTCTCCGCTCGTACCATTGCTTCAAGCCTGTTTTCTCTCACGATGTTTTCCATTCACTGTCTCATACCGCTCAAAAATCTAGAATTCATTGACAACACCAATTGGCCCCAGATATCCAAAGTTGACATTGACATCGAATTGCGAAGATGGTCGCCCTCGACGTCGTCCACGCCTCTAATGCAAGGCTGAGAGAGCTTGGCCCTGGCCTTGTCGCATTGTTTGGTTAGTATTCCAGACCAGCACCCTAAGCTCAAAGCTAATTCATGTAGTTGGTGGAACAAGTGGTATCGGAGAATTCACGCTCAAGGCGTTCGTGAAGAACACAATATCTCCTCGAGTCTACCTCGTGGGGAGGAATGCCTCTGCCGCAGAACGAATTATCGAGGACTGTCACGGATTGAACAAAGATGGGAAAGTCGAATTCATAAAGGCAGATGTGTCGGAGCTAGCGGAGGTTGATAGGGTGTGTAAAGAGCTCGAGAAGAGGGAGAAGAGCATCAATCTCTTGGTGCAGACACAGGGAAATACAAACCTGAGGGGCAGAGATGGTACGTGGGCAGATCTCCTCTCTCTTTCCACAGAACACCTGCTAACGCGACGACAGAATCTCCGGAAGGACTCGATCGAAAGTTCACGCTCAACTTCTACTCTCGAATGCGCTTTATCTCCAACCTCCTTCCTCTCCTACGAACAGCAAGCATATCCCCTCCACACTTCGCCCGTTCGGTCAGCATCCTTGGTGCTGGTGGAGAACGATCAATCAATCTTGATGACCTGGAGTTGAAACACTCGTTCTCAGGAGTGCGATGCGCAAATCATACCATCGTCATGAATGATTTCATGGCTGAGCAATTTGCTGCTAAGGAGCCGAACATTACCTTCATGCACACCTTCCCATCTATTGTCAACACTGGAATTGCCAGAGAACTTCCTTTCTGGGCTCGTGGGGCTGTCAAATTATTAATGCCGGTGTTCGGATTCCTGACGGTCGGCGCGGATGAGACTGGACAGAGACAGCTGTTTCATGCTACAAGTGGAATGTATCCGCCTGCAAAGCCTGTTAATAGCTCATCAGTGGCTGCAGGTATTCCATTGCCCACGGGAATGGCTATTGCCACGGGCTCTGATGGTAAGGTTGGTAGTGGTGGGTACATTGTCAATTGGAATGGGGACATCACTGGTAAGGCGAAGCTACTGAATGACTATCGGGCGAAAGGTGTCGCGGAGACAATCTTCGAACATACCATGGGTATTTTCCAGAGGGTCGAGAAAATCAACGAGGGCAGAGCTGGAAGTGCTTCATGAGCTTGGAAGCCTGAACTCCTGTCCAGGCTAGTTTGTAGCCTTTCATTCCGATTTTGGCAGCGTGGCGTTATTCAGTCGTAACCTCGACATCAAAGGTTTCACTCCTCCACTTGTTTGCTCTGTCTTTTCTTCGAATTTATACATGACTCGTGCTCCGATTTTCCCAATTAGGAAAAAAGATGCGTGCATCACGTGTTGTTTTAGCCCAAGCCACACTCTCCTTATCTTCGTTGATCACCCCGCAGACCCGAACTTTAAGGTCTTTCACTGTCCTACGCATATACCTAAGCTCAAGTAGGCTACTCATTCCTGACTCCCAGGAACATACCATCTTCCTCGAGGGACTCTGATTCCATCCTCACATTGACCTTGCTGCTGTGGCCTTCTACTGGCTCTTTTGCCCCCACTTTTGAGGCTATATGAGCTTGAAGGACAGCTTGTTCGCGGCACGACATGCAGAAGACATCCGAATCCACAGAAAAGCAGCCCTGTTACGAGGCTAAAGTCCTGAATCCCAGAAGAGCCCCTAAATCCAGGAACGGTTGCCTACGATGTAAGGCGAAACGGGTAAGTAGTTTTAAATACCTACTTCAACGTCCTCATTGACTTGTACCTAGTTGAAATGTGACGAAAGTAAACCTGGGTGCCAGCAATGCACTCGTAAGAATATCGCATGTCCGGGCTATAAGTCAAAGGCCCTAGTGTGGTCAACGAAGCACGAAAAGATGATGGTGCCTGGCCAAGATGCGCCGTTTCCTGCTCCTTCAACCACGTTGGCCATCAATTTGACGGAAGCGATTTCTGGAAGCAAGAGTGATCCGATGGTCGAGGCAACCAATTCGAAGACAGAGTCGACAGAGATAGAAGATGACTATTGTCCAACTCCAGAAGCCCAGTCACCTACTGGGCCAGCTCCTAGGCGGGACTCGAACCCACCTACAGATAGCTTGTCTGCTATACGTCAGCAGCTGCATCGTTCAACAGTACCTGAATTTCTGCTACACTTACCTACTATGCTCGTGGAATACTACTTCAGCTATGTCTGTCAGATTTTCTCTTCCTTTGATGGCACTCTCAATCCATTCCGCTCGACTGTCGGTCGATTATGGGATGGTTCAGCGCCGATATATTACGCGATTCAGAGCATGGCAGCAGCGTATTTAGCAAATCACTTCCCTCGGATGTTACCTGTCGGTGTTCAGATGCAACGGGAGACGTATAAATGCCTTTACCAACTGCCCCATGGAGGCAGCAAAGCGGTGCCAGAGAATTTCGACAAAACGCTTCTCACTGTGCTATTAGTTGGGCAGACTACGGCTTGGCATGATCCGAAAGACCTTGGCTTGGTGCATTTGAAGACGGCTAAGAGGCTGAACAGACGCAGACTAGAGCAGCAGCAAACCAGTGCTATTGACAGTCGGGCTCGACGCCAGAATGAGTTCTTTGAACAGTGTATCTTGTATTGGGATATGCTTGCTGGATTCGTGGAAGATGATGTCGATGAATTTGGCTTTGGAGAATTCGAGTTGACACAGCCCTTCATGCCCAGTCCCGGAGCCGAATCTTCATCCAGTGATGAGAACGGACAGGTGTTTCCTCATCCCTGGACTGGAGTTGCTCCGAAGGTCCAGAAGCTTTTTGCACAAGTTGGTCGCGTTATAAGAAGGTATCGCAAGAGCGCTGCTCAAGATGCGGCATCAATCAACCTCCTTTCCATGGATCTTGGATTCGATATCGACTTCCCGCAAGACTCTCTCGCCACTATCGAAGCCACAGCAAAGGCTCAAAGTCTCGAAGAAGAACTCTTAGCCGTCGAACTTCCACTACCAAGCAGTCTCGTCGACGCAGGAGACGAAAATACTCCAGTCCAGCAATACCTCATCCTTGCGGAAGCCTACCGCTGCGCTGCTCTCTTAGAAATATACCGCGTCTTCCCCTCTATCCTCAGCAAACGAGTTCCCTACACCAGCAACGGCTTCCAAACATCAGGGATGGCAGATCAAGAACTGCTCGACATCTTACCCATCCCCGCCTCGCAACCACCAGACGACTTCCTCGTCTCACTCGCCATACACACCATCTCTCTTCTCGAAAAACTCCCCCCAACATCAGGAACCCGGTGTCTGCAACCCATCGTCCTAATCGCCGCTGCCTCCGAACTCCGCTACCCCTCTACCTCCCTCCACTCTTTCTCCCTCCCCCTCTCAACCAATCCCTTATCCGGCAATCCCTACAATAGCGGCGGGATTGGAGGTCATTTGCCGACGTATATGCCTGCTTCGTCTAGTATTTTTAGTTCGTTGACGAATAGAGAGGTGGATATTGCGACGGCGAGAAGGTTTGTGACGACGCGGTTGCAGGAGTTTCAGTTGAGTTTACCGGCGAAACCGATTTTGCGGGCGGAGATGTTGGTTAGGGAGACGTGGAGGAGGGGGGATGAGGGGAGTGGGATGGGAGAGGTGTTTTGGATGGATGTTATGGATGAGATGGGGTGGGGGACGATTTACGGGTAAAATCTCAAATTCTTTTTGAATGACTATATGAATAGAATGGTTGTATGAATGAATGAATGAGCGATAAAAAATAATAGAAGATCACATATATAGCTTCACAACTCTCAGAAATAAGATTCCCTCAATAAATACATCATAAAGCAGTCGTCGAAGCAACACTCTCCAAGAAACCCCTCACATGCCTCCCCACCCCCTCCGCATCCTCAACACAATGCCAATGCCCCACCCCTCTCAAAACCACCAACCTCTCATCTTCCCTCCCAGTCCCCTCCCCACCCACATCGCCCGCCGTACCATACTCCCTCAAAACCCCCTCACAACTCTCCAACGAACTCGTCTTATCCTCCTCCCCCACCAACACCAAAACCGGCACCTTCACCTTCCCATACTCCGGCCTCTCCGCGCTCGCAATCACATTACAAAGCGAAACATACCCCCTCTCACTCGTCCCCAAAATCAACGCGCGAATAAACGCGTGCTGCAGAGCCGTAGAACTAGAACCAGTAGCAGCAGTAGGGATAGAATCAGCGAGGGGTTCCAGACCATGGGATTTTATCGTTGAGATTCGTTGGCGGAATATGATGGGGAGAGAGGGAGATGGGTCCACCGGGCCGAGGAGGATGATGGCCGTTATGGTTAGGTGCGGAGGGTGGGTTGAGGCGAGGTAAGAGGCCAGGAGACCGCCTATGCTGTGGCCGATGAGGGTTATTGAGGTGATGTTGAGGGTGGCTAGTAGGGTGCTGGTGAGTGGTGTTAGATGATGGTTTTGTGAGGAAGGAGGAAAAGAGAGGGGGCCACGGACAGGGCGTCACGTGCGAGGGTCGAGATACTCTGCTCCTCTTCCTCCGAGTTACCTAGTTCTGAGAGCCCGGAGCCGGGATAGTCGAGTGCGATGCAGCGTACTATATCTTTCAGGCCGGGGGTTATGGAGGCGTAGAAACAGGATGAGGAGCCGAGACCGTGCAGGAAGAGGGCGGTTGGTAATGAGGTTGAGGTGGAATCGTGGGAATCGGTGTAGAAGAGCTTCTTGTTATGGATGGTGGCAAATGGCATTTTGAATATATGTACAAGAAATGAAGGGTGTTTGAGAGAGGGTGGATTATGTTGAGATGGGGATGGGATGTTGGTGATGTCGTCGGATAAGGGAGTTTTGGATGCCCCGCTTTCGTCGCTAATGAGGGCATTGGCGAATTAGATGTCACCACCTCGCTCGTACTTCGTCCTGCATTGACTGGAGATGGGAGGTCCAAGGTCATCTATACTATTGGAGAAGGCTTTGAGACTGCTAATCAACTCCATTTGACGGTTTTTCTTTTGCTAATCTCCAGCCGACTGCATTTCCGCGCAAGAAATATCTCTTCGATTTGTGTGGCCAGTCTGGAGATATCAAACGATGCTAAGATTCATTTCTTTCAAAATACTACAAGGCATTGTTTTTACATCAACAAGATGCGACCTCGAGTCCTGTTGTTCTCGGTATTTTTTCCCCCGCGATTGTGTAGCTTGGCTAATACTTGGATCAGCCAACTGATTTCACACACATGCAGCTCCAGAATCCAGCAGGAGTCTATGTACTACTACAATAACAATGAGTAACCCGGAGCCTTCAGCTATTCGGCCCCTAAGCTCCGCTGTGTAGGAACCCAGAGCTATGTAGCCGGTGCCGAGAACTAGACAGCTTTCCTTGCAGATCATAGACTCAGGGGAAGCGAGAAGATGTCTCGCTTCACTTTTCCGTGACGAAAATATCTAGGCAATAGAAGTCTCCGAAATCCTGAATTCGCCTTGATTCTTCGCTGCTTGACTTACTCGCTTCTAGTACCTTCAAAGTAGGTAGGTACCTAGACACTTCAACATAATGTCACGAGACGGTGATGAATTGCACGTGCAAAGCCCCGCATCACAGGGGTCAGACAACCAACATCTTGCGAGCAGCATTTTTATTGCAGCTTAACGACGTCATCGACCACGTCGCCTTCTGACTGAATTGCAAAATCTACCATTTCCAGTAGGTTTATTTTACTTCCGTCTATTTTTTCCGATGCATACCATAAACCAAACATGCAACCCAACTTAGCCAAAAATACACGCTTTTTTTCACCCGCAGAACCCCATTTATTTATCAGAGCCTTATCAACCCCAACATCTAAATAAAAACTGCGGAGCGGACATCGGACCAGAAGCAGTAAAAGATGGGCATCCCCTACTCCCGGCAAATCCACCTTGCCTTCGACCAAGTAACTCCCCTCGTGGGTGCAGGCTTCAAAGTCCTCCAAACCACAAAGAACATCACGTTCCTGCTCGCCGGAATCCAAATCCTCACCGTCCTTCTCTTAGGTTGTATTTTAATCGTGCTGTTCGCCGTGCTCATCACCGTGAGTCCGGATCTCGAGCGTGAACGCCAGGAGCTAGTGACGCCGGCGGCGAAATGGCTTGCGGGGGTGCTGCTGAATGCGGTGATTCTGTTGAGTGGAAAGTGGTTGTGGGTTTGTCTTTGGACGATGTTTTGGGGTGCGGCGTTGGGGGCTGCGGCGGGTTGGTATGTTACGTGGGAGGTGGGGGAGAAGGTGGTGGTTGAGGGGGAGGGAACGGGGACGGTGACTGGAAATGAGACTGTGGGTGCTTGATAATGGTATGTTCTTGTGGGTACAGATTGGATTTACGTGAGAAGCATTGGTGCGTTGTTGATTGGTGATTGATAGCTGGCTATTGCATTGCTTTATGTTCTTTTGTGTGTTAGGAGCTACGATTCTTGTTAATATTGTTCTGCATTTGGACCACGGAGGTTAGGCTGGGATTCTATTTCATTTCATTTCTGATCCTATTACTTTTGATGAATATCATGTTTAATCGTACTTTTCTATTTGCTATTTGGGACCGAGATTGTCACCTCAACATGAATTTACTTCTTCACATCTGCTAGTAGAGGGAAATAGAAATTCAAGGTGAAGGAAACTGAGAGATTCACCTTCAAGCGCGCGAGATCTTCACTTCGACATCTATGAATCAAAAGGGTGAACAGCATCTTGAACTGTGCATATCTATGTACAACTTGCAAGCTTGTTCTATACACTCGACCTACCTTGCTTGATACTCAAATCGAACCACCCAAAGACCATTTCACAAGTGTACTTTACCTGGGCTATTCAAACGCGCTCAAATTAATGTCGTACTTGACAGACATGTACAATTCCAAACTCCACATCATCCCTACCAAGCCTTATCGCAGCCGCGGCTCCGTGCTTCAGTTCTGTCTGTAATCCCAGCACTTTCGGATATTTTTTCAGCCTGTGCTCCTTCCAATCGATGGTGTCGGAGCCATTGCGCCACATAACGAGAAGGCAAAAGAAAGGCGTTAGCCACACTGGTATATGGAAGACGAGATTAGAAAGTTCGGGGATAAATTGCCCAGAGAGAAACTTGGTGAGATCGATATCTGAGTGCTTTTTTCTTTTGGTTTTAGCTGTCTGACAGCTACCTAGGCCTGGTGAGAGCGCAGTTTTCCGCCAAAGTGTTCCTTCCTCTTTCGCTCCCACCACCCATTAACCGAGAGCTCGCTCCACACAATCAAATGCACATAAACATAAATAAGCATTTTCATCCCAACTACTTCTCTCAGCCAAGCCATTATTCATTTCTCATTTGCGTTAATTTTCACTTTCTAATATGCTAATGCTTTGTAGTAACGTAGAAGAGCTAAGCTTATCTATGGAAGAGGTCCTTAGGACTATTGAGATATGCATTTCAGCTTCTAGCTGTATGCAAACAAGGAAGACTCGTGCAATGCACGTTTCATTGTAAGTAAAATTTCCTCTTCCTTCTATTCTCCCCAGCACAAGGTGGCTTGAATGATGGCTTGGCTTGAGAGATCTCCAATATGCTGCTCCTGTAGCTTCAAATAGAATTATTACAGCTGCTCGATTCTTTTTGCCTTCCTCCACCTCGCTTGACATGCACCTACTTCGAAGCGAGGACTCACCCATCACCTTTCCCCAGTCTTTAACCCGATAGTGCAATGGTGTATAAATTAAAATAAACAAAAACCTATCACCATCCTTCCCAAGCCAAGCCATCATTCACTCTCATTTCTCATTCGCGTTCATTTCACTGTTTAATATGCTAACACTCTGTAGTAAAGAGGAGCTATGCTCCAACCTTGGGTCCTATGACTCTTGGTAACAAATGCCAGGGCTCTTGTAGCTGCGTGCAGAAAATATAAAGAATGACTCGTAGCTTTCTAGCTATGTAGAGATACCTAGCCCGTAGTGGCATCTTGCCCTTAGCGGCCTTGCAACCTGTAAGTAACCCCCCCCCCCCCTCCCCTTCTCCCCCATACAAGGTGAATGATGGCTAGGCTTGAGAGATCTGAATTCCACACCTCCTGCAATACGCAGCACGTAACTTCGAGTTAAACAAAAAGCTGCTCAATTCTTTTTTGCCCTCCTCCACCTCGCTAAACTCTTGTTTGCGCGTACAGCCTTTCCTCGAAGCGAGTACAGCCACCGCCCTTCTAGCTCCGAGTCCCTAGCTCGGCAATACAAGCGCGTATAGATCAAAATAAACAAAAATCCGCAACCAACTCTCACAAGCCAAACCATCATTTCTTTCTCGTTTAATTCATATTTCTAACATCAAAATGCTAACGTGATATAGACGAGATCTTGAACTTCGAGTTCCTCAGTTCATTGGTGAATTTCGAGTTCCTCAATTCACAGCAGAAGCTGACCCCTGGAGGGTCAGCCTATGCCAAAACCAACAGTTCAGCACCTCGCTGAACTTGTGCTTGGAAAGGATTCGACGAAGTGCGTGATGCACAATATACACCATGTAAGTAAAAATCTGCTCCTTCTTCACTTCCTGCACATGATGGCTTGGCTTGAGAGAACTTCAACACAAATACAACCTTGAACTTCAAGGCCACGACGTTTTTATTTTTTTTATTTTATCTATCTTTTGCTGTTTCCACACTCGTTTCAACCTCGCTCGCTTGCCTCGACGTGTCGGCGCGAAGCTCGGCATGAATGACCTGGATATTCCTTGTTTTCTTGAACACTTTATGAACGGTGAACCCATGCACCATCTCTCAAGGAAGCACCATCAGCTTCCACATCTCGAGAGAAAGGCATGAAACCCCAATCCTGACTCAAAGTACCCTTCATACATAACGCAATCTCACAAAGACATCATCTCCAGCCCAGCTCAAGTTAAATCCAGCTCAATATGCACCAACCAGAGTCATAACAACAAGAAAGCAACACACAAATGCATGGAAAAAGCAATCCCAAACCAAATTCCACAAACTCACCCAAAACCGTCAACCCCTATTTGCAAAGCGTGAACCGTCGCCCCTCAACCTGACGCGTAGTCAAAGCAACCAATCTATAGGAAATAAGTCCGTACCCACCCATTCACCTTTTTGAATATCTCACGCCCTTTGAAAATTCCCCACGTCATTGGGAAAATGCACGTCCCGTTTCTCTCTCTTCACTTTATTCACTCTCTCTCCAGCCGCTTCACTCTCTTTCCACTTCACCTTCTACCTACCCCGCACTCCTCGCCTTCCTACAAATCCATCTATAAAACGCACCATTTCGTAACTCTATTGACACCAACATAGCCAAGTTCAATACAACATTCAGGACATGGACCTTGCTCGCATAACTAGGTAGATAAGAATTGATGTATGCTGCAGCGCTTAAACGAACTATCACTCTGATTGTTTAAGAGCTAAGATAGATAATGAAATATGGTTAGCAATCTTGAATTCAAAAAGTCGGAAGTTGAATGATCACGATTATCGAAAACATTTCGGCTGCGAAAATGTCGGACGAATTTTCGTCATCTCATGATGTTACAAAGTCGTGACAAAGCTACCCGCATCCGAAAGGGACAAGAGAGCACACACAGACAACAAATAAGAACATCACAACCGACATCACAGGAGCACATTACAATCACTGAAGCAGAGGTGGATAACTATGCATTGAAAGCAGCGAATAAAACCATGCCTTATAAAACATTTGATGCAGTGCAGCATCCGATGCATCGGATGCGGGCCCAAGGAAGGGGGCGCTCCATGCGAAGCAAATTCCAGGACACTAAATCACGCTCCCTAAACTATTTGCACTTCCCGAGGCTCTCTCAAATGCCCAGAGCATATGACCTACCACAGAAGATCTGCAGATTCGGTATGCGATCTCGGGTCGTGGGTCGTGCTCTTGATCTGCTTCTTCACTTAGACTCTCGTCGCGGAATGAAGAAGTTATATTCGAGGTCCAATTTAGCCTTTGGATTACCGGAAAGAGGCTTGAAGTCAGCAATGAGAGACTCTTTCACGGCAAATGTTGAATCATCCACAAGGTATGGATCATTTCGATCGAAGATCTGAGTGGTGACAGGAATGTAACCATCTCTTTGAACCTAGATAGAGAGTGTCAGATGTGCGACAGGATTGATATTCCTGTACTTACGATAATGTGGATATGGGCTGGACGATGAGGGTGTCGGTCAAGCAACTGAAGAAGCTTTCCAGCGGGACCTAAACTCAAATCAGCTGTGCTAGAAAGTGCGGCATGTGAATCCTTACCATCGTATGGTACAGGGTAAGTTGATGGCTTGATACAATAGATTCCATAATGCCCATTCTTGTCGGTCTTGAACTTTGCTCGAAGATTGAACTCAGCTTGATCCTTGTCCTGCTGCTCGTACATCCCATTCGTCGAAGCTTGCCAGATATCGATCCAAGCCCCAGCCAAAGGTTCCTTGGTGACCGAGTCATAGACCTTGCCATGCATGTATGTGCTCTCACCATCGGTAGTACTGCGTACGATAGAGGTTTCGTTCTCTTGGATTGGGGCATCGTGTCGGAAGAAAGGACCTAGGATTGCACTTGCGGTAGCCGAATCGGTCGATTCAGCAGCCAGTTTGAACGTGATCTCGTCCACGAGTCTAGTAGCTCAAGATTAGCCCTTATTCTGCGTGAACCCCTCTCTTTAAAAATTACTCACGATTCAAGCCCAATAACATCGCACATCAGCTGAGTCTCGTTTCTCTTGTCATCGCTCATCCTTCCAGCCCAATTGAGAGCCTCCACTGCCTGCATCCACTCCTCGACGGTGAGTTCGTTCTCCCGAGCGAAGTCATGGATGTGCTGAATGAGACCGGTCATCAATTGGCGGAAACGTGGAGTGCATTTGGGGCCAGTGGCATCGATGACATTCTGTGTAAAGTTGGGGTCGAATCTCGAGGTTGCTTCAACGCCAGGGCCACTCGCATGTCCATTCGTGGCAGCCATGTTTGCTTTGCTGTAGAAATGTTGGAGGTTTAGAGGCTGTGAGCGTCGTTGAAGCTGAGGAAGGGAAAGATTGTTAATTGTTGAAGAGAATAACGACTGTGGATGAATATTGATGGGTGAAGAAGATGAAGAAGGATGGAGGGTCGCGGGCGGATTCTCTCTTTAAATACTAAAGAGAGAATTGCCAAAGAAGGAGTGAAGCAAAAGGTCTCGTTGAGGAAGGCGCAAAAGGCGTGGTGAATTAGAAAAGACTTGAATCAAAAAGAGGCGTGAATTAGAGTTGTTGTGGAGGAAGGTGCAACTAACGTTGCAGTACCCTATCCGAAATCTGAAGACAGACCACCTTTGGGCACGTAGTGCTCCGCAATCTTCCCCATGTGGGAGCCGGCATCTTTCATTATGCGCATCGGAAGGTCGACCGAGGGAGAGGATGGAAGCTTTCGGAGGGGTTGAAGGATGCGGGGGACAATTGGCGCGTTGCAATGAAGAGCTTGGGATCAGCGGGTGAGCCACTCCGGTGGGTCATCACGAGAAATTAGCTAAGCAGGAAAGACTTCATCACTACCAGGTACATCTGAGGCCCGAACATCTTGGATTGTTTCTCCATTCAAGAGAATTAGCCAATCTAACGAAGCTCGATTTGTTGACTACTACAATTTAAAACGAAGTCTGCCTTGATCATGTTTCGTAGTTTGATTTATGATGAGCAAACTCGTTCCTCCAAGCCCAAGCATGCGTGGAGCGCCTCCACCATTCAGGTCTGTATTTCAAGGGAACTTATCCATATAGCGGTACAATGAGGAGGAGAAAGGGAATTCTTCAGCAATAGACCTGTGATTAACCCACATGCCCTATGTTGTCTTAGAAATCTTTGAACACTCATCGAAATTTTCAGTGGGTGGCACAGAGTGAATGTTGTGGATCCTGATGATTCCTTCTGGCAAAGAAGCAAATATGGTGTAGCCTGTCCGTTACTATTCACAGCCAATGATATATCTCACGAAATGCAGGTTGACTTTTCACTCATTGCAAACTTGACAAATACCTTTTCATCATGGCATCTTACCCTTACTCCCCTCTCAAAGAGACCTACCGCTTTTTCAATCTACTTCGTAATGATACAGAAATCTTCCGACTTCCTCCCAGTTTCTCCGATTCCATGCAAAATGTTGCTTTCGAGTCAGATTTTAGCCAAGTCTACTTTCCAATCCCTTTGAAAGAGACTGAGATAGCTGCAGCCTTGAAGGCAGTAGAGGGCTGTGTGGCAAGTGCTCTCGCAGATCTGCGTGGAGGTCAACAGAGAAGGATGATCAAAGTGAACTTAGAGAAGACAACATGCTGGCTTATGTCAATGTACCTTGCTAAGATTGGAGGTTTGAGCAAGCTTGATGATGGAGTGAAAGATCTGTTGAAGGGTGAATATAATGTCTCGCCATATATCACAATATTTACTAACTGTCCTAGATACGGACTTATTACATTCGCAATCAGATCCGTATAGGAGAATGGCTGCTGGTCTTTACGCTACAAAAGATCCTGGACGTTACTATCATATCCACGGCTCACTCGATGCAACCACAACCTTGAACATGCTTGGTCTAGATTCATACCGGCCTGACTTACGTACCCACGAGGATATAAGCAACACTATTGAGAGAGCCGTGATGGATTTCACGGTTGCACAGTTGGAGGACCTGAACAATAGCAACAGGCAAGCCGGAGTAGAGGCATTGAAGTACGAGGACTTTCTCCAAACTCCGCATGTGAGTTCCCCATTCCTAAACAAGCAACTAAGGCGACCCATTACTGATAACTATACAGGGCCAAGTCAATGACAACATACCCCCATGGTCCGTCACCTGTCTCGAATCCCAGACTCCGGCCATCCCCCTCCTACCACCCACCACCAATCCACTACGAATCTTGAAAGGAATCAAAGTCCTCGAACTATGCCGCATCATCGCTGGTCTAGTAATCGGTCGCACCCTCGCCGAATACGGAGCTGAAGTCCTAAAGATAACATCGCCCAAACTCAGCGACATCCCATTCTTTCAAGTCGATGTCAACATGGGGAAACACACCGCTGAACTCGACCTCACGACCCCCGAAGGCCGTCAGATCTTCGAAGATCTCTTACAACAAGCAGACGTGATCCTCGATGGCTACCGACCTGGAGCCTTTGAGAAACTAGGGTATGGTGTTGAAGCGATCACTGAGCTAGGCAAGAAACGAGGTAAAGGATACGTCTACGTAAATGAGAACTGCTTCGGCTTTGAAGGTGAATGGGCACACCGACCCGGCTGGCAACAAATCGCGGATTGCGTACTTCCCCTCCCTCTACATTCCAAAAACAGCTGACTAATATCTCAAAAGGTCTCCGGCGTAGCATGGGCCCAAGGTGCCTTTCTCCATCCTACGTCTCCTGGCCCTATTGTCCCACCATTCCCCATGCCAGACTACGGAACAGGCTGTTTGGGCGCAATCGCTGCTCTCTCGGAAATCTACCATCGCGCCGTCTCCGGTGGATCTTGGCACGGCCGCACTTCTATCCTCTCCTACAATCTTCTCCTTTTGAACGCTGGTCTCTATCCTCCTGGATTCCAAGCCGAACAGCGTGCACTGGTTTCAGATAAATTGTTTGGGTTAAAACATAGCGCGAGTCCAGAGGATGTCATTAGAGCTATGATAGAAGGCATGAAGAAGCATTTTCCGCATCTCTGGGATGAGAAATGGAGGGAGAAATGGTGGTGTGAGAAGTATAGACAAGAAGTTGAGGTCGTTAAACCTGTTGTTGAAATTGAGGGTGTCGATATTGGCTGGAAGAGGGGAAGTAGGCCGAACGGTAGCGATGAAGCGAGTTGGGAGTTTGGTGTTGATGAGGATTATCAAAGATGTGATGAAGAGAGAAGCTTGGTGTTTGAGTAGAGCTAGGAAGTGTGTACAAAGTGACGGCAATTGACTGGTACGAAATTTGGTATTATCGAGTACGATGGTGTGGCCTGGGATTTGTTACTTGCTTGAGAACGAATAGGCAATTCATTGAATCGTTGTTTTTGCAATACTGATATTGTCTTTCCTCTCGGAAATCATGTGCCCTCTCCGTTCTCCGAAACAGGAGACGCAAGCATTCCCATGACGCAAAGAAAGCAAGATGACTCCACAAATGTTTTGTAATATCTGATAGATAGATAGAGTGGTAAACGAATTCGTACTAATGCGGGGCAGCATTACCCCGCCATCTCAGCCCCGCTGTTCTGCCATGCAAACTGATAAACCCAGAAACATGACTTTTGAGTCGTCTCTCTACACAAATGGGCAAAGATGCATCACCAGCAAAAACTTATGTAGAGATCCAAAGCTGAAATCACCACGATCGCAGCATTGCGCAGCACGAATAGTTTGTTTCCACATCAACTCAACAGCTGGTGAGTGTTTCTACTTTTCACATTAGTGCAAACATATCTCAATGACCACCGTATTCTTATTCCCATGTACAATGATTGCTTTCAACCAGACTGCACCCCCAGCAGCTGTTTCTAATGTTGTCATAAACGCGAGTAATGTTTTGGCAGTAATTTGCCTAATTTTCGCTAATTTTCGCGTAAGCCCCTGCGCTAAGATCTGGGGCAATGTCGCATACAAATTTAATATAAACTTTTTAGAGAAGTAAGTTTTGGCACTATTAAAACAGTTGCTTTTTTTAAAATCTTCGCAAAGTATTAAGAAACCCTCGTTGTCGATTCCGTAACTCCTGATATTCCACTTCTTGCTCAAAGACCCTGCCCTAACTCCCTCACGAACCGCTCATCGCTTGGTATCCATTCCAGCTGGGGCAAAGCGTCCACATTTAGGATCAGATTCTCCGCCTCGAACGCTATTCTTACCGTATCCGGTGCCGGCGTACTCGAAAATAGCACTTTGACCGTTGCTGACACCTCCGGGGTAGCTGTGAGTCCTAATAAGAAGCCCAGCACAGGCAATGCCTCGTCACAATGCTCGTCTCTCTCGTACAAGACCACGCCGTCAATGATACAGAATAGAGTGATTGTCTGAGGCAGCTGCTGTACCAGCCAGCCGAGCAGTTTCTCCAGCCCATCGATCTGGCCTTCTTGTAGGCTCGAGATGATCTCAGGTTGCAGCAATCGCATATCGAAGGTGTGTTCGCGAAGCAGTTGACCTATAAGGCTCAGGAGCATAGCGCGACCACTAATGTACTGCCCAGCTTCCATAGGGTCGATGTGTCGTCCGCAGAACCACTGTATTGACAAAAATCGTTCTTTGGCATGCAGGGCTTGTGCCATGGTCGCGCAGAAGACAGACAGCGGGGATACTTCGGCGATGGTTTGGGGGAGGCGAGATGACCACTGAACGAGGAGCTTGGCCGAGGAGGGAGACACGATCCAGTTACGGAATAGCGACGTGTTAATAATCTGCTCGGCTTGGGCTCGTTGCTTTGCTTGGAGTTCTTCTTTCTTGTTAAGTATGAAGGCAATGTCGGTGTAGTCGAGGTCGGGCGTGTCGAGTATTCTCCGCAAAGCTTCTTGGCTGATGCATACGGGTGCCTGTGGCTGAAGTGGAGGCGACCATGGACTAGGCAGCATCGGAGATGTAGACCGCAGTCTTTGATTCTCGATTGCGAGGTACATATTCATTTGCTGGACGGCTTCTAGTTGTTCTATAGACCAGCCATCAGGAGTTAGAGTGAGTGCCTTGAAAAGGGGATGGCGAGATGAGGTAAGCACTCACTTCGATTCTCTATTTCCTTCACTCGAATATGTTCTAATAACAAGTTATGAACATTGTTAAGCATGCTCGCTATTCCCTGCTGTCCTCCAACTATCTGGTTTATCATCTTCTGAGTTTCTTGAGAATCTTAAAAAAAGTCGACGTATTAGCTTCGGACATCTTTTATAGTGCTGCATCGATGACTCAAGGGCTGCGAAGCGACATACACAGATGAACTTCGTGAATGTGCGACTTTATCGCTTCACTCATCAACTTCGTGCTTGTCATGTTGATATCTCCGAGGCTCTTCACGAGTACCTTTCCATATTCGTCTTTCATCACAATAGCCTTAGTACTCCTTAGAACTTCACATATCGATCATAATCCGTTAGCTCTTTGCACACAAAATTTGTCTTATAGGTTAACATAATACTTACGCTCGCTACTTATAAAGAAGCCGATAGCTTCCTCGACTGCGGTCAATGTTGTGACAGTCAATTCCACCGACATATTCCTGATGTTCGTGTCTCCGGGGAAGGTGCCCAGAAAGAGCTCGACATCTGAGAAGGTTGGGATAAGATTATCGAAGCCTTCGAGGACCTCGTTTCGTACTCTCGCGGCCTGCTTGACAGCCTGAGTGATAGTAATTAGTCAGTCATACGCGTTGTCTTTATCACAGGTTCTCTTATCAATGTTCGACAACAATGATATCTTACATCTAAAAGAACTCCCACCGCACCTAAGACTGGTGTCGAGTATGGATTATCTGGGGCCATATCCGACGCAGTCTGAGCCACCGCAGCTAGGGGAGCGACATTGTCGGCAGCTTTCCGTCTGATCTTTCGCAACCATCCAAGCGGGCCAACTACCTTCTGGTATTCACTCCGCGCCAATTCGAGCGTGTCATATATTTGATCCCAGTCCTCCTTGTTACGGATGCTGTAACGGGTCTGGGACCGTCCTTTTGGCTCTGGTGTAGCTGAATTAGATTTAAACTTGACCAGAGCTGCATGGAATATGGTATTCCAGAATAACATTGCTTTCGTGTCCGTCCATGCTGGTCTCGGCGGGGGATCTAGTGCCGGAGATGGATACGAACTCGACACGGCGAGGGAGTCATTGATTGGCATTGGCACCAAAGCCTGGCTATTGGGAACGTATTGAGTAGACATGTTATCCCAGTGAACCGGAGGATTCACAAACGCTGGATGGAGTGCTGGGAGACGATTTTCGATAAATCCGAGGGTCAGTGGCTGCTGGCTAGGTTTGGGTACGGAAAAGTTGGGATCCGCCATGATAGAAAATGCCGTGCGCTATTGAAATGCTTTCTTCACAATATAGGCTCGCTCGAAAGCCCCCAAATTGACTTCTAGCTGGCTCTGGGTCAAAAGGATCAAAGAATCAATCGATCCGAGTGGTATTTGCCGAACTTGCACTTGGCTCGTTGAAGTGAAAAATTCAAGCATGTATAGCACACGAATGGAACCGAATGTCGACTGGTGTTTGCTACCCGTCAAATATGGACTGTATTCCGCAGGCCGACCTCGATCAAACCAAGGTGGCTTGGTGACCTGCAAGCGGGCCGTGAAAACATCGTCTTCCCCTGTCCGATGATCTTTTGTAATGTTGATGCGCTGACACACTTCCGCCCCCAAGAAGGACAATTTCTAGCCGAGTAGAGCTGTGCCGTGTAATCCGTGTCATCAGGCCTGTGTGGCCATGGGTTATCCTTTACTCAGCCCCAATTGGAACAGATTCGGCCCCCAAAGATAAGATTCGATGAATATGCATGCGTCTTCGTGTCGTGGAACGCAGACATGTGCAGCTCCAACTCAAAGACACGAATAACAATCAGTGGCTGCTGACGGACGGACGCACTGCGGGATCTGGGGATGGCACCTTATTTGATCATAGATTGCTCCGGCGAGGCTCTGCCATCTAAGCGCCGATGAATCATTTATTGTTCTCATCTCTTCGCACTTCGACCAAAATATTGTTCGAGTGTCTCTTCCAAGTATTTTTTCGTCTCATATTCCTGCTGCACCCTTCTTGATATTCTTGGTAGATCTCCGGAGCCAAGTTTTCGAGTCGCGTTGCTTTGTCGGTAGACTGTGGCCGAGACTGAAGTACATGGCGTCCGACAACACCGCCGAGAGCGAGGGTCGCGAGGCCTTTGACTCGACTCCTGGCAAGGAGACTCGCATTCTGCTGACTCCTAGCCAGGACGAGCAGGGCGATGGAACAAAGGGGCTAGGCTCGTCTCTCACCGGGGAAGCCAAGGGGCCTGTGGATCGGGTCACTGCCAAATGGACAACTGAGCTCGAAGCTCTGAAGAAAAAAATCTTTGAACTCGAGAAAGTGGCCCAAGGTGATTCAGCGACCCACGACTCAGATGGGGGTGTACAAGATCCGGCTCATCCCGAGTCGGAAAAAGAAGGCGCAGACCAGGCGTCTGATATTGAACAATACAGAAGGATGGAACAATTTCTTTACAAACATCGAAAGAAGTGGGAAATGGAAAAAGGTGGGCCTTCAAGTTTCAATATGCTGCTCGGGAGACAGCCGAAGAAACACCAAGATAGAAAATTTCCGGAGGGGCCTTGGAATTGGGAATGGACACCGTCTCCGTTCCCAGACTATAATCGACCAAACCCTTTCGATTTCGCTCAACAGGACATAGATGTCCCCAGTAGTGCAAGCGAAATGGACGAGTTTGACATCGCTATTAACTTTGGTGCTGCTAGGAGTAGGCTTCGCCAGAATTTCGAATGGGAAATGGATCGGATCTTTTTGGTTGAGGAAATGAGTATCCACAGGCAGAAAAAGGGGGAAAGGATGAAGAAAGATGGGTTGAAGAAGGCGGGGGATGAAGAAGAGACCAAAACAGATGAGAATCCAGCGCGCCCAACCTGTGCTCAGCTTAGGCTAAACCAAGTGAATTGGTTCGCGTTCAAACGTCTCTCTCAATCAGAGGAGAGGGACTCCTGTGTTATAGACATCTTAATAGGAGAACCTATCATCAATGACGACATTGGAACAGGCTGGTACGAATCCTCGAGACGACATGTACGCAAGGCCGCCAAATCACCATATTCACAGACATCAGCATCATTATCACCAGAGTTAGCATCTCTTCCCGAAAGAATCCGAATACATTCTGCTTCTCTGCGTAAAATCCTAGCTAGAGTCATCGGATCAGAGGCATCGGGACTGGTTGACTCGGATTCGTCGGCAGTCGTCTTCATTAGGCCATTCAAGGCGCTGTTCTACAGGGAACAAGCACTGCGGTCCTGGCACGCTAGCTTGGAGGAGAAGTTCGAGAAAATCACCAAGGTTAAGGAAAATAGTCCAGCTGAAGCGGCTAGTCCTGAGGGCTCGAATCAAGGTCACGATTTGTCTCAAGGGGACAACGTGCCCGAAAAAACGACGACGAGTGTGCCGCAGTCGATTATGAAGGACGTCATGGACAAAGGCAAGAAGAAAGAAGGTGTTGACCACGATGATGACGTGGAGAAAGAAGATGAGGAAGAGAGGGAGGAAGAAGAGGATCCAAACGACATAAGCAAGTCGGCAATGGCTCTAGACCATTTGAAATGTCTCTTGAATTTTATGGACCTGAACATCTCGGCAAAGCAGTCTCACTTAAACAGCTCAAAATGCACCAAGGTCTTCTTTTCAGATCTTTGGTATCTTTTCCGACCCGGGGTTGTGGTAATTGGTCCTGACGGCAAGCAAGCCTACCGTGTTATCAATGTGACTAGCACCCGCCACCGCGTCGTCCCTTCCTGGCAGACCTGGTTCTGGGGCTCGGATGGCAAGAAAGGCGACAAGAAGAAAAGCGCTCCTTTTAGCATAACCTGCGTTTATATTGACTTTGATGGGAAAAATCTCGGGCCTGTTTCGAAGACGTTTGATTTTAAACGGTTCGACGGTGAAATGGAGGTTATTTCACTCCCGGTCTACCCTCTTCAATTTCATCCTCTCAGAAGGACCGACTTTAGCGACACCGAATGGAGCGAGCTGGAGCTACTGTCGCCGGAAAAGCGATTTACGCAAAAGCTAATCAACCGTGGGTCAAAATTTCTCGAGGTGGTGGGGATAAAAGCAATGTACTATGCCGGACCCACGCTGGGAATACGCGACGAGGTCGAGAGCCAAGTTGTCATTGATTTCGAAACAGCCTTCTCCGTGGATGATAAGAAGCAGCAGGAATGGAAACCTAATTTGGAGTTCTTACTAGGCAACCCTGGCCGCGACGACAAGGATGATGGCCAGGACGACGACCAAGAAGATAATATTGCCTGCAATGCAGCCTGCTGTAATGAGTTCGTTTATGATGACACGTACGTTGACCTCAAGATGAGGGAGGCTTACATCAATGGCCTCTTGCCGAAGACAGGGGGTCAGCATGAGCAGCTTTCGATTGTAATTATTCCACAACCTATTTCGGAGCTAGGAATCGGCCCAGAGAAGAACGGTTATACAATTCCAGATGATGAACGAATCCTCATGTCATACCGTGTATTTGGCTTCGTTCTACGAAGCCGGCAATGGGGCAAGGATTCTTCTCATTCCCACCATTTCTATTCATTTACTAACATTACATTCGCTCAGCACAATTAGATCTATCTTATCTCACCGACCTCCATCCGCCCAAGGTACCTGCCAAGAACCAGCAAGAAGACAAGGATCACCATGACAACATGGAGAAGCAGGAAGACAAAACGGCATTTGGCCGACTTGTTCTTGAGGTCGGACAAAAGCCTATGATTCAGGCGCTAATCGCACAGCATTTCCGAGACAAGGAGTCAAAAACAGACCATACGGAGCAAGTAGACATTATCAAAGGGAAAGGTAAGTCTGAGATTTTAGGTTTTCTATTTACCAAATGCTAGTGGCAGGCTAACATAGACCTCAGGAAAGGGTTTGATCTTACTTTTACATGGCGCTCCTGGCGTAGGGAAAACATCAACAGCCGGTTAGTACCGACCATTACCTCCGTCTCTACTGACCGGTTCAGGCATATGCTAACGTCTTGTTTGAAAAGAGGGTGTTGCTGAACTGTTCAGGAAACCGTTGTTTCAGATCACATGTGGCAAGTAGAACGTGACTCCTTTTATTTCGCTTTCAAACAAAGGCTGACGTGAACGGTGTACCGTGCGAGAATAGGCGACCTTGGGTCTACTGCAAAAGAGGTTGAGAAGGCTCTAGACACCAACTTTACCTTGGCCAACAGGTGGGACTGCATTCTCCTGCTAGACGAAGCCGACGTCTTCTTAGCACAGAGGAACAAAGAGGACTTCAAGCGAAACGGGCTCGTTGCGGGTAAGTCCCTAGTTGCAATTGCCAAATGCATTGCTCAACTTTATATCGGCTAATTAACAACACATAATAGTGTTCCTTCGGGTCATGGAATACTACGCGGGTGTTCTCTTCTTGACAACTAATCGCGTCGGTGATTTCGATGAGGCCTTCACCTCTCGCATCCACGTTAGCCTGTATTATCCAGCGCTGAGCAAAGAAAAAACTCTACAGGTATTCAAGATCAACGTAAATATGACCAAGGAGCGCTTTGAAAATAAGAATCGAACAATTATAATCGACGATATCACAGCTTTTGCTTCTGATCACTATGACAATTATCCGCTGGCACGATGGAATGGTCGCCAGATCCGCAATGCTTGTCAGACGGCTCTAGCGCTGGCCGAGTTCGAGGCTCAGGGAAACAGCCACGAGACTGTTTTGAAGCCTAACGCCGTCGTCCACCTCCAGGTGTCCCACTTCCAAACGGTCCAAAAAGCCTATCTCGAGTTTGCAGAGTACATGAACGCGCTCTATGGTGCGAGTTCATCAACTCGTGCTAAGGAGAGCAAATTACGTGCCATCTTGATCGACGAGAACGACAATGTCGTAGGGACGCAAGGCATGGGCGGCTCGTTCAAGGGCAAACAGGACATTTTTCTCCGAAAATCACAGCCGCAACCACAGCAAGTATTCCAACAACAGGTGCCTCTACAATCTCAGCAAGGTTTTCAGCAGCAGGTCTTTCCAACGACCAACCAAGGAGTCCCCAATCCGAACATGCAGCAGTATTATCAGTATCCAAACGTCGTAGCACCACAGCCCATCTATACTCAAGCTCCGGGCCAGACGCAGATGCAGCTGCCGCAACAGTACCTTTCGAATCAGCTCTGGAATATTCCTGGTGCGAATGCTGTCCCTGGACAAGGAAGAGAACAGGACCGAGCTCCACCACAGTTCCCACCAACAACGCCGCCTCCGTCACAGCAGCAGCAACAACAACAACAGGGAAATCCAGCCTGGCTCGGCCAGAACATTCAATCCATATATACAGCGGGCAGTCCGCAAGGCTCAGAACAAAGATCACCGAATAATCTACCTACAACAGGAGGAGGCGGATACCCACCAGGACCATCTGCCCCAGGGCAGCAATGGCAGGGATCTCAGGGGCCAACCGGCAATTATTAACACGCTCATAAACCTCCATCTCGATTTCTTTTCCGTTTCGTATTTGTTCTGCTCAACTAAAACACGATTGTTCATTTCTTGTTACTGTTGTTAGCTGGGCTACCAGGTATTCGTTGAATTAGGAACCGAATTTCGGCAGACAATCTTTCAAGCTAGTTTCAAGAACGCCGTTTCTATTAAACATCTCTAATAATGCAATTCAGACCTCATTCCCGTGTGTGATTCGAGAAAGAGGTTATGTCTTTTCTTTTGGAAATAAGCCGCAGTGATATATATCTTATCCCAATTAGAAATATGTAAAGGGTCAAGATAGTGATCGAGCAGCCACGTATGCCCGTTTCGTCCTGGTAAGTAGTCAAATCCATGAAAAGGTAAAAACGCATGTTCTATAGCCGCATTTGCTATTTATAATCATCGGCTCGCTTAGGTGGGCCTTCTTAGTTCGTTCCTCTCACAACTCAGCAATAAGCATAGAGATCTTTAGGTTTGTGTTTTGAGGTCCGTGTTATAATTCTAGTTGCATGTTATTATAGCGCCCATAGTTACCGACCCCGAATCAACGGAGTATGCGTTTGAGAGTTATGGAAAGTAATATCAATGAAGGCTTAACAGTGCAATCTCGAGATTTACGGAAAAGAGTTGCAGTTGTCATATTTCGAAGGACATTTGCTAAGACTCCACGTTTACTGAAATGTCAGTAGTTGCCAGACTTCCCTAGTGAGAAAATAGCGCATTCACTTAGCTCCTCCTCTTTGCTGCCATTATCCGAGACATCATCACTATCCTCATCCTCGTTCTCGCCACCTTAGGATGCATCATCTTCGGAATCGGTACCAGAGTCACAATCAGACTCATCGTCAAGATTTCCTTCCAGATTCTCTTCATCCACACCCATGGCATTATCCACGATATTCCCAGACCACTCTCCTTCCCAGATGTCCACTTCACCACCAATCCCTAAAGCAGAATCCTCTCCCATATAATTGTCAGGGTTGCTACTGACACCTCCAATGGTCTGTGCACCGAACTCGTGCACCAAGGCAGATTCGATGGCTTTTGCCATGCCTTTCTTTTTTGCGGCTTTTCTGATAGCTGCTTGCTGTTTAGCTGTTATAAAAGGCATTTCGGGTCCTTCAGGCCAGAATCCATGGTACTGGACTTTGATCATACTATCTGCCTTATAGGCGATAGATTGAAACCTCACTGACAGTAATCTTGTGTAGCAGATTAGGCCAGCAATCACAACGCCAATTAAGAGCATATCAGCTTTCCTTATTTTTTGTCTGATATCCGTACTGCCTCACGAAACGGATCTGTCCAGCTTATTTTTCTTCGGACTTTCTGTCTTTTTGTCTCGAAATGGATTCTCTTCCGTTGTGGATCTTCGAGGGGGGCGGGGCTAGGTGGGCGTCTTTGGCGTCTGGACAGAACTTCATGGTGAAGCTTGTAAAGCCAAGGTTTCGGCCATCTTGATAAACCAAGATAATGCGTCGGGGTTCCTTGGCGATATGGATGTGGAGGATGATTTAGACGAGACCGTATTGAGACGCTTACAGTCAAAGGGGAGGCAGCTTCGGCTATAGAGATGTTTTCCAACGATGGGCATGTATGCAGCTCTGAAGTCGGGTGCTGCATCTTAGAGCGAGTCTTCAACATCATTCTCTATAGAAGCATTCTGCTCCATACGATGCGACGGCTTCTGGAAAGGTGGAAGGCCATCACGAAGTTGTGATTTCTCATGAGCTCGCCATTCGTGGTACAATGAAGCAGGCCGGCGAAGCTGCTCGTTCAGGTCAACCTGTGAAGTATCGCCTGTCTTGATCAAGTCGCGCAAGATCTTGATTGCTTGGTCCTTCTTGCCTCGTGCCTGAGATAGAAGCCCGGGGTTATCCTTCACGTGCATCAATCTAATATCATCCTCTGACGGGTGTTGAAGATCCACCCCATACTCTTGTATGTAAGCACGTACAAGTCCTTGGACTCACAACTTCTTTTGATTGCCTTTTTTGCGGCATCTCTCGCCTCTTGATAGACGAGTTCTTCTGCGTGCATGTCGTTCTTGTGCCCCTCTGCGGGCTTGTTGGTGAATATTGTGGCCATTCGCACTCTGACGAACTAATGAGCTCATTGCTCTTCGAGAAGTTTGTGGTATACTTCGCGGTGGTCTTATTGTTGCCCCATTAAGCTGTATCGAGAGTTTTATTCCAGTTCTCGTATAAATATCCCCGGCATTGATAGATACTGGGGTCGGTCTTGGCTACATTGTCGAGTTTATGGATATGCAACTGTCCCTGGAGATCCTCCCAGAAAGTGTAGAAGGTAATTGCCCTACATACTTAGCATGGTGTCTTCCCCCCCCCCCGATCGCTTTTGCTATATGGCCTCTCAACATACGGCCAGTTCCAGATCAAGTCTTTGATGTCTTGTAGAGGCTTGAGCTCTGGAATCATGGACGATCATTCTCCAGACCCTGCAAGCATAGTAGAGTGGTGAGCATGGCAAAGCCGAAATTCGACCTAATCACTGCCTGGATAAAGCCTAGAGCGTCGGAGGCTTCTGTGAGCAGGTGTTAGCAGACCAAGCCGATAGAGCGGAGCACGGCACGCCTTTATTAATCTAAGGTTGGGAAGACGATCTCAACTTAGGTTAACAAGGGCTCCATTCACTTACTTTTGCCTCCTAGCCGGTTTCGGAACCCAACCACATTGTGCAGCCTGCAATATTCAGCGCATATGTTTGCAGTATCTACGAAAGGATCTTCGACCACCTTCACGTATGGGCTTAATGTCTAGCACAGCCGCCTCACCGTCTGAAACAAATTTACGCATTGGAGGCTTCCTTGATATCCCTATCAGTATCGAACTCCTGTTTCTCACGTACATATATATATCTAAGAAGAGAAGATAGAAATTATTCGAAGTCGCGTCTTCAAATCACAAGGAAGCCCAAAAGCTATGTAGACAAAAGACATCCAGAGTCTAATTCATTTGGTCTAGCACTTAATCCAACGGCTACTAGACAAACTGAATTTGGGAGAATCATACCAATTCCGATGTGGCATTTATATTGACGTTGCAGAGGTCAAGCCATCCTAAAGTTCCCAACCCGATCAATCTTTCTTCAGCAAGTCACCCCGCAGATATTGACAAGGAATGTTAGGCTAACAGATCGTTACATCAACCATCATCCTCACACTTATAATTGGCCGAATCTGTTGCCTCGTCCGTATCTGAATGGATCTAATGTACTGTCGCTCTTCCAGCGTCGCGCTTCGTTTCGGTCTAGGTCATACGAAAGAGAAGCTGGCAGCATCTTCTCCGCAGCAGATTCAGCGGATTTTCCCTCCTTTTCCAAGCTCTTAATTCTTGCGTTCTTGGCTTTGATAGCTTTCTTGAGTTTTGAGGTCGTAAGTGACACGTGCTTCAGCTTGTACCCTTGCATCGTATTGGCAAGCTCTTCATCGTGAATAATGATTTCTCCGTTCTCTATGGAGCATCGACTACCAAGAAATATTCTGATCAGTTCTTGCTCCGACTGCTGCGTTTCGAGATATTTTTCCGACTTCGCAAGGATTTCCTCGTCGTACTTTTTCTGCCAATATCTGCGCTCTTTGGACCCTTCTTCCATCCACAAGAGATGTTGAACGATATTGTCCTTATCACTTTTGGACAGAAATACTAATGCCGACCTATCGCCTTCCATATGACAGACGCAGTGGCTCATGAATCGGGCATTCATCATCAGAAAATCGCCTCTTCTGACACCCAAACGATGCCTAATTTCTGGGATACAGAAATCAGTTCCAGCAAAGTCTCCGAGGACGGCCTCCACGGTCAAGCCGCAATCGAGCTCGTCTCTATGGCCAAATACAGAATGATTTCGGACCAGGGCTGTAAGAAGAGACCAAAGGTTGTCTGCATAATCTTCAATCCAATTCTTGATTGGCTTGCCGTCTAGGCTTTTACCGGCTTGGACCATGAAGTTCCTATGGTCTTTGGCGGCTTGGTAAAGCTCTGGGGCCCCAGCCTCATAAAATGCTGCCAAGCCATCAATCAAACCAAGAAGCTTGTAATTAAGGTCTTTTATAGCAGCAGCGCGCTGAATCTTCGCTTTTTTGCTAGTGTGTCCTCCGGATCGATCTTCCGATGCTACGTGACACCAAGGGCCAGGCGCGATGAGGAAGATAGGATTCCGAAATTGACCCTGGGGTCCCCAAATGCCGTCGTGTATGGTACCCCATCCTTTCTTGAGAGCCTTGTAGATCTTCTGCTGCAGTCCATTATAGTCGAGATCCGCATCATTGTCCGAGGTAGTTTTCATAATTGTTTCTCGACTGTTCTTCATACTTCTTGAAGGGTGGGCCGGGAAGATTTTCTCAAACTCGTCCAAGATTTCGATCAGGTGTGCCTCAAGAGGTTTGTGGTCGTCTATGCCACGAAAGGTTTCATCGAGTGCATCTACTAACCACGATAGTGCAAGCTCTCCATCCTTCCAATACATGTTTATGCCGCCAACAATAGTGGCATTTCTAGGGACTAAGGGGTCCGTTTCTGGGTCCCCACTAAATTCAATCCCAAATTCCTCCTTTGTGTACGGAATGATGTAGTCCGGAAGGATTGACTGTAAAAGCTTCATCCATTCTTTGGAAAAGCGTCGATGGGGTGTTCGGCGATTGTTTTCGTAGTAAACAATCGGATTTTAGAGATCTAGCAGACAACTGTTAGTTATCCTGATATTTTATATCGCTATCCCCAAGCACAGCAAAGTTTCCTTACCAGCATTCTTGAGCTCAGCCTGGAAATTCCTCCAGATATCCTCACGCTCAGCACGAAGAGGCCTTAATTTCTCGGAGTGTGCCCTGTGTTCGGCTTCCAGAATCGTTTTGATCTGTGCCTCTAGCTTCTTTGGGTATTTTCTTGGAAGAGGCAATTCCATATCCGCATCATCGGTCGACACGTCTTCAAGTACAAGGTCTTTCTTGTACTTTTTGACCAGTTTATCGATGATGACAGAGACCCTCTTTGCTGTTGAGTTGGCCTCATTGTCCAGAGTTGGCTCGGGAGAGGAGATCCGCAAGCGCTTTTGAGGTCGTTCAGATGATGTATCAGACATTTCGACTATCGCAAATATCTGAGTTAGCTTCCGTAATCCAAAATTATAGAAACACTCGTAGAGACAAGCAGTTAAAAGACCAACAATGGCAGTGTATCTCGAGTCTTGGGTTGCTTTCAGAGCTTTCCGTCTTGTTCTTTCAATGGGGACGTTTGCTTCATGAGAGAGATCAGTTGCGTAAAAGCTCGATTCTAGTCTCTAAGAACGAGTTCAAAGAAAGTTTAATGAGCAGTGGATAGGATGTGACAACAACAATTGAGCATAATGTGCACCGCCATTTGTGCTTTTATTGCGTGTGTAGACGAAAAGGATTGAGCGCGTTGTGGAGTGGAGTGCAGTGTAGATGGAGGAATAGCTATCTCAAGGCTGACTTTCGGTCTTGAGAAATGCTGTCAAGGAAATTGCAATGAGGAATTGGCAGCGAAGGATTTGAATGACAAGAGATGTAGTGGGTAGTTCTTGTACGCTTGTGTTGTGTTACTATCCGTTAAGTTGTGTATGGATGAATGGTAAGGACGGACGATGAATTCGTGGCGCAAAACCAGATTTCCAATTTTCGAGAATAATCTCAGGGAAGATGGATGGAAGCCAGGCAGTGAAGAAACAGACAATATAGAAGCAATTGTAGAAGTGTTATAGTACGTACTTTCTGTGTGGGTGAGCGAGTTGGAGTCGAAAACGTAGGAAGGCAATTCGTCTTGTTGCCGCGAAAGGTGGAGTGTCTGTAGTATTGAAGTCGGTGATCAGTTTACAAGAATCTTTATGTAATATGGCCCAGGAATGAGACAGATATGACGGACAATGCCAGAGGAAGAGTGTAGATGCAGAGATTGTTGCGTACCTTCTGTAGGTTGACTGTTGCTCTATGGTTGTCGGGGACGGAGGAAGGCGCGCGCTTTGGGAAGTGCGCTCTCGTGCTAAGCTAGGAGACCTGTCTATAGGAATTGAATGCACGATCAGCTTTCGGGTATTTTTTCTACTTTTTGGAAAGAACAGAAGGAGAATAGGGACGGACTTTGCTGCTTGGTAAGCTACATCCTGGGTACAACTGCTTGAATCATCTTAGAGCAGGTAATCTGTTATTTGGTGCTTCGTCGAGTAGTACAGGCATTGTCACGAAGACCAACGCTCATCTCTTCTAGACTCCAACCAACAGACGACTTTAACATTGCTTTCCAACAGTGACAATACTAGGAGGGGGATGGCGGGAAATAGAATGAAGAGGCAAGATTGGATGGAACGGCTTACTTGACTGATCCTGCAGAAATGTTGCTGGTACGTGGCAGGGCGCCTTCAAGTCTGAATTCCTGAACTGATAAATCGCTGCTTGCGCTATCAGATGTCCATACACAACTTCATGTGGTATCGCCTTCCCCTTCAAGGCCTTCTCTGCAACCTTGGCAGATGGATTATGTTGGGTAGTCCTTCTGTTAGCCTTTGGAGGCAGGTTCACATCCTATTGCAGTGTGCGAAGACAGAGACAGCAATCTTCCCAACACCGACGAATGTCCTGGATCTGATTTCTTATCTCTTTTAGAGATGTTCTAAGGACCAGTAGAGTACTCTGAGTGGAAGGTGGATTGTAAAGTGAGGTTCGTATTCTGGTAGTGGATTTTGTTCCAAGCTGACCATTTGCTCGAATGTTGAAGGCTTGGTCCTAGTTAGCCTCAAGTCCCTCACACGCGCGATTCGAAAAGACTCTTCGGAGCCCGAACTTCTATGGCACAGAACCACATGAATGTCTAGGATTATACATCTGGTAAAGTAAGGTAAGATCACGGCTTAGAAGCTTACCTGAGTATCCTTTCTAGTACCCAAGATTATCCTCTAGTTTGCTAGGGAACAGAGGCGCCTGGGCTGGGACAAGCTCTTCGCGAAGTTACAATGTCTGCTGGCCTTGATCTTCTTACAATAAGCAACAATCAACTTCTAAGTTATGCAGCTGAGTGCCAAAGTTAGGGAGGTAGAATGCTTAGTACGGTCTCTGCAAAGGTACGACTACTCCAAAGTTCTTTTGCCCACTTCATCGCAGTACAACAAACATCACGAGAGAAGCCCCTGCTAGCAAACGATTCCAATGTGAAGCGATTAGAGATACAAGCATTTTCATCGTTGGATGTATCGCAAACTGCTATAGACGGAAATTTAGCAGCACGGGGAATATGGTGACAAGAAGATATATATACAATATCCTAGTTGCTAGCCACCTCCAGGACTGACTTCGAAAATTAGGGTGTCTAGAGCCAATACATACGGCATTAATTTCGTACATGGAATAGCGAGCGTCGAGCGCATTCAATCGCCCTACAAGCCAGGTCGTGGGCGAAGATCTGGATTTCAACGTGGGTCTGACTGGCCTCGATACTAGGGTCAAGATTACCAAGTCAACGACAAAAGATTGAAGAAAGACAATAATGCTCTCGATACTCGGCATCGACAAGAGAACAAAGGAACAAATCGTGAAAGTTATCCCCCATGTGCAAGAACATTTGCTCTCCTTTTCTTGAAGCGAACCGAAAGAGGTTTAGCGTGAACGGAAGCTGCGATTCGTCCGTTCTCAGCACATCGAGGTATCAAAGTGAGTTTATTCAAATCTAGTAGACTATGCAAGAGCTCTAACAAAGACCAACCAAAATGAAAGACCGAATGTTCGAAGCCAGGTTCGGACATGAGACAGACTCGTCTGGAGGCAAAACAAAGAAGCCTTCTCTCTGCTATTTCTTTCTTCAAGTCCAAGTAGGAACGCACGAAATAAAAGTGGAGATATGAAATGAGGACCTATTGTTCTGCGTTGGTGTGTAGCTTTTCTTTTACAAAGACGTTCAGGACAATGTGCAGCAAGTGCTTGGATAACTGAAGAGGCTTAGGCATTGTAAAAGTGGATGAACAAAGTTATTTATCTACCCTTCGCTTTGGTCAAAGCAGTAGCTATAGAGTAGAGAGGCATGATATTCTGTCCAAGTGGAACTCCAAAGTCAGATTAGAGGGCTGCATTTATAGCCATTTTGAAAGTTGCTTCCTTGTGGACCTAGGATGTTTGCAAAGATCTCAATTTGCGTGTAAGTGCTCTTGCGAGCTTTGTTATTCGACCACAAGCCAAAAATAATTTGTACAAACTTGCCAATGTCTTGCCTCATTTGTTGCACATGCTGCTACATGTTTGCAATGCTGCCTCGTCTGACTTGTGTTGCCGAATAGAAGACGCCTATGCGAGTGACCAATTCTACATCAGTGTGCTTGCTCCGTTTCTCCTCTTGGTTTTATAATGCGACTCATGTGCCAAGCTTTTCAAAGTCTCTTGGCTAGAAGTCTAGATTGCGCTGCAAAATAGAAAGGGAAGATGCAATCTAAACGGAAGCCTCGTAGTATGTTGGCAGGTGCTGCCAACACACAACACACAGCACACCATATTCAAGAACAGATAGTGTGTTTGACAAAGCAAGTATAGAAAGTATGTGTTTGCGTTGGATTGTTGCTAGATGCTTACCAACCGCAATTACACCTGTATGGATATGCTTGCAGGTCCAGCATGTGATTTGACGTCAGGCTTCCCGTCTCAATCTCGACTACCTTGGTGTGGCATGGAATTAGGGCTCCGATCGAACCGTCGAATTTATTCGATTCGACGAACTTCGTCGAATAAGTTCGAATCGAATTACGAGATTTACAAAATTCGAAGTTCGTCGAACCTTTAAAAATATATTCGTCGAATATTCGACGAGTCGTCGAATTTTTCAATTTTAATTAATTATTATATAAAAGCTTAATGTTGGTATCCACACCAAGGATACCGGATCACATGTGATACGGCCCGAAACACCAGAAGTAAGGGTAGGTTTACTTCTATTGTTGATGTCTAAGGAACAAGTCTAGCTAGGGGGGGGAAAGGAGCTTGAAGATATACTCCTTTTGCGCTCGCCCACACTAATCCTAATACGGCTAGCCCGCTCGCTTAACTACATACGTGACTTCCGTCTATGCTGACCTATGCCAACACTTAAATTTATATAACTTTACTACTTATTATACTTAAGAAATCACGTGTTCTTCGATTATTTGTAATATTTTATATATATTTATTATTATTAAGCGAATATACTTATTTAAGGACGTAACTTACCTAGCGTACTAGCATAGTATATAAAACTTCTTTTAAGCTAAACTAGATTTTAAAAGCTTCTATAATTGTTGGTATCACCAGGGATTGGTGATAGTATCACTAGGGGTGAGCCTATAAGAGTATAGTCTTTCTATACTCTTGTTCTTATGGTTTGCAATAGGTTGTTCATTCTAAGAGGTTCTAGGTGGAAGGGAGTTCTTATGCTCCCGAATGCCGAATACGGACTAGTGCCGGCGGATGCCGCCTAGCCCTATTCTGTCCACGTGATTATACCGACAATAATAAATAACATTACTCTTATTATACTTATATAATACTTATAATTAAAGCTATTATTCTTTTAGTAAAGAACCCCGCAAAATTTATATGCACATGAATACAGTTCGAAAAGTTCGAAGTTCGATTCGATTCGTCGAATATTCGATCGAATCGATATTTTCATAAGTTCGATTCGTAGCTACGAATCAAATTTCACCTTAAGTTCGCACTTATTCGATTCGATCGGAGCCCTACATGGAATTGCCATGGTTAGAGAGAAGCAAAGCCAAAGACCATAAGCGATTGCTTATGTTTGGGCATTGTGGAAAGCATTGCTGCTGAAACCCTCTAGTCTGAGAAAGCAATCCGCAAATCTTGCGCCAGGGCAAATAATCAACCGCAGACTCCAATTTCCAAAGCATTCAATTTGCTCATGTGCAAATCCGTGCTATGCTGTTATTTTGCGCTGCAGGCAACAGAGACAAGACTCAAAATACAATGACCCTTGTCAACGACAGTTTACACGCGCTGCACTTGCTTGTAATAACTCTCCCCGCGCTCTTTGGTAGCCTCTACAAAACTAGAACAAGGTTGAGAATGTGGTAAGTTTCAAGCTAAGCGCAAGTAGGACGGACAAAGTCTATTCCGCCCCGCCCCCTTTTCAGGATCATCACGTGTACAACTCACCAATTGACGAGGCACGTAAATGCGCGGCATGGCACTGTGCGCAAAACTAGCTTTGAAGAGGGGTGTTTATCATGAAGGAGTAGCGAATCGTGGGTTTCCTCCAAGATTAGACGTGGAGACAATAGGTGGGTATCTAGCGAGTTATCCCCTGAATGTTTAGCGAGGAAAAGTCTGGATATCACTTTAACAGTGTGTAATGGGCTATGAAATGGGCTGGAGTATAGCGATTGAATTTCGAGGAAAAATTATCCTACTGGCAACTAAAGAAGTTAAAAGCAACAGGTATACTATGAAATTTCTCATCATCTTCAAGACTGGAAACATCACGTCGAACTGTGCAGCTCTCACGTGCATATTCCTGAATTGGAGAGCATAAGAGGGCCTTTCGTGTTGAAAGTAAGGGTTTGATGCCCCACTTATGTTTCATGGATCGGCAGGAACATCATAAATAGGGGGGCTCGCACTGTAAAATAATGTCACGCACAATCAAGAAATCATACCTTCATCATTGCCGTTTCACATTTCGTGTCAAAGGCCATCATCCAACAAATCGCGAAGAATTTCTCATCCGCTCCCCTAATACTCTCTCCCAAACCTCGATTCGGAGCTTCCATGTTGACTTAGACGGCCCTCTTTTAAGGAATGTAGATATTTATTCTGAATCAGGACTTATGATTATTGTCTTGAGCTTAGTTCACATTCTCCCATTGATCACGAGCAGTGCTCGGCAAGTTGTAGGGAAGAAGCAACGTTGTGCTGCATGAGGGGATGGACAAAAAACATCAAACCCCTTCATATTGGCATTGAGATATCTCATGCAAAAGAAAAGTTAGAGTAAGAATGAAACAGGAAGGTAAGAGTATGGAGGATGGGCAGGGGTTGTGGGTTGCCATCCTTCCAACAGCATTTCTCTTCTTGCGTCGCTGATTCAACTACCCTAGTCTACAGCATCATAAAGTTCACGTGGAATTTATTTTACAAATCCCCAATCACCGTTGTATCCCTATTCAAGAGAGGAATCTGCATTTATAGGGAGGACGCAGAGTCAAAAAGCTATCCTCAAATCCACGCTCTACAGCAAATTGCTTTTCAGCCTGAAGGAATTCGATATAATCTCTTCCAGCTTTAAAAGACATGTATTTCTTGCCACAAAAGGTGATATGTACACTAGTCTGCAATTGAGATAGCCCATTTACTTCGGTAGCTGCCTCATCCATGATTATTGAAGCTTTTAAAAACTTTCGAGATGAGGATTCTACTTCCGCATTTATAGAGAAAATTCTCAGTATTTACAGAATTCTTGCTGCATGCGCAATGAAGACTCGAGAATAGAACTAACCAAGCCGTGGAGAAGATGCAAGGGCTGTAAAACATAACTCAGTAGCAAAGCAAGCACCTTCATAAAATGATGCTAAATAACAATTTCAAATCCCACATTCGCGTGAAGAAAATCTCACATCGATACGGAGTATATCTCCACCCTTCCACAATTTCAAATCCGTTCACCATCCATCTATCCATCCACCCGCCCATCCATCCGCTCACCTTCATTCCGCCTTTCGATCGCCTAAATTCCCTCACCCAAAACCAACTCAATCAATCAAATAACCTACCTAACATATAAACCCAAATAACCAAAAACCCCCCACCAATCCGCCCGGCACCAACCGGCACGGATTGGTAACGCAGTGGATCGACTATTAAGTCCCTGGGTTCGGTCGACCATCAAACAATGCTATTTAAACGCTTGGGCGTTTAGCCTGCACGCCTATGGGTGTGTGGGCTAGACGTTTTGTTTATTTTTATTTTATTTTTGGGGAGGGGAGGGTTGGGTAGCGAGGTTAAGCGAGGGGATGGGGGAAGGATATCCTCAATCAACCCTTTGCCTTTATCAGGGTCTAGGAAAATGGTCTTAGTATCATTCATAACTATTTCTATTCTCCTGATCTGATCCAAGGAAATGAATCTGCTTAGACAATACAAGTTGATGCCCATACTCTGAACCTAAACAAATATTGTACAATAAGATATGATTTAACACGAAATAATTTGGCTTATTTAGCCGATCAAAAATTCCCTCCCAAAAAGAAAACGACGGAAAAAAACATCTTCTCTCCTCTGATCAACATATTCTCCTTCTCGTAACTCTTAGGACTTTGTGTCCGGTCCTAAGATATCGCTCGCACTTCCCGCTGGGTTGTCCCCGGGACTGTATTCTGAGCTCCCAGGTGTATATCTGAAACCATCCGCAACAACCGAGCTCATCTCACTCCTATCATTATCCTCATACGCTGGCAACTCCTCTCCATCGCCCACCTGACTCCCCAGCTCAAAATCTCGCATCAGAGGTCTCGTCTCAGATACCGGGATCGTCATTGGCTCGCTCGCAGCTGGGACTGGGGATGAAGATTGCGTATTAGCATCAACCATCTCTCCAACAACCTCAGCCACATTCCTTATCTCGCTCAGATCCTCGCTCATCGTCGTGCTCATCCCATCCTCGGCATTAGCTAACAAAGCCTGTCTCTTTTCCTCATAATCCTCGTTTGGATCTTCAATGTGGTTTCCGGAGAGTCGAGCAAGAAGACGGGTAATGATATGCTTGTGCGCCGCACGTCGATACGCGCGCCTACGACGACGCTCTTCGCGATGGGCTCGGCGATCTGCGCGTCGCTCTGGGGTGCAAGCTCGGCGGTGGAGAGCGAGGATTAGAAAGGCGAAGATGAAGCCGATGGAGAGGAATTTTATGATTTGGAAGGCTTTGCCGAGTCCGTTACGGTGAGGACCACTGGGACCTCGCGGCCCATCGAATGATGGCGGGCCGTGGGGATGGAACTCGCCGTCCGAGCCCGGAGGAGGTCCCATGTGTCCTTGCTCGTGGGCGAATTGAGGGGGTGGAGGAGTGGGATAGTCGTGTTGTCCATTGTTATGGTGAGGTGGTGGGCTATCGAAATCTATTGGTCTCTCATCGTGGTGTGGTGGTGCGTCAAAGTCAGGTGGTCCTTCCATATGGTGATGTGGTAGTGGGAGAGGTCTGTCCTCTGGGCCATGGCGGAATCCCTGTTCTGGTCCCCCTGGCGGTTTGCCGTAAGGGCGATAGTGGAAGAATGGTGACGGTCCATGATGATGAAATGGTGGAGGGTATCTGCAGATAGGCAGAGGACGATGAGGCTTCTTGAATGGGGGAATCGGCAAGGAGTGATTGAACTTTATATGTTTCGGAGGACCACAAGTATGGTTCTTGCGGCCCTTTGGACCTTTGAAGTGCGGGAACTTGGGGTGCTTAAAGTGTGGTTTTCCAAATTGATCCAAATCGTCTTCTTCCTCGTCAAGCTTACCACGCACCTTCCCATACAGTTCGTGAGCAGCATATCGTGCATGGTCGGCGATGGCATTGACGATGCATTTCAAACTGTCGCAATCCTTGAGCTGGACAGCTTGGTGGTAGTGACCATGGCGGGCAAGAGCTGTCTCCTTCTGGCGGATGAGGTACTTAATCTCCCTGAGCTGACTCCGTAAGTAGTCCAACTCCGCAATATCTTCCTCCACACTGTAATGCGGGGTTTCCAGATCCTCTGCTAGTTGAAGACCTTCTGGGTTCGGATTGGCGACAACTTTGTCCGGGACGGAGAGGTTAGTCTCAATAGTAATGACCTCAATAGAACTAAATTGTCTGAAGAGAACAGAAAAGCCGACATCTTGGACAGTTTCTCCATCCACAGAGTCAACTGCAAACTTCAGCAATTGACTGTCCGGTACGCCATTGACTTTAATACAGTAGAAAGACCAGGATCCAAAAATGATGCTCTCTCTGGTTGAGACTGGACCTTTGCCAGACGAGACATCGCCATCTAGACTCTGAGGAAGGGCCTGGCCATCGATGGTGACATTTCCATATCCACAAGCTTCTTCCGAATTGAGAACCTCGAGTTCCAAACCCAGTATGCGTGTGCGCCCCTCGTGATCAGGTGATTTCAGGTCGCTTGGAATTGTGACGATAACAGGAGCGGAGACGCGGTCTTAATATCATCGTGATTAGCCTAGAACGAATGAATGCTGGAACAGATATATGATTACCAAAAACCGGTCTGCTGGAAACCTCTCCCTTCCAGTCCTCATCCTGTATATTAGGAACGACGACGGCTGATGCGAGCGCCGGCGCCAGCAGGAACGCGCCCAGGAGGCCGTGCATGCTGAACACGGGCCACGATACCGCGAGCAAAAATAGCAAATCAAACAAGAGAAAATAATAGGATCAGCTAACTAACAACTGAGAAGGAGATGTTGTTGACGCCTGAAAGTTTGTGACGCGAACGTAACGACGACGAGAAAAGTCAATCGAGGGAGCCTGGAATGATAAAGGAGGACGAAAGAAGACGACCTCCCCTTGGACGAGGCTGTGGCTGCGCAATCTGAGGGGTCCTTGGTGGGCTGCTAACCGCAATCAACGGGCTGCTGACGACGACTCGGCGCATCAGCCCAGCGAAAAAGTCCGCACGCTGCTAGGTATTTCCGCCCCTTGTGGAGCTTATAATGAAGAGATTAAAAGTTAGGAGTAGTGACGAGCTCTGACAAGTTCAATACTGGAGATCCACGATGGATTTATTGTCCAAAGTGTAGGTACATAGGAAAGCTAGTTCGAAGTGAGCGTGGCTTTCGAGCGAGGAGCGAGGAGCAAGATGCCAAGAACACTTGCCTCGCTAAATTCGGTCCCGATATCTCGCCGGCCTGACGTTCGCACGTGACTGCGCTGCGTCTGACTGTCGACTGTCGTGAAATACTTAGTACAGACTACCTCGATAAGTGTTGGTAGTCTGGACTCTGGATAGTTCTGTACCCTCACTCACCTCCTGGGCTTGAAATCTGCAAAGCGCGTGAAGAGTGCACGTGACGGAAATCCCGCTTGGAGTTGCAGGTGCAGGTGGTCAGTGATCTTTCTTCACAGCTGCCGAGTCGAACGCTGCTTCATTCACACTGCCATCTGGCATTGCTCGATCCAGCAACACCGGCACACCCGGAGCATGCTTTCCAATGCAAGTCCAATGCAAGTCCAATGCAAGTTCAATGCAAGCTCAATGCAAGTCCCATGGGCCATCCATTCCTCATCCATTCCTCATCCATTCCTCATCCATTCTTCTCTCTCTGGTTCCTGCTCGAAAGCGTCTAGCTCATGAGCAACCGGGCTAGGAAGGTCTGTAGGTTCATGCATGCGGGCGAGATTGCAGTGGTTTCTGGCCTCGGTCTGCTCATCTTTCTCATTTCTCACACCAACAACACTTCGCAACGACGATCATGATCATCAGCTGAAATCCGAATATCTAGCTATTCCCATTGTCGCAGCGGCGAGCCAACTTATACATCCCGAGCATGTGTCACGTTGAACGAGATCTGTTGCGACCCGACATCGACATCATTGCTCTGCCACCACTCAATCGTACCATCACGGCTGAGGCGCCGACGCCAATGGAGCACATCGGCACGCCCACTACTGCAGCCGTATTCCGCAATCTTCCCTTTTCAATGATGTCTTATCAATCGAGGAATTCGAACCGGGCGTAAACCGTATGCTCGAGCGCCTAGAATAGTAGAATGTCTGGTTGATGCAGAGTTCGCTGGACAAATTCTATTGGCCATCTTTCCTCGATGAAAGCGACATTGTGAAGCATCCAATTAGGCCCCGCGATTGCAAACCGTGAGTCGCTGGTATCGAACTTTTGTCTCACAAGAGTACACAATTTCCAGGTTTCGAGAAAAGTCCGGTCGGCTCTCTGCTGTGCAGCCGCCCGGGACGTCAATCAAAATCGCAACGAAACTCTATCCTGGGACACTCGTTGTATCGGGGCGTCTATCCATTTAGCTGAGGCCTCGTATCGGAGCGTCTATCGACACGAGACTTCAGCTATTTCGGAGCGTCTATCGATACGAAGCGTCAGCTAAACCGATAGACGCCCCAATGCCAAAGGTCAGCTACTTGCTGTCTCTTCGCGACTTTGTTGCAGTATTTTGAAGACCGGAAACCATACCTATGCTTTAATGCACCGCCTCCAAACCGTCGGTGTCACCGTACTTCACAACTTCAGGTGCGGCACATTACACCACTGCGATTTCTTAAAGATAGGGTTATGTTTTGGACTTAGTCGTGCTCGTTGTTAGACCTAAAGTGGAGTTTGTCATCCTTCAACCATAGATAGTACAGGGGAAAGCAGATCTCGAGTGAGCACCGCGATGGATACCAATTATCTGGCTTAGTAGCGCAGATCCAGTACGCCGCCTCTCGAGATTTACAAGCTGTGTACGAGGGCGCGGGAAGCTCATAGCTATCTTTTCATGGTACATGTCCTTCTTGAGTCTTCCTGAATATCGATGTGATTGGCGGTGAGATACCGCTGAGACATCTGCAAAGGGTGCATATATGGCATGCATGTGTGCCGCTTGCAGATTGTCTGCACACTAGCTGTCTCCTTCCCCATGGGAAATCGACCATATAAGACAGGTCGTCTAGTTTCTGATTTCGTTTCTCACAGTATCTTTTCATCATTTTATTCCCTATTATATCTTTAGAATGGCCCAACCTCAGACAGAGACTCTCGGCAGATGGTCGAATCTACAGCCCTTCAACCAGAGAAGGAACAAAGTCGAGCTCAGAGGAGACTCACTCACAATTCCATCCTTGGTGGCTGTTTCAAAGTCAGTTTCGGTCTCTATTGATCACGTGCTCAGATCTTCTAACACTTGCTCTAGATGCAATGCTGTCGCTAGTCTCGACAATCTCCCTCGTCATATCAGGGCCCAAATCGATGAAAGCGTTAAGTTTCTTATGGAATCTCTGGCTAATGGCCATTCGGTATATGGTATGCTATCAAGAATACGACTCAAAGTCTACAGTGCATTAACATCTCGCAGGAGTAACGACTGGCTTTGGCGGCAGCGCGAATACCAACACATCCTCTACGAATGCGTTGCAAGTTGCACTACTTCAAATGCAATTATGCGCCGTACTACCGGTTTCCGATAACGGTACCTCTTCGTCTTACCAAGGTACAACCTCAGATTGGAATGCGATTGCAAAACTTTCTATGCCAGAGGAATGGGTTAGAGCTGCAATGGTTGTCCGCTGCAATTCTGTTCTCCGAGGGCATTCAGCTGTCCGTTTGGAAGTCATACAAGCGATCGTCAACCTTCTTGAGCATAACCTTGTCCCTTTGGTTCCACTTCGAGGGAGCATTTCAGCATCTGGAGATCTGTGCCCTTTGTCGTACATTGCAGGTGTGCTTGAAGGGAATCCCGATGTGAAAGTCTGGGCTGGTCCCAAGAATGCAAGAACACTGATTCCATCCAATGAAGCTCTTAAACAAGCGGGAATGGGTTCCGTTCAATTCGGACCCAAGGAGATCCTAGGCTTGATCAATGGAACTGCCTTTTCTGCTGGCGTGGCAACTCTCGCTCAACATCAAGCCGATATCCTTGCGATCCTGGCGCAGATCCTCACTGCTATGGGAGTAGAAGCGATGCTGGGAGCACTCGATAGCTTCGACCCCTTTATTGCCGCCATTCGACCCCACAGAGGCCAGATAGAAGTCGCAAGGAATGTCCATTCTTTCTTGGAAGGATCTGACTTGGTCCGGACAAGTAAACATCACGGCTGTGGAGATGGTTTGAGACAGGACAGATACGCTCTGAGAACAAGCAGTCAATGGCTTGGGCCAGTCTTGGAGGATATGGGCTTAGCACGTGAGCAACTTGAAGTTGAATTAAATTCAACGACCGACAATCCTCTCATCAATGTCGCGGAAAAACATTGTCATCACGGTGGCAACTTCCAAGCATCTTCGGTTGCATCTTCTACGGAAAAGACTCGCATGGGATTGGAAAAGATTGGCAAAATGCTTTTCGCTCAAAGTGCTGAGCTACTCGACACGCGTCTCGCATACAACCTTCCGCCCAACCTCGCGGTTGACGAGCCAAGTTTGTCATATACTCTGAAGGGAGTCGACATTAACATGGCAGCTTACTACTCCGAGCTCGCCTTCCTCGCAAATCCAGTCAGCAATCACGTCCAAACGGCAGAGATGTCCAACCAAGCACTTAACAGTCTGGCCCTGATCAGCGCCCGGTACACTCATACAGCAATCGACATCGTCTCGCTCATGTCCTCCGCCTACCTCTATTCCCTGTGTCAAGCACTCGACCTCCGCGCCATGAATGCTGCTTTCATGGACAAGTTAAAACCCGAGGTGACGAAATGCAACACCGGTATCCTCAGCAGCATGCTCTCTCAAGACGTCCTTCGGAAACTAGATCATCATATCTGGGGCGCCATGAATTCCTCCCTCGCTACCACCACCACCATGGACTCGCACGATCGCTTCGTAACCGTAGCAAGAGCAGCTCAACACCTTGTCGTCGAAGCCTTAGAGACAGCCCATCATCATGACCACGCCTCCGACCCCAACCGCATCAGCACCATCTCCGCCGTCACTGAGTGGACTAACGCCGTCGCTCTCACCACCAAAAACATCTTCCTCGCCAACAGAACAGCATACCTCGCGAACCCGGATGCGAGTAAGCATCTAGGTAAAGCGGCGAAGATCATGTATCAGTTCGTGCGTCAGGAGATGGGCATCCCGATGCATCAGGGACTGGTTGATCATCCTACTTACAACACAGAGGGGAGATTGGCGGAAGATAGGGAGAAGGTCACGACCGGGACGCAGATTGGTAGGATTTATAAGGCATTGAGAGAAGATGGGATGGTGGGTGCGATTATGCGATGTCTTGGGGAGAGTGAGAAGATTGCCGAAGGACCAGATGTGGGTGGCTTTCAGGAGGGAATGGTGAGTGCGAAGTTGTAGGATTGATAGACTTTTGAGGAGGCTTGCCTGGAGTTTGATTTCGGCGAATGGTTGGTCCTTAATGCCTTTCTAGAGTTGTATTAATAGTAGATGGTAGAGGAGTTCTTGTTTACAATTTGAGGTTTTTGGATTCGATATTACTCCGTTTCTTGCTACACTCCTCGTTGGTGATCACATTGAGAAATCCTTCCGCTTGAACGATCATATATCCCAACATCTAACCATAAACAACACTCCATGCACAAACACTACATCCTGAATCCTAAAAAGCTTTCGTAGCTAGGTATATATATTATCCTGGAATATATCACGTGCTCACCACGAACAAGCTCCTACGGCGCCCCACACCAACCAAAACCACATATCAACCCACCATACATCCAAACACAAACAAACCAAAACATCTTCCCTTACCTCCACCACAACCCCACAGACAGCACCACCCATCCTCCCACAATTTTCAATTTCAGAATGGTAAGCCCTTCCCCCTCCCCTTCCCCTCCCTCTCCCCCTTCCCCCCCAAAAACCTCTACTCTCAAAACTAATGTAAAGCCCCGCGCGCGCAACAGCTACCACTCGGCCTCCTAACAGCGGCGCAAGGCCACCCGATGCTGGTCGAGCTGAAGAATGGGGAGACGCTTAATGGGCATTTGGTTACGTGTGATACGTGGATGAATTTGACGCTGAAGGAGGTTGTGCAGACTAGTCCTGTAGGTTTTTTTTTTCTTCTCTTGGGGTTTGGGGATGGGGGTGAGGAGAGGGAGGGATGGGGGAGAGGGGGAAAGGGGAGGGAGGGTGAAAGGGGTGAGGGCTGGGCTAATGGATGTGTGTGTGTGTTTGTAGGATGGAGATCGATTCTTTAAGTTGTCGGAGGTTTATGTTAAGGGGAATAACGTGAGTCTGCCTTCTTCCTTCCAATACGTCTAAAAGTTGGGCATCATTCTCCAAGCTACCAATACAGCTACAGAACAAAAAACAGCCCTTTTCAATAAAAACCTCGAGCGATTGGCTAATGAGAAACGATAAACAGATCAAATACCTCCGTGTTCCAGACGAGATCATCGACCTAGTAAAAGACCAACAACAGCGCGACCAGGGCTCAAGTAATTATAGAGGCGGACGAGGCGGTGCATCGAGAGGCGATCATGGACGTGGTGGTGATAGAGGACGGGGAGGGAGAGGTGGTGGAAGGGGAAGAGGGAGAGGGAGGGGGAATTGATGAGTTGTGTAGCAGGATGGTTTTGATATCTACGCAGAATGGGGATTGGGAGTTGAGATACCCGGGCCTGGGGTAGGGATTTTGGAGAGCGCTTTTGAGGAAATGCGCAATAGGCAGAAGAAACGTCTGCTGGGCAATATGAAGAGATGCGCTTGAGGAAAGCTTCTAAGGGTGGTGGAAGATTGAAGCTAGCTGCAGCTAGAGCAAGCTCTCCTGGTTAGGGGACAGCCAACGAGTAGACAGCAAGCCTCTAGAATCAGACCAAAAACAAATGAAAATACCAATACCCACCCCTATTGCTCCCTATAAAGCTCCCTCTACCTATTCTCTCCTTATCCCAAGCAAGGCTACCAATAACATTCCAACTTCACCCAAAAAGTCTCTACACGTGATGCGCCACAAGGCTGAACCTCGCTCAAAAACTTCCCAAGCCGAAGCTCAAGCTTCGTCCCGAATCGCGACACGCAACACACCTCACACCTCTCCCCACCCCATCCATGTCCGTCACCCGCATCCCAATCGACGGACTATGGCGCTGTCTCTGTCCTTCCATCGACCTAATCTCTTTCTCGTGCCATTCTCTCGCTCCAATTCCGATTCCGATTCCGATTCGCAGATTAAGGACGCAAGCTCGAGCTCGCAATGGTGCTAAGCAGCAATTCGGAAGAGTGAGGAGTTTGCATACTGGAGTAAGAAAAGCATGGGGTGGTGCAGCGACGGGATCTGGGGCCAAGGAAGTCAATAGGGATGTTGAGGGAGGGGAATTGAGGGAATTGGGGAGAGAAATTTGTGAGAAAGAGAGATTGGGAAGATGGGGGGGTGGTGGTTTAAAGAGTGACGATGCTCGAGTGGGGGTGTTCTTTGATGCGAATCCGCGGGAAGGCGGAGGCGCTGAGGAGAGGGGGGCAGTGAAAGATAGAGAAGAGGAGGGGAGTGCGGGTGGGTTTAGGTCGAGGACATTCGTTGATGGCGAAGAGGGGAATTCGAGGACGGTAAATCCTATGCCGGCTTTTGCTGGAGTGTCTGCCATTCCTCCGAGACGCAAAGGAGACACGTATAAGAGGAAGGAAGAGGCTGAGAAGGCTGCGAGGATGGTACATCCGACGGAACCTTTCTCTGGGACATCGAGCATTCCTCCGAGACGGAGCTGGGATAGGTTTATGAGTGAGGAAGATATTAAAAAGGAAACCTCGATCTCTCAAGGGCAAGATGTTCGAGTGTCGCCGCATCCAATTTCGACGTTTTCTAGACCGTCCACCATTCCTCCTCGAGGGAGCATATCTACAGCTACGAGAGAGAGCGATGCACGTGTTTCTCATCCTCCAGATGAGGAAGTGGTTGAAAATCGACCGGTTTCATTTATAAAGAAGAAGGAAGATGCAACATCGGCCCCTGGCTCTGGAATACCTCGGGTCCCTGCTTCGAATTCTTTACAGTGGTCTACTATTCTAGGTCAAGGAAGCTCAGCTCCTGATCCAAGCACGACCCATGATCGAAATGAAGATGCTCTAGGAGAGGATACTGTACCCTACCAAGCAAGCGAGTTTGTTGACAGTTATTCCTCGGAGCTTGAAGACGCTCAAAAACATCACACCTCGACTTTTTCTAATTCGTCCACAATAACGTTTGAGCCAGTCGTTTCATCCTCTCTTGATGATGAATCCGCAAAATCATTTCACTACAGGAAGTTTGAGTCTACTGAACGTCATGCCTCAAAGGATGATATTCCGCTCGTTCATCTCCATGATCGGTTACGAAAGTTCACAGTGACCATGGGTAGCTATCCTCAGATCTGTGAACTGGTGACATATTTGATCCGCAACAGAGGGGAAGAGCCTGCTTTGATACATTACGATGCGCTAATAAGAGCAAATGCCGATGCAGATAACGGAAGTGCAGAGGTTGTGAAGCATTTATTGTGGGAAATGAAAGATATGGGGATTGGAGCAAACTCCGGTCTGTATCATGGAGTTTTGCAAGTTTTGGCTATTCATCCAGATTATCTCCTCCGAGAACAGATCTTGCAAGAGATGAAGATCAAATGGTTCGGACTTTCTCCTGAAGGCTGGCATAATTACGTTGTCGGGCTTATTCGCGACCGACAGTATGAAGTAGCTATGGACAAGCTGGAGCAAATGCGTTCAGATGATATAGTTGTGCAGCCGTGGCTGTACGACATTTTTATGTTTCAATTGTGCGATGCAGGGGAATTGGACGAAGTTTTCAAACTTTTGCAATACAGATACACCCACAGCAAATCAGAGATACAGGATAGTGTATGGTATTACGTGCTTGATGCTTTTACCAAAGCATTCCATGTATGTGTTCCTCTTCCCAAGCTAGCTATTGTCTGCTGACAACCTTGATACAGTACGCAGGCACGAAATATATCTGGCAAAAGAAGATTCAAGGACAGGCAATCGTCCCCTCGGATGGTATGTGCACTGCGGCACTCAATATAGCAGCACGATACGCCGACCCTGGACTTGCCACATCCACAGTCCGCATCCTCTCTTCTCGACTTCCAGTCCTTGCTCCATATCACTATGAAGCTCTACTCGCTGCCTACGCTGGTTCTAACGACATCAAAACCTCCTTTCGCATCCTAGCAATCATGTCCAAAGCCCATATGGAGCCTGATGCAAGCAACACCCGTCCACTATTCCTTCATCTCTCGCAATCAGAAGACTATCCTCGACTAGCTTGGAGGGATTTGAGAGGACTCGCGAATAATGGCCACGTGATGCGAATCGCAGCCGCAAATGTCGTTCTCGAAGCTTGCTGCGAAGTAGGGAACTTCGATGAAGCAGTATCTCTCTACAAAGAACTACACGAGATCATTCCCACAGGTCCAAACATAGACACATTCAACATGCTTCTTCAAGCTGCCGTCTACGCAGGACGGAAAGATCTCTGCATGTTTCTCGCCAGCGAGATTGCCGCGTTGGACATCAAGCCCACTGAACTCACATATGATCGTCTCATCCTCTCCTGTCTCTCTGAGGCAGATTACGAAGATGCGTTCCGATATCTTGAGGAAATGATCGAGATTGGGGATGAGAAAGAAGGAAAAGATGGTTGGTGGATGCGCCATGGTACGGCGATGAGTATGGTGAGGCGATGTGCGGTTGCGGGGGATAACAGGGCGTGGGATATCTTCAACGAGATGCAGAATCGGAGGATGAAGGTGGATCTTCTGGAGAATTTCATTAAGGAGAATTGGGGGAGAGAGAAGGTGGATGGGTGGAGAGGGATGCCGCAAGGAAGAAAGTAAGGAGGTGCTCGGGATGTAATATATGGGGTGTATTGTATGTATTGTATACTCTTCCCAGCCGACGATCTCTATGCACCTAAATCTTGACGGATGTATATCATAGACATATTCTCATTCTATCATCTTACATCTTCCAGTCAACCAATTCCCCACCAAGCCTTCTTACCTACGTAACACTCTCGACCTCACTATCGCAGTACAGCCGATACCCATATTCTCATTTCCTCTCTACCATATGATTCAAACAGTAACCAACACTTCAAACCCTCGTCGCACTTTCCATACATTTATCCCCCTCGATTCATTCTGTTGAGTTTCTGTTGAGGTAGTTCAGATCGTCATCCATCTAGTATCACACAGACAACCGAGCTTAGCCACACGTCATGCCGTGGAACTGTCACTGTGATGGTGCTGCTCAGATCGGATGCGACGCGACTATCACATTTCCACTGTAACCGTCACTGTCACGCTATCACGTTGTTCAGATCGTCGAGGTGGAGATTAGGTCGTAGCACGTGCTACTTGAACTGTACTGTCTTGCATTGTACCTTTGAGATAAAGGCGTAGTTAAGGTGGCTCCAGTTGTTCGTTTCTTGTGTGTACTGTACATAATGTTGTCATCCAACTGTTCCTGCTTTTAGATTAGTGCTGGTATTCCTCCCCCCCCTTTTCTTTGGTCTTTTTTCTCTAGACTGCGTTGTTATATAATGCTTGAACATTCTATCCATTCTTACTATTTTTTCCCGCTCAAATCAAGATTCTGCTCTTTCACGCATGACCCGCCCATCTGGAGGTAAAGATCAACTCGACGAAACAAGCAGTACTTGGAGGTTTAGATCAAATCCACACTTCTGTAATAAAACCAAGATTTATGTATTTCCTAATTGAAAACGCATACGTATTTGTATTGCAAAAGCATCATAGAGAGAAGCTCTCGATAAGGATCCCTTCGCTTTAAACGAAATAGAGACTTAATTTCAATAGATAGAACTAAGAGTTCCATACTATTTCTTCGCTAAGATTTAGTAGTGTTATGATGGGAAGTCGGACCTCGAGAGCAGATAAGCAGCGAACATGTCGGACCTCTAATTGGCTATATAAAGTCTTTCTATGCAAATACAATGCAACGGCTTACTCTGCATTCTTTACAAGATAAAACTTTGGCATATATCATATACTAGAGAACAAAATAGCCAGGCAGTGTTAGATTGTCAGATGAGTGGGATCACGTGAAATGGTGTCAGATAGCCCATTTCGGCCTAGTTCAGGGGTACCCCCCCCTAGAGTGTATATATAGACCACCAAAACCTCCTCTTATCATCAATCCAGTCAATCCTTTCCATCTGACACAGATACGAGTTTAAAGAAGAGAAACTAGCGAAACTGAATTCTAATTCTTTCACATAAAAGGGAGTAGCTGGACTTCAACGCGAAGATATTAGGAACAGTTCCGCTTGTGATGGCCTGATAGCTCAAAAAACAGGTGAGTGGTGATAAAATATGATCACGTGATCATGGCTGTTTTTTTCTTGCAACGCGTTATAGGCATCCGCCTCTGCACCTGAATATAAGCTCTTAGCTCATTCAGGAAAGTGGAAAAGGCCGTAAAGGTCTATTAAGATCTGCAACGCAGTGAATGTCGATCACAACTGCATGAGAGCATGTGGTAGACAGGACCTAGCGAACCTCACTTCAGCGTTTTGCTTAATAGAATTACCGAAGCACTTGTCTGTTGGGAAAGTAGATTCCAAGTCATCACAATGGATGACCAGAGTTGGTGCGTTTGAGATGTGCAAAGTGTCGTGGCCTCATTCATTGGGCCGACATTATGATTCGATTTTGGATCACATGTTATTACACAGCTTATCTACCTAGTCGGGCACCTAGGTAGTTCAAAACACACCTTACTTATAAGGTCCCTCTCCCCGCAGTTTTAAAAATCAACTCCATTTACACCCACTGAAAACCACAATGAGGTTGGTAAAATGAGCGCGCCAAAACTTTGAGATTTTTCGAAGCACTCAAGAAATTCCGAAAATTTCCAAACTTGCTATATTTGAGTTGTAGATTACGAATATGCTTGTTCCCTATGTTATTTATCGTTGTTATGTTCGCATTTGGCCTTGGGTGATGTGGCTCGCGAACCCTTATAGGACCTACTCGCAGAGCCCCAGTGTGATGCCAACGCATAGATACTTTGCTGTCTGTTACATTCTTCATAGTTATATTATTATATACGTGGAAGGCTTCGTACTGCACTCGCACACTTGTCTCAAGACCCTAGGGGATGAGCGCAGTTCGCTCTCGATTCTTTGACACAAGCGGAGAGGAAGCGTGAAATCGAAGCCTTTGCCTAAATGATGCTCGATCTTTTCTCAGACCTCGGCCTGGCCGGCAACATCGTCCAATTTATCGATTTCGCCAGCAAACTTGTCTCAAAAAACGTCGAACTATACAGATCTTCGTCCGGAGAGCCCACAGAGTATACCCTCGAGCAAGCTATCCTCGATCTCCGCAACCTCAGCGATGGACTTATCATTCAATACTCCTCTAGCAAGCTCGGAGGCAATGGTGGCATTGCGAATGTTGCACTTGCATGCAAATCCGAAGCCAAAAAATTCTCCGTCGTTCTCGACAGAGTGCAGATCAAGCATGGATCTCATCAACTGCAGAGCGTCCACCAGGCACTTGCTAATGAATGGCGAAAAAAAGAGATTGAAGAGTTTCGAACAAATCTAATGCAGCTCCAAACGCAGTTGTTATTACATCTTTTGAAATCGACGAAGTACTAAGCCCTTTCCTTCTCCTATTTCGTTTTCTTTCCCGTTTTCGTTTTCGTTCATATTTGATGAGCTTTGCCTATTAAGATACCACAATTCTTGCGTAGGCTTCTAGGCTATTTAACTAACTTCTTTATAGTGACCGACAGTCGAGTTTTGCGAATGATATGAAGGAACTTCGAGATGAAAGCATGAAAATGAACATGAACGCATCGTATCAGCTCGATCGTCTGGCTTCCACCATCCATGAGCTCAAAGAACTTATAATCGAAATATTAAACAGTGATTTCGACACAGCCAACGCAACCAAAACACTCGAGTATCAGAAGAGGGATGATGCGATAGCACATGCAAAGTTCAAGCTCAAGGATATTGATCTTGTATTGCTAAGAGAATTGGGATTCGAAAGGGGGAAAGAAGGGGAAGCTTTCGATGTGTCATATGATGCCAGTATATTACAAAAGATCTTGAGCACACTTCACAGTGTTGTATCAAGAGGGTCTACCTTGTTGTTCGAGCAAGAAATTCTGCGAAGCTTGAAGTTTGAAGAGATGAGAATGAGAGAGTCAAACATCGCAAGAGCCCACCTGAAGACCTTTGACTGGATCCTGGAGTCGCAAACTATTACCGGAGACAACAACTCACGAAATCACTTTCTTCACTGGCTCCGCAACGAGAGCGGAATTTTCTGGTTGTCAGGAAAGCCAGGCTCGGGAAAGTCCACGTTGATGAGGTATCTCGTCAACCATCCAAATACGAACCGGCATTTACGAACTTGGGCCAGTCATCAGACACTGGTGACGGGCAGTTTCTTCTTCTGGAATTCTGGAACAGCTATGCAGAAGTCACAGCAAGGGCTACTCCAATCACTATTGTTCGAGGTCCTACGACAATGCCCATTTTTGATCGAGACCACATTCCCCGAACGCTGGATGGAATGGCAAGGTGAAAGAGGTGGTCACCACTTCTTGCGCGACTGGACTATTGATGACTTGAAAGCTGGCTTGAAACAGCTCATGCAAGCGGATACCAACAACGCTAAATTCTGCTTCTTTATCGATGGTCTTGATGAATACGACGGTTATTCTGCAGATATCATTGAGATACTGGATGACTTTACCGCCTCACCTAATATCAAGCTCTGCCTATCAAGCCGGCATTGGCCAGCATTTCAAACTGCTTACGGCAACTCTGCGAGATCATTGAAGCTCCAAGACCTCACAAGAGACGATATTCGACTGTATGTTCGGGAAAGGCTCGCAGAATACGAGTCCTCCATAGCACAGCGGAACGAAGATCCTCAACCCATTGCCCTCATTGAAGAGATCGTAGGAAACGCCGAGGGCGTCTTCCTGTGGGTAGTTCTTGTCGTCCAGTGGCTCAGGGAAGGCATCTTGAATGCGGATCCAATCTCCGTCCTGACTAAGAGACTGCGCGAACTACCTTCAGATCTTGCCGCATTCTTTCGCCACATCCTTCGTCAAGTCGACAAAGTCTACTGGGCGGGAACAACCCAAGCGTTTGAAATGGCTTTCGCGGGTGACGAGCAACTTCCTCTTTGGTTTCAATCCGTTCTTGATGATGAAAGTCTAGACACCGTGATTCAAGCCAAGGTTAAGCCTCTTTCCAATTTCGAGGTCGATAAGATACACGGCTGCCTCGAGAAGCGCCTGAACGCTCGCTGCAAAGGGTTGTTAGAGGTCGTAACTATCAACTCAGATTCTGATATCTTCTCTACGAAGAAGGTGGATTTCCTACATCGGACTGTGCGAGACTCCCTTCAACTTGACAACATAAAGGATTTGCTAGCGCAGCGTTTGGAAGCTCCTTTCGATCCCAATCTTGCGATCTGTACAGGCTTACTAGCTCAAGCTAAAGCCGCATCTACGTTTGAAACCAGCGTTGTACAGAATATTGTCAGGGACTTCCTACTCTATCATGCACGAATTAGGGATACTATCCACGGCGAGACATCATCAAAATTGCTCCAAGATATGATCGCAACAATCGAAAGGGCTTCTCATCCATCGGGACAAAGCCCAAGCTTAGTAACTCTGTCACTAGATTCAAGCTTGGTATCTCTCTCACTGGATCCATTGACGGTATGGAGATATTACATCCACTACATGGAGCAAAAACTGGCAGGCGCAACCACACAGCTCATATCACGCCAAGCAGCAGAGCGTCTTGAGATAGCACTTACACCTATAGATGCCAAAGCGAAACTCAGCTGGGTAAATCCTATCCTGATCCGCTTGATCCTGGAAGACGGTGCCGATCTAAATCACGAAGTCGACGATGCCACAGGAGGGTCTATCTGGGTTCGCTTCCTGGAATTGATCTCCCGACAAACTCCGCCGTCGTATGAAGAGCAGAATACTTGGTTTCAGATTGTGGACATGATGGTGCGTTATCATGCAAACTTGGATGCTCTTGTTAAAGTTGGGGACCGAGATTTCTCTGCTGAAACTGTCATCTCGAGAATGTTCAGGGGCAAACATGCAGCCAATTTGAGGAAGTCAATCGCTAAAATGCGCAGACGCCGTAAGCAGTCAGAAAAGAGCGGGAACTACTTTCTCTCACTTGTTTCGTCTGTTCTGCGGGCGTGATGGCCCTGACATCGTCCTCGAGCGTCTACAGCGCTGCGCTCTACTTTCTTTGTACCGTCGGCAAGCATGTCTGCGGCCGTCGACTTCGAACCATTCACTACTTATATCACGCATTCTTGATCGTTCTCTTAACCCTCGCTTCTGCAAATTCTATGATCTAAAATGACAATTCGATCTTGTTTATCCCACAAGCTTTTTAACTCACTATCACTTTCCAAGGCGTCTAAATATAGAGTTTGGTCTGTTGTGTCATCAATTATGAGCTGGAGCATCTTCTAGGTTTCTTAGTATTCATTCATCACTCCCGAATGCTAGCTATATATTTGAATTTACATATATCTCAGCATGAGCGGACGTCGCTTGCGGCCAGTTTATCCACATATTCAGCTGACTGTATCGGGGTTATATAATTTCGACCCTGCTCCTCAGAGATCCCAATTTGCATCCCAAGTTCATTCATTGAAAGCAGTGCACCATGTCGAAATAGTATAGAGACATCCAAGTTCCAAAAACAATATAGGCCAAGAACACACTAGCTTTTCATCGAATTTGCCAGCAACAATAGCGGTAAGAAAGCTGAGTCGCGGTCTTTGTATAGGTAAGAAGTCCAAATAGTTTTCCTGCGATAGGTGGTATTTCTAGAATAGAAACTTTGAATTCAGGCGCTAGTGATGGCCCTTGATGCGAAGAGAACTGAAAGAAGCATGGTGAGCTGTCCTCATCAAATTTAGCTAAATGCTAATTGAGTGGATGCATTCATTTCAAATGTTACCAAAAATAAGTTGAGAAAGCGAAGCTAGCTGAAGCCAAAGTTACCTTTAAGCAAGATAGAGGTATAGACGGAAAAGATAAATTAGTGTGTTGAGATTTAAGTGTCTATGGAGTAAATTGAACCTGGCAAAAGTTGAGTCAACTTATTAACAAGTAGCTTGGAGCTACGATGTAGCTCCAATAATATCTCATAATCATGTTTGTCCTCTGATGCATCATTCATCAAACTGCTCAATGAAATACAAGCCTCAAAATATTAGACATGAGTCTGGGGGAAAATCAGTGGAATCATGGGTTCTATGCACATGCTCTTCTAGACTTCCGTGAAAGCAAAAGATCTGAGATCTGAGGAGAAGTCCGCAGACTGTATTTCAGATATACCACTAAGGCCAAAGAGTACTCATCAGGAGTCCCTGCCTATGCGTACTCAATTCCTTGCCAAGCAGATGGAATTTCCACTCCTAGCTATGACTTTGTTATTCCATTCTCATAATGGCAGTTCTCAAGCTGGTCTCGTGAAACACTTATTTATCTATTCCTCAGGGTTAAAACCCTCCAAACGTTGTTCTGATCTGTTTTCTTCGTTTCAATGCGGCGGTGACTTCCTCTTGAGACTGTTCTTTGATCCAGATGCTTCAAGAAGTTGGACCTTAGCGACAACGCTTTTATTTCTTCTGTACTCTGGGAGACGCTCATCGAGGATATATTTGTGCAGATTCGCGTCTTCCCAAGGAGCACCGTCAAAGCCCCCTGCTCGGATTGCATCATCCATGATCCTGACAATGTGAATAACCCATGGGCCACCCTGCTCGATCACCAAGGCAACAGAAGACTCTTTGGGTCCCTCGAAAGCAAAGGTATCAAGGACGAATTTGAGCATTTGCTTGTTCGCCCATTGCATCCTGTCTAATTCATCGTGATTATGCTCCTGGTCCACAGTGATTTCTGATTGTTTCCAAATCCAATTCAGAGTAAAGAAGTCAAATCGATCGTGGAACTTGGTCCATAAAGACTTCGCTTCGACATCGACTGTGGAGGAAAGGTCGCGCATAACGTCGTTTTGGTAAAGTGGTGCTCCAATCGTTTGGCCAAAGTACCATCGTTCATAGCAATAGTCATCGTCTTTTGATAAATCTGCGCCGTAAAGCCACCTCTGAAAGAGACACATGTTGCTGTAAAAAGTACTGAGAGCAAGTTTTTCCTCGTAGTGACAGAGAGGTTCCCCGACTATATCTTCTTCCATAAAGTCCCTTTTTGCAGTGTTTTTGCAGAGATCACGGAACCGCGACGACACGGCACAGGCCAAAACTTCAGGAAGGCTAATGACTAACGTAGACCCATTGAGCTGGCCATACCGACATTTCACATTGATGGTGGGAGAACTTGGAAGTCTTGAATATTTTTAGTGGAATATCAAATGCAACTATGGGTGGCAAACCTTTGGAGAACTTCCGGCCCAATTCTATCAATGAGACTAGGTCTAGCCATATCGAACTTCTGCGATCTCAGCTATGAGCTACATTAGCCTTAACCTAGAGGATAGGAGGATGACAGGGGCTATTACCGCGTTCCGGGAATCACTTTCAGAGATTGATGATTAGCTCCGCAAGATATTTGAAGATGAGCTGTAACGGCGATTCTTGTCGAGGCCTCTAGAATCCTATAGATGAAGAGTGCTGTTCTGGCGCTTGCTGTTCAAGATCTGAGATGCTGGGCATGAAGGATCTCAATCCTTTAATCCGTAGTGTGTGAACTTCAGATGAGGAAGAAGAGAGATTGGAAAATTGGAAACACCAGATCCAGGAAGAGTAAAGTAGCAAGCGAGGCTAGCTTCTTTGGGTAGCTGCAACTACCGGATTGGAGAAGTTAACCTAAGGATTGAACATGAGAGCAAAAACGGGCGAGAATTAACCGAAAAGTAAAGCTACCTAACTCTGCGATTCACCCTTAAGCAGAGGATCCCCCTCCATGAAAAGGTCACACACACCTTCATCGTTCATGCCCATTCCTTCTTTCTCTGTTTTTCAAGCCCCAAAACTATCAATCTCTTTACCAATCCCTCGCCTCGCCATCGGGTCTCGTGACTCGCCACAACCAAAGCCAGCACTCATTCATCTATCCTATCATCCATCCTAGTGTTGACGCCCACGACCTTATAATTATGTAATGCAAAACAATACAAATATTAAAGGAGAACAAGGCATGAAATTTTTTAAATCCAAGCATTTCTAAATAAATGCAGTCTGACCTTATCTCAGACGCAGCAACATAAACGCAACAATTCTTCTCAGACTTGAGAAAAGTGATGTTTGTAATACAATGTAATGTAATGCATGATTGCTAAAACAAAACCTCGACATCTAACCTATGACTAAGCTATAATGTCCGCAAGCGAACAGAAAGATCAAGTCCAACGCACCCATGCAGGAAACAGCACCAAACACCAACTATACAGAAATAAAATATCACATACTCACACTTTGGCAGTGAACTAGGCCTAGCCAAGCATATCATAGACGGCATTCCATTCATTCATTGCTAGAAGAAAAATAGAAAATGAAAAAGGTCAGCTGTCTCTCTCTCTCTCTCTCTCTGCGTCTGTCTTAAGGTCATACGATACGTAGCAGCACGAGGAAAAGCTGCCATAAACCACATAACTACGAATACACACATCAACACCAATACCAACACCATCCACCACTCCCTTCCACGCACTGTAAAATTCCGGAAAAGGAAAAAAAAACCAGACCGCTATGATTTGGAATCAAAGAATCGCTGTACTGTCTTGTCCATTCATCCTCATCTTATCCCTCCTTCCATTGCCTATCGCTATCCTTTTTCTTCTTCCTTCATTATTTGTCCTGTTCTTTCTATCTGCTGGCAATAACTTGTCTGCGTTTCACCCACACATCCAAGTCGGCCTGTCCAGACGCTGCACTCGTAATCGAGGTAGGAGAAGCTTAAGAAGCCTTCTTCTGGGGCTGAGGACCATTGACGTACTTCCCAACATCTGTAGCATCATGGAACGTCCTCGCCCCACCCTTGACATTATCCCAAACCGCTCTCGCAGCGGGAGGAGTAGACTGCGCACCAACAAGGCTATCGATTCTCGCCTCCAGTTGTCTGAATTGGCCTTGAACGAATGTGCTTTGTGCGAATCGAGCTCGGAGGAAGGCGGTGTAGATGGCAATCAGGATCCAGGAACCTTTTTGGAAGGTGATCGCAGAGAGGAACAGGCGGCCCCACAGGAAGATTTCGAGAATAGCAACGAGACCCATAGAGGCATCATAGTACTCTTTGACGAACTTGCCAATCATGTCGGCGTATGGGTTGGCCTTGGTGGCTGGCTTGGCGGATGGGCTTGCACCATCGACTGGAGCAATTGGCTGCGCAGGCTGGATGGTGGGGATGAGGTTTGTTCGGGTATATGTGGCGACATGGAAGACAGAATAGACGCCGAATGGGAGCATAGCAAGAGGGTATTGGGGAGAGAAGAGCCAAACGAGGGCCATAGCTTGGTGGGGTTAGCCGCGGACCAGAGTGGGGAATTTGGAGAGGACACTCACCCAAGTATTGGACATTCTCATCAGCGACAAGAGCAAGAGGGCTAGATGGCGCCTTGGCACCAGGTCTTGATCGAGCTCGGAAAGCCTTGTAGACCACAATTCCATACGTTACCGCCGCGGAAATGAAAGCGGTGCGGTAGGAGAACCTCGCCCATCTCGAGTAATAGTTGAATGTAATGTATGAGAGCCCATAGCGCCCAATAGAAAAGAGAAGGGTCAAGTGTCTGTTTACAAGCTGTTAGCTTCCTGCATGAACCCTTATATCATGGTGTGCAACAGGGTAGACAAAGGCGTATTCTGGATGTGGGGACACCGCTCCAGGCAGGCATTTCGAGGCCAAGAATATGAGAATGACACCAGCAAAGAATTTAGACGTACCCAACAAACCAAGCGACTAGGAAAAGTATCAGCATGCGCCATCGGAGCAGGTTCTGGACATTTTCTTACATTGTAGAGTCTGCGCAAGCTGGAGCAATCGCTGCTGCAGTGGCAGAGAGGAGGATGGCGGGGGAGCCATTGTTTAATGTTGAATTGACTTGTATCTGGTGATGAGCAGGAGAGGTTACTGTCTTTCACAATTGCTCGACGGAGTCTCTTTCGGTTTGGTGGGAAGGAAAGGTGTCGTGTCGTGTGCGGAAGAAGAAAGTTGGTGGTGGTGCGAAGCTCTACAGAAATGGCTGGTTAGCATCCTTGCAAAACGTCACAAGCGACCCATCGCAGCTGAGAAGAGCTTGGGATGGGGATTCACTTACAAAATTGATTGCTGGCACAGTCACAATTCGCAAATCATTTATTATGAGGATACAACATGAATCAAAACTGGAAGAAGATTGGAATGCTTTCAGCTGCGTCGCAGAATTATGCTGCCTTGATTGCCAGCGTTAAAGCCACATTGCCTGTTCCCATTCTCGTTTTGGTCCCTCGCGGAGGCCTCATCGTCATCGCTTGTGGCTTTCAGGCGCTATCAGTGATCATCACATGCTAAGAGATGCAGGGGCCTCGAAATCGACAAGACGCAGCATCGCACATCGAATCAAGATGCATCCTGAACAAGGCTGTCCCACAAGGGGCGTTTGTCACTTCGCCCAAGGATCGGGAGCGGTCCCGTTCAAGGCAGATCAGAACTTGTTTGATTCTGCAGGGTCGATAAGGGACATCGGGATGGGGAATCAGATTCACACACACGGTACTGTATGTAGCAGAGTGTTTGTATGAACTAAGTCAATTCGTATCTAGCAGCAGTGGTATCATCCTTGAACGCCATATGCTGATACCTTTGCTGCTGTGACTATGCTTGCCCTTGGAGCCCTTCCATAACACATGCTTTCTATACTTATACAGATATGATACCCCAACGCCAAACAATGCTTCGCCTATGCCGCCTATCTCCGAATACGCTTGTTTTGATGGAATGAAGGTCGCTCATCACGACCATTGCGCTGATATGGTGGTCGAGATGCTCTGTCTTCCTTTTCCGGCTTGATCGGCTCTTCAACTTCCACTTCGTACTCCTCGTATTCTTCTTTGAAGTATTTAGAAGTGATATCTTTCTCTTGCTTAGCTTGTTCGGCATCAAGCATGAATCGAACGGTTCCATCTTGACCTCTTGCGCCAATACCTCGTCTTCCAGAACCGGAAGAGCGAGGACTGAGGGTGGCAGGCGAGGCGCCGTCTTTACCATTTGGACGAACATCTGCAGGACTAGCCGGAGTAACAGGAGTCTTCGGCGTCTTGATATTTGACTTGATGCCGTTGGTCTTGGGCGGCTCGTAGTATTCGGTGAATCTGTTTAAGGGTTGTCCCTCACCAGCCTCCTGGTTGACCTTGATCTTCAGCTGGATGAATTTATCCATGCTGTGCCCAGGTCCCACAATGGACGATTTCTGGAAATGAGTATAGAGGTCTAGCAAATCGAGGATAGTCTCCAAGACTTCCACCCGTCTCGTGCTCCACTTCTTGTATTTCGGTGCTCGTTGGCTATTGATCTTTTCTTGCTGCTTCTCCAACACCATGGTAGCAAGTTCCAGGCAAGCAAACGACATGGTTGAGCAGGACTGCTTAAGAGGAGCGAATGTGCGGTATAAGTCGATCATCATGTTATATCCAACTCTAGTAACATCTTTGTCGAGTCCAGCTTCTCTTGCAAGTTTCATGAGGTGTTTGTGGGGATACCGAACACGGAAATCGAATCCTGAAGCTTCGAGCATTAGGCGTTCTAGGCCGATAACAACTTTAGAGGATCCTTCAAAAGTCTAATACATAATCAGTACCCTATCCCTAAGAACCTCGCAGCGCACGTACATTGTCGTCCGAGCTAAGGTGCTCCGAAGCAGAGACTTTGAGGTTGTGTGCCGCAGCCAAAATCTCTCTTGACTTCTTTAGGGTGTCCTCAATCTTACAAGCCGTAAGCAAGGCCGCTGCTGCAGCATCGTGATACTGGTATTCGCTATCCTTGTGGACAAGGCGGAACTTGTGGAAATAGTGAACTGCTGTGCAGAATGTTCGAACGGGTCTGGAAGGTGCATTAGTATTTTACAGTCTAGGGCAAGGAAACTTGCTTACAGCTGTAGAGCCATCCTAACATCATTGATCCATTGAACGCCCTGCAACCTGAAATTGTCCTCTCGAGTAGGGTTCGTGCCAATAGCTACAAGGTGGTTTTGAAGTTGCTGCTGGAAAACATATTGCTGCGCAACATGGATGTATGATGGATGCGGGCCAGTCTGCGCCTGGAATGTGACAACTTGAGGAGCCATGGTGCGTTCCCACTCGTTATTCCAACCTTGAAAATGCAAAAGAGGACTGGGGTGGTTGTAGTATGGAAAGGGTTTGCAGATGACTGGGGCCGAGATTCGAGGGAGAGCAGTATCGTGGCTTGACGACGACGGGAAGGGTGTGGCGCTAGCGCTTGACGTTCCTAGAACTAAAGCCCGGTTGAGATCTGCTTCAATTCCAATTGAATGCGATAAATACTCAGATCTTGTGCTAACGCCATTATGTGTGTAATCAGTACCGGCTAGTGTCTCCAAACTATCATCATCATCATCATCATCGGTCGAAATGTCCATCTTTTCACTGCCTGCACTTTGATCCATCTTGCAAGGACTGGGCGCGCTTGCGCTGCACAAGGCTGTCTTGTGAACAAACACAAGATATATTGTTTCTACTTGGTTTATATGAAACCAGGAAGGCGGTGAGTAGTGTCGATCTAGCTGCCCTCCTCAAACTCTATCACTTAAGGCGTCACTTTGAAAGCCTTTTCAATTCTCTCCTTCCTTTATTCACACAAGTTTTGAGTTTTCAGCCTTGTGAAGCAAGTCTCCGAAGCGAGCTTTATCGTGACAGCGATAACAACAGCTCCCAGCCTCACAAGCTCTCTCCATCTTACATCTCATTTCTCTATTTCTCAACATCACCACAGTCATCATGACACGCCTTACTAAGCTCATTTCTTTTGTTTTTATCCTTCCTCTTCTACAAGCCAGCATTATTCCGCTTCAAACTCCTCTCAGAAGCTCTTCAGACGATGAAGACGACACACCACTACCCCTCGTAATTTGGCATGGACTTGGAGACAATGTAAGCTTTGCAAATCACCCATATCATCCATATTTCTCCTAGATTACGGGGATTCCGTTTCTTTTGCTCCCCTCTATCAAAGTCTCCAACTAACCTTTCCCAGTACGCTGCAGAAGGCCTCGCAGACGTCGCCTCCCTCGCCGAATCCGCCAACCCCGGAACCCTCGTATACATCATCCGTATCGATGAGGATCCCTCCGCAGACCGCAGCGCCTCCTTCTTCGGCAACGTAAGCCTTCAACTCTCCAAAATCTGCGAAGACATCGCCGCCCACCCCATCCTCTCCACTGCTCCCGCCATCGACGCTCTAGGCTTCTCTCAAGGCGGCCAATTCCTACGCGGCTATGTTGAGCGATGCAGCAATCCTCCTGTAAGGAGTCTGGTTACATTTGGCAGCCAGCATAATGGAATAAGTGAGTTCCAGCAGTGTGGAGCGACGGATTGGTTGTGTCGTGGCGCCCAGGGACTACTGAGGTCAAATACCTGGAGTTCATTCGTCCAGTCCCGCCTTGTACCAGCTCAGTACTTCCGAGACCCAGCGCAATACGATGATTATCTCCTCTATTCCAACTTCCTAGCAGACATCAACAACGAGCGAGCCCTCAAGAACGAAACGTACAAAGAGAATCTCTCCAAACTAGAGAAATTCGTCATGTACATCTTCGAAGACGACACGACAGTATATCCCAAAGAAAGCGGCTGGTTCGCAGAAGTTAATGGGACGGATGTCACTCTGTTGAAAGATAGAGAGTTGTATAAGAATGATTGGCTGGGACTTAAGGCTCTGGATCAGAAGGGAGCGTTGGAGTTTAAGACGACGGAGGGCGGACATATGACGCTGAGTGCCGAGTTATTGACGAGTGTGTTTGAGAAGTACTATGGGCCGTTTGGGAAGAAGTTTGAGAGTGAGGTTTGGAGGGAGGATTTGTAGTGCTTGTTGATGGTGCTGAGTGGGCGTGCTTCGTGATTGAGGGGTGAAGTGTATGATGCTGTATTATGGGTTTGGCGTTAGTAAATTCAGGAGAGCGAGAATGATAGTTCCATCTCAATTTGAAAGTATGAGCAGAATACTAAAATGAAAAATGCAAGGTTCTGAAACCATGCGTACTGATACTTCGAGTAAAGTTCAACAAAAGTTTCTGGGAACTTGGTGTAAAGTAAACTTGATGAAGATGTTTTAAAATGTTCAATTATTTACACCGCAGTTTCAGTAAAGAGCTGGATCTTCACTACCTACTTCAATTCGACCTTGGCAGCCTTTAGGTATTACTATAACATCAAAACAGAGTATGTAGTCAACAGAATGTTATTTCATAGCAACGTGTAGCAGCCAAGCAGCTGCAAGGACCCAGTACATTTTTGCCGCAACGCCCTCACACCACAGACGCCAAGCAATGCTCTACCATACTCTATCAACAGCTCTTCCTGTCCTAGCAGCTGATCACCTTTCTCCCATGGACCAGGAATTTAAGCCACAACACCCTTGCTCTTCTTAACCTTCTTTGATGCCTTAGGGACCTCATCCTCAACCTCTTTAACAGCTTCTTCCTTTTGCTTCTTCAACTTCTCTTTTCTGAGCGCGATCTCTTGATCGAGCTTATCATCATTACTCTCCTTCAACATCTTCTGCTTCTTCTTCTTTCCTCCCGCCTCAGGTTGGTCCTCAACAACACCATCCTCCAAAGCTCGACTCTTCCTCTTCTTGCCTACATTCGCCTTCTTTTCGTGGATTAACCTCGCTTCCTCCTCTCCAAGCACATCCCCCTCATCAACCCACAACTCATCCGCCAACCAAATCGGCAACGCCGCCGTATTCGGTCCCTTAATATGCACTCCCCTCACGCCCCTCCATTTCTTCGGCACAAACTTCTCCACCAACTGTTTCGTGACCGCCTCAATATTCTCAGCTAGTTTTTCTGGTGACCAACTCGCGTAGCCGACTCTAATAGCCGTGTTCGTCGACGGGCTTAAATGGACCAACGCACACGAAATCGCCTTCTCGATCTCAGCAGCGATCTGTTTCGGCTCCGCCGCTCCCCGGTTATCTTTCTCTCCCTTCGCTTTCGCGATGCGCTTTCCATCCGTCTTAGGAGGTGGGGCAGCGATATCGATGGGAATTGGTCGCTTAGCAGTCGATTTGTAGAATGTCTTTCCGAGCATTTTAGGAAGAGAGACGATGATTCGGTCGTCGGCGAGGAAGATGTCGTGCTCTGCTAGGAGTTTTCGCTGCGCTTCGTATTGTGTCCATTTCTTGCGGATCTTGTCGAGGCCAACTACTTTTGTGATTCTTGAGGCGAGTTCGGTGGGGAATGCTGGGGAAGCGACGATGTCTTTGTATGTGCGTTGGGGATCGGCGGTTATGAGGCAGATGGTGGTGGATGAGGAGGTGTTGAGGGAGTGTGGGACGGCGATTCGGGCGGGTTTTAGACGTTTGGCGTCTGTGATGTGTTTTTTGGTTGTGAGGGTCAGCCAGATGGGCGTGGAGAGGCTGTCGTCTGCATCTTCATCTTCTTCGTCCGAGGTTGGAAGGAGACTCTGCTTTCCCGAGGATTTCGAGACTTCGGCAGTAGAAGATTTAATGTGTGATAAGAGGGCTTTCGAGGCTTTGAGAATCTGGTACATCGTCAGTTTTTGGACTGTGAAAAAAGCTTGGAACTTCGTACCTGCTCGCTGCTCAATTGATAAGGTGAACCGTCTTCCACTTTCGTGGTAAGAGCAGTAGATGAGGGCGCCATATTGCGATCACAAAATACGACAATTCCTAATTATCGATTTCGCTAGGAATGGTGGGAGCTTCAATTCGCTGCAAAATGTGCGATTGTGAAGCACCTGCGATTGTCCCGCCAGAGTATTTTTCGATATCTGAAATTTTTAGAACATCGGCAAATTCTGCTCAGAAACACCGACGTCAACCTTTCCTATTCGGGCATTGAGGTCTCCCTGGACTGCGGGAATGCCACCACAAGGCTGGCTGGCTTTGTTTAATAGCACGCTGAAATTACATGAGGCTGTAAGATTAGAAGGAAGTGATTGGCATATGTTCATTGGGGAAATGAAGCACATGAGGCTCTTTTCTCATTTTCCAAGTGTTTTCATACCTCACTTACTTATGCACCTCCCTCATGTCACACCGCTGCACCGACATTTATTGCGATATCTAGCCTTACCAAAGAGCTCCAGTTTCATGGAAAATCCTGCCGGTTTCCTGGCTGGCGAGTGGGCCGACTGCAGTGAAAAAGCCGAGGGTAGAACAATTTGCTGATGTACGAGACCCGATTTGTCTCATAGGCGCCGTAGGCTCTTGATGTGCATCGCATCCCTAGCGTGACAGACCGCGACCGCGATGAGGAGGCTGGGATAAAGAGGAAGCTCGGACAGCCGTGAGCACGCGACGGAGGCTTGGAGGCTTGGAGGCTTGGAGATGCAATTGAGGATGCAAGAAGTATGATCATTTATAGACAACTCGCATGTAAAGTGAAATGTCAAAGTGAAGTGAGAATCGGGTTGTCAAAATCGACAGTGCATCGCACTGCCATCTCGGTGGTGGCTCAAATGCACGTCATCATAACTTTGTGCTGCCTCGTGCGGGCAGAATAACTTTAGCGATCCTCAGAACGCGCTAGGCCTGCTCGCGTTCCTAGCAGAGACCCAATCTTCCGGTCTGAACACAGGTCGACCGTGTTCCTGACCTTCAAAAGTCGGCCATTCCTCCATTCACCCACTTCATGGTCTTTCCTTTCCGTGCGTTCGGTACTTCAAACATCTTCCAAGGCCTTCAATTCGGTCAATATCAAGAGTGGTATCAGTCGCGTCCTACGCGGTCTGCTCTACGCCGAAAAGTCTTTCCTGTATTAGCCAACGTCTAGTAGATGTCTGCCATGATGGACTCTTCTCCGAGCAAGATCAATACTCCACCTTCTTTACCTTCAACTGCAGGTGTAAAGCGTCCCGCCCCGTCATTACTGCCCGCGTTCGAGCCCTTCTCCTCGTCCCCAGGCTTTCCTCGACCTTCGAAGAGACAAGCTCGTTCTTCCCCATCTCAACGCGAACATGCTTACCAGAAGTACCCTACTCCAATTCCCACCTCGACGACAGGTATCTTGTCCTCATCTCCACCTCAAGTTCACGCCAGACCGGGTCTACATCGAACACAATCTTCGATCTCAGAACGTGCTCCCCTGTCGGCTGTACCGTCAATTACCCTCCCCGAAAATGGAGAAATCCTCAAGATGGGTAGATCAAGCAATTCCTCACACTACCAACTGTCTGCCAATCGACTTATCTCTCGTGTACACGTCGAAGCTCGATACATTGCAGCATCCGTCCCCCTCGAGCCGAACAAGGTTGAGATCAAGTGTAAGGGGTGGAATGGAGTGAAGTTACACTGTCAAGGCCGGACATGGGAATTGGCAAAGGACGATACTTTCACATCGGAGACTGAGTTCGCAGAGATCATGCTGGATGTGCAGGACGCGCGAGTACGAATCGCATGGCCCGATAGGGAACGGAAAGAGTCGATTGGGTCTTGGGATGATGAGACCTCGCCGAGGGGTCGTCTGTCTGCAGTCAATGCTCGTGGTCAAATAATTGAGTCAAGCCCTTTGCGACGCGGACAGAGAATCGAGTCTCCCGTCTCTCCTACTCCAGCTGGCAATCAATCGTCGGGCAGTTTGGCCGACTTGTTCTCTGACGATGCAGAGCCGAGTATTGTCAAGGTATACGAAGATCAGCCATCACCGGAAGAGGAGTCGCGGGACGTTGCAGACTCGTTCGTTTCAACACAAGCCGCCACATCGTTTGCCCAACCTGTTGAGAGTCAGTCGAGTGATCTCAGCGAACCAGAAGACGATCCCGATGAAGAGAATGACCCTATCGTGCATTCATTCGGTCCTTACGGTGCCAATATCTCTTCTCGCATGGCATCTTTCACTACCATCGCCAGTCCAGAACTCCCTCGACGTGATCCTACGCCTTCCCCCAAAGCCAGATCCAGTTCCGAATCCACCAACGATGCTGATGCTGTTCCCGTTGTGAACCATGTTGTGAATCAATTAGCATTCTCACGACTTTCCTCCACTCCTCTCTCAGTCATCATGAACAATCTTCCAGCAGAACTTCGAAACCCAAGTCCAAAAGGACAAGAAAACAAAGGTCTTACAAAAGACGACCTACGTAAATTAATCAACGCAGCATCGTGCATCGGGGAGATTCATCGTGAAGGAAAGGATGCAGCTGGCAAAGCACTCGAGAGCGAGTACTACTATATCCCCGACGGTGACCGAGACGAGCAGAGACGAGCAGCTGTCGTTGACGGACTGCGAAAACCAAGTTTGAGAAACTGCAGAAAGCAGCATAAGGTATACCGATCCCCATCATCCACCATCTATCATGATACAAATATATTAACACTTACAAGCAATACTACTGGAAACGTCCTCGAACCCCCTGACGAACGAAACGTGAAACGAATATGGTCGCCGTTATGATTATGGTTGCCTGTCGCGCTCTGTCAAAACATACAATGCTCTTGTACGGCCGTGATACCACTCTTTTCTCGCGGTCTTTCTGTTGTCTATACCTTTTCATACCCATGCATAGCGAGGCGTATGAAATTTTTTTTTCCTTGAATATGCCATCATTCTGGCCGTCTGGGAACGGGCGGCTTGGATGGTTCTTGTTGCCTAACTCTTGAGCTGTCTACGGGAGCTCGGGAAAGGAGGGTCGGTGTCGTCATCTGTTGCTTGCTTGCTCTTTAGAGATAGCTCAAACTATCATCCAGCTCTGAGTTCGATCGACGATTGTGAATGGAGACAAAGGCGTTGTGTGGAGTATGTGATGCAGTAAAATGAATCATATCGTCTCATCACTTATGCGCTGTTGTTTTGATGAAATGGTGATCGCGCTGATAAGAAAACAAATCAAAACAAGATGCTGAATGCGATCTACCCCGCTAAATAAACCCCGCACTAGCATCTCACTAGCGCACCCGGAAGCGAGTTTCGACCCCTGAAATGTTGGGTGGCGATTGAGAGTGTTAACCACATCACACCACCGCTCTGCGAGTCTTGACCAGTCCTGGTCTGATCGGCTTTGATGTGCGTGCCCGCCTAGATCATTCCATTTGAAGAGGCGAGGCGAGGCGAGGCGAGTATACTGTATGGAAGTGACGGTAAGTGGTGATCATTCACATGCAGCACTTGGGTGAAGATATTGATTACAATCGGTGATTGGATTGGCGTTAGTTGATGGGAAACAGGAGATGTAGATCAGGGTTCAACAGATATTGGGCGCATCCATTCTGCGGGGAATCCTAAAGAATTGACCAGATTCAAGAAGAGGGGAAGCTGTTAGTCAAAAGCAGGAGGTGGGTAATCCATGTGTGACGGTCAGGACATGTATATATTGAGGTGGGACCCCGACGCCACTGCGCCGGGACCAGAGGACAAATCCCATTCCGTGGCACCGTTATTTCTAATTAAGGTACGTGGACATCTGACTGCGAGACTTCGCCGCGTATCGGAATTATCAGGTGAGGCTCATTCACTCCTGGACGGGATGACGACGAGTCATTGGTGTTGCGCGGGACCGCGGATCAATATAAGTATCTGCTGACACTCCTCCCTTTCTAGAATAAATCAAAAACAATATAATCTATTATCGAAGACATCAACAAGTCTCAAACAAATACACAACCTACACAATGACAGAACTGCATCATAACGCACCACCGATCCTCACGAATCCCTTCTCCACAGCTATCTCCGACGACCACACCACAAACGATAATACCATGGAGAGAGCTCAGTCCTCCACCGAGTTCACGACATCTACGACTACTACTACTACTACCACCACCACAGCTGGGTCTGTGAACAGATCTGCCTCTGAATCTCCCGTCTCGTTGAGAAGCGACGGCAGGAGAAATTCCTTTGGACAGAGCCTCCCGAGTCCGACGGTGGAGTGGAAGCCGACTTTCAACCGGGTGTGTTCTTGGAACAGGGAGGATCGGAAGAGAGAGATGGTGTTGCAGAGGGAGATTGCGGAGCATGAGGGCCACGGTGGAGGGTTCTCAGAGAGGAGAGAGGAGGAGGAAAAGGAAGAGGACAAAGAATAGATTGGCAGACGAACATTATTAGAGTGATATGGAGAATAGGTGGTTGGAGATTGAGATTGTGCAAATCTTTGCCATAATCATATCTCGCGGAGAGCAAAGATCTTATTGGGGAGGGGAGGTTATCTGCTTTGAGAGGTTCAGAATCGAAATCGGTGTTTGGAAATTGGCACATCGTACATGCATTTTTGGGCAATTAGCACACGCATTTGGAAAGGGGAGAGAGGGAAGTGGAATGTGTTGTCGTCTGCTATTACGCATGTTGATGCAAAGGGGAATGGTTTTTGGTGGCTGAATACATCTGCAGGGCATAGCTACCACTGAGTTCCTCGGGGCTGAGTCCCTCAGGGCTATGAAAGAATGCAAGGTCTTTTCACAGACAGAAATCTGCGAGGGTGGAAATGATTGGGTAACCTGATGGATATCGCGGCTTCTGTCATGAGATATCAACGTTATGACGGACAGCGTTGTTGTTGGCTGTGATATGCCACAGGAGATTGTTAACACCGATCAGAACAGAGCAGTACCACCATCTATTAATGTATACCACTCACTATGTAAACAAATATATTGTTTTGAGAAACTAATGGCTTTTTGAAAAGGATGTTCAAGTGAACACAAGAGTGTGGTGATTCCCTTTCCTATCCGATATTCGGTGCGTCTTGTTGCATGTCGAACAGCGGAATGACCGGGACTCTCGACGAGATTGGCTGTTTTTTTGCAGTTCGAACCGAGCCAATGCCCAGATTCTTGCTCGATACAGTATCAAACAATTTTTTTTCCACATTGACGCGAGAAATGTCAAACTTTTTCCTCGATATTCGGAAGATTTTGCTGCGCGTCGGATAGACCGGATTTCGGTTCTCGTAGCCAACATTCACACTGATATACACTGGAACTGAATGTGCACACTTGCTCTAACTCCCAAACTCCCGTTGGTGATCCTCATGAGATATCTCTATTTCAAACGTGCATATATCAAGCATTGACCTAGTGACTTCTGCTTTAAGATGTTTACCTGGATGGTAGTGGTTATCCGTTATGTCATGCGCTACTTAGCTAGGTACTGTCCGCATTGTTCTTTTAGGCCGAGTAGCGTGATCTTAGGTCCTTCCCAACTTCTGAGCCGCAGTCAATAAATAACATCCCTCTAATACATCTTGTTCCAAGATTATTTTTATTCCAAGATGGATGCCAATACTACCCAACCGAAAGCTCGTAAGGGGTTATTACGAGGATACTTGCTCCTGCTTCGTGGCACTTTTGACCTTCACCTTGGCTGGTCATGAGAGGGATTAGACCAGGCTTGTACACATATTCCAAGACAGAATCTACCTGAATCTATGATCGAGGACTTGCTGATAGTCAGCATTGATATGGAACGGCACCCGAAGAAATTTACAAAAAAGACTCTGCAATACCAAGTTGGGCTCTCTATACTCGATACTCGTCATTTGCAGTCCAGTATAGCAGATACGCAGCATGGGTCAGTCCTCAAAGCCCCTCATTTCTACATTATCCCAGAAAATTATTTCAAGAAGAAATCCTAGAACTTCTGCTTCGGCCAGTTCAGACACGTCACAATTGAAGATCCCCAAAGTCAAATTGAAAATTGATCTCAAAACGAGATAATATTCTCGTACCTCCCAACTACAAGGACTTAGTCATATAGAACTGTTTTTACGTCTACAATATAAATACCGTTGTTCGTCGTTATGCCTATAATCTCACTACTAGGCAAGTAGACTAACAGCCTAATATAGCGTTCGAGACTGGTGTTCTATTCTAATCATATAACAATAATGCTATCATATAGAGCTCAAGAACGTGAGACGAAAAGAAAGACTGCATGTAGAGAGGAGCATAGAAAAGAGTGAAATTTTCTTTTGTGTATGTATGAGTAGTTGTCTTTTCTCTTTTCTTTCATGTACATTTGTCTTTACTGATCTCGAGCGAGATCTAGTATGGTACATGATAACGAATACATACACATTTCGTTCTTTTTTCTGATTCTGATACTGATACTGATACATTGTTCAATCTTGGTTTAGCTCTTTCCGTGAACTCCTTCAGATCCTCCGGCCTGCGCTTGTACTCGTCATCGTCATTATCATTATCATAATCACAACTTGCATGAACGTTCACATCTGACTGATATTAGCCAGGGATGATCATGAGACGAGGTCCTCCTCTTCTCCCGTTATTGCCCTTTTCCTGCCATCCATACACCCTTCTTTACCTCAGACTCTCCTCATCCTCCTACCTCTTATTCTCCCCCCTCAGCTCTTCAATCTGCATACCATATGCCATCTCTCAAGCAGTCCTTCACACTCTACCATTCGCATTTCACACACATATTTCAAGTTCAAACCCTCTGGCCCCTCTGCCGTCCACTACAAGCCATACCTATCGCACACACAACCAGCATCCCCGCCATCAACATGATCATCGGAAACGGAACGCGCGGATTCGCCATCGGATCTGAGCCGAAGTATCCGCCATCTTGGGGTGCTCTTGGCAGGAGTGGGAGAGGGAGGGGTAGGATTGGCATCTTGCCCTGTACTTTGATTCAAGTCTTAATTTTAGGTATACTGTGCTGAGGAAGATGGGTTAGTAGAAGATGGATGAGAAGGGAGGGTGAAGTGAGGCGTACGGAAGAGAGAAGGGATGTTTCTGAGATATCCGATCGTTTCGAATGTAGTGTTACTATACAGCAGGAAGTCTGCCTTGCAGAGCGAGTTTTCACATATTCTTGTGTCGAGTTTCAGTATACGGATCGATGCGGAAGCGAAAGCGCGAAAAAAGGCTTCGACCGTCGACAAGTACGAGGGTTGAATTGTATATAGGTACGAATATAGGTATGTTGCAATTGGTAGCTATGTATCAAATTGTGATCTCACCACGGTGGCATCACAGCGAGCCACTCAGCAAGCGGCTCCTGAAATAAAAGGGCAAAAAACAGGAACAGGCAACAAATGACGAGACAGAACACGAGCAGACAAATGGTAGGTAGCTATATACAGTATATCGACTCCCTCTCATCTCAACCCATCGCAGCTTCGAAGCATGTGCATTCCGGGATTCCGGGGCAAGACTTGCTTCACTTATCAGCCAGAACAAGCCATGACGGGATATCCCACCACTAGCGAAAAAGCTTACTTCGACGTGATGGGATGATGGAGGGGCATGCGCCGTATCAGATATCAGTATGTCAGAAGAAATACGCGATTGGGTGTTTTGTTCTGGACTTCTTCTTCTTGACACGAGGAGAGGAGATTGGGATTGGGTGGTATTTTGGGTGGTGGTGTGGTGTTCTGCTGATTGCCGAAGCGAGACGAGGGGAGTGATCGGGTGGATCGGAGTTCAAAACTACCCGTGCTCCGAAGCCATTTTCTAGAAAAGTTACGCGAGAAGATATTCATTTAATGATATTGTGGTGAGTCCAACGTTCTTGATCTGATTTCATGAATTCGGTGGAGGGGAATGTCGGCTAAGATTTTAGACTAAGAAACTCGAGTTTCAGGTTGAAGATGCTTCGATGATAGTGATAAGCGAGAAGTGAAAATGTTGACTGGGTTAATTTCCCATATGCTAGACAGTGGATTGGATAAGATGGGTTTTGTAGCTGTAAAGTACGCATCATTGAGTTTGGTCTGATAAGCGGAAATCGGGAAGGTTTGAGCTTGATATGTTCAGTGACTATCAACAGCTATTATGTTGCAGCCAGCTATCTATGATTCATTCGTTAATGCCGTTATCCCTGGGTATCTCCAAAGCAAAACCGTAGCAACTCCTATCCCATGGGATTTCTTTCTGTAGCGTTCCATTTATGATCTCCTGGCGAGCAATGTATATATTCGAGAAACAGATTCAGAGCAAACTTCGCATATCGCAGAACTGAATATCTCATCGCCTTCTGTCAAACCCTTCGGGATTAATGCTAGACTTCCACGAGTTCGGGAAGATCAGCAGTTCCTCCATCGCTTTCGATTGATTCGAGCTCCCGGTCCCAAGGGTAGGGCTGCAATGGGAGATCTGTAGGTCGCCAGCCCCAAATTGCACCTTTCGTGGGAGCCTGGAAAGACTCTAGAAGATCGTCATAGTGGGGCAGCTCTTGGCAGTCGGACGCACCATCTTCATCATCCAGATGAAACAACTCATGGTACATGTATTGCTGGAGATCGTGGGAGAAGGACTCCATCAGCTCAATAGGCCCACCTCCTTCCGGAAAACCATGCTCATGCCACCATTTGTCAAGTCTACAAACAACATAGACTTCCTTTAGGGCAGGCATCGAACGAGTATATTTCTCGAGAGCATTGATGGCCTCAAGCTCCCAGCCGATCCATTCATCGAAATAATCGTCAAGACTCCGATCAAAGGCCAACGCTTGAATGTTTTCAGCCTCCTTTTGCTTGAGACTGAAGAGAAAGGGGACAGTATGAGAACCAAACGCTGTGTCAAAGTAGAGGGTATCCATAGAGAAATTGAAGACAATTGCGGGTTCATGGATGACATTTCCAAAGCAGAGAGGATAGAGATATTCGACGGCATCACGTGAGTCTTTGCAGACACTTAAGGCAATAGGAGGCTTGACGCGAGAGTAGAAGCCGTGCTCCTTATTGTACTCAATCTCGATGACCCGAGGTCGGAGGGACATCTTCCAGACAGCTTGACGAACTTCAATGGGCATCTGGGGAAAGATGGTGAAGGAATCTAGAAATGGCTCCCAGATCTTTGGACGAGGTTTTGGCCATTTGGGGGAGTGGTAGTTAGGGCCGTCGTACTTGTCTATAACATCCTGTGAACCTTCCTTGGCATGGTATGGAACCGCGAATGTATCCACTCTTGGGGACTCAAGGCGAGACTGAGAGGCGGAATCGAGAGTATTGGAAGAGAGGTCTGTGGGGACAGCGAGGGCTGTTGAGGCATGCTCAGCAGCACCGCCATGATCTCCACGATCCATTTCTAGGATTCGGAACGTGACAGATGGAGAGAGTGTGAAAGTAGATAGAGGTCTCACACGAGCTGGCCTAGATCACATTCATCAGTCTGTGAACATTAGTCTCACAGTAGCGGTGACCGACCTTGACTTGACGGTGCTCGACCTTTGCAATGCCGAGTCGTTGTCGTCGTGCTGCCTGACGTGTTCAGTCTCTGCTTCTCACAATGAAGCGGTTTGACTTACCTTCCTGCAGCTCGAGAAGGATCTATCGATACCACTGGCAGAGGAAATTCGTCTTGGATGCAGTGTCACGAGACCACGCTGGCACCACGTTAGATGATCTCTATCTGTGTGCGGCAGCGGGAAGATCAGTAGACACAGCAGTACTCACCGTTGTGCAGTCGCGAGAAGAAGCCTCTCCTTTCTATGGAGTATCTCTCCCCTTTCTCTCCTCCTCTGCGCACCGTGGTGGAAGTGAGACTTGATTGGGATCTGCCCCTGGATATGCAGGACCAGGAACCAATGGCTGCCACCCGGTAGATGTGGTGCGAGCTAGCCCGCTTTAGGCGGATGGAGAATTTTAAAGCCTTCGCCTGGGTCACCTGACTCTGCTAGCCGTTTAAAGCCCTAGCGCCATACCCCTTTCGACTGGGGCGTCGTGGAGAGGAGCCAGCAGATTAATTTCTCGAGTCGTACTTCTGCCTCACCCTCCTCTTCTCTTCGGGCCATACCAGGTACAACATCTCACGTCTCTCAAACTTCACTTCTGCTACGCTCGCGGGCGTTCAATTGTTACTCGCGATCAGCCTGTGGTACGTTCTTCTCTCTGCTGCGCGCACATACCATCCGGGGCATACTTAAATGACAGCTTCATGAACCCTGTCATTAACTGCCATAACCCCTTTTACCGTTCAACGTTCACGTCCAACGTCCAAAAACTTGTCACATCCTTCTCCATCAACTTCACAACTGACTCTCAACGTGCCTGCTGCAGATCGAGAACTGCGAGCGATTTCTTTTCGTATCATCGAGTGCGACAGCGCGACCAACGCGAAGAATAACGACGTGAGGACAACTCTTTTGGTACGTGCCGATCGTATTCATGCATTGCGCATCACTCCATCTTATCAATACGAACCACAACCTTCAACTGCCTCAACTAGAAGCGTGGGATTCGACCCACAATCTGCCGCGCAAGCAAAAGCAAGTTCGCTCGAAGCTAATCCAAACTTTTGTTGAACAGACCCTGACTTCGCACCTTCCTTCACGACAACTTCAATCGTTCCTTCCACATCGCAATCGAGACAATGGGTAAGCAATACATTTCTTTTACAGGCAGTAGCCGTCTGGGACTCCATGGACGACTTAAAGTTCAATCCACCGAGGAAGATGCATTCACCGCATATCGAGACCACCACGTTTCGTCAAATCGGGCTGCAGCAATCCTTCCATCTCGTGGTTAGGCAGCGTGCATGCTTTCAATCAGAATTTCAGGATTGGTCGAAGATCTCACAAACGCATTGAACACGGCGCGCAATATCTTGATAAGATACCTCTACATCATGGCTTCTGCCTTGACAAATCTCTTCCCTCAGTCACGCATGTCTCGATCTGAGAGCTCCTCTAGGGGCACAGTCATGGCAATGAAGCCAGCCGGCATCATCACAAACCCTCAGATCTATCCTGGGAGCCTGCATCGTCATCAACGGTCGATTCCATCCGTTCAGCACTATCGGAGCATGCTCGATGTCGACAAGCCAAGTCTTTCCCCCATGGATTTCCAGCAAGAGGAATCAATGGAGAACTGGGTTTCTAGCAAACTTAGCAAAACGACTGGAAAGCATAAAACAGAGAATTGGGCTGACATATTGTGTTTCTATACAGCCACAAATGGCTCCGCCCCAGCGGCACCCACTAGAGCGTCACCACCAATTGCAAACGGCAAGGCTGTATCCCCAACCATGGAGGTGCCGCAGAGCGTGAGCTCAACTGATCCCAAAATTGCTGCTCAACAAGCCTCGGATATGCGCAACATTGTGCGACGAAAGCTTACTGGGTACGTCGGGTTTGCGAATTTGCCAAACCAGTGGCACCGCAAGAGTGTTCGAAAAGGATTCAATTTCAACGTTATGGTAGTTGGTACGTATCATTTCTGAAAATTTCTTGGCACTCAACTGACATGTTTCAGGTGAATCTGGCCTCGGCAAGTCGACTTTGGTGAATACTCTATTCAACACTTCACTTTACCCACCACGCGAGCGCAAGGGCCCTAGTCTCGACATTATTCCAAAGACAGTTTCTATTCAATCCATAAGTGCAGATATTGAGGAGAATGGCGTTCGTTTACGTTTGACGGTTGTTGATACCCCGGGTTTTGGTGACTTTGTCAATAATGATGAGTCGTGGCGTCCAATTGTGGATAATATTGAGCAACGCTTCGATGCATACTTGGATGCTGAGAACAAGGTCAATCGCATGAACATTGTTGACAACCGTGTTCATGCCTGTGTTTACTTCATTCAGCCAACAGGTCATGCTTTGAAGCCTTTGGATATCGAGGTTATGCGCAGACTGCATACCAAGGTCAACTTGATCCCAGTCATTGCCAAGGCTGATACAATGACCGATGAGGAGATTTTGGCATTCAAGGCTAGAGTAAGTCGACTGCGATATGACCTGAATTTGAGATTCTGACTTTTCTAGATCCTCGCAGACATCAAGCACCAAGGGATTCAAATCTTTGAAGGTCCACGTTACGAGCTTGACGATGACGAGACAATCGCCGAGAACAACGAGATCATGTCGAAAGTGCCGTTCGCTGTTGTTGGTGCCAACTCTGAGATCACCAGCACCGATGGACGAAAGGTTCGTGGACGAAAGTACCCATGGGGTATCATCGAGGTCGATAACGAGGAGCACTGCGATTTCGTCAAGCTGCGCCAGATGTTGATCCGAACACACATGGAGGAGCTCAAGGAACACACCAACAATGCTTTGTACGAGAATTACAGATCCGAGAAACTCACTGCTATGGGTGTTGCTCAGGACCCAAGCGTGTTCAAGGAGGTCAACCCTGCCGTCAAGCAAGAAGAGGAGCGCACTCTGCACGAACAGAAGCTTGCGAAGATGGAGGCCGAGATGAAGATGGTTTTCCAACAAAAGGTCGCCGAGAAGGAAAGCAAGTTGAAGCAGAGCGAAGAAGAGCTGTATGCACGACATCGCGAGATGAAAGAGCAACTTGAGCGCCAACGAATGGAATTGGAAGAGAAGAAGTCAAGAGTCGAGAGTGGCAGACCGCTGGAAGAGAAGGGCAAGAGGAAGGGATTCTCTCTCCGTTAAGCCAATCGACCTTTAATCTCGGACGTACCTCCGCTATCTTGGTATCGACACGACGACACATAGCCTCTTTACTTTCACTTCTTGTCTCTTTAATCATCGATCCTAATACTGCGCAAAAATTACCACAAGGTAGAGCTCTGGGAGGGCATAATACTCTGGCTTCTGCGAGGTCGGTTGTTTGTGCTACGTTCATGGCAAAACGGGTGGATTCGAGGAGTTTGCTTACTTGCAGGCTGAGGATTGAAAAGAATGGTTCAAGAAAGGCACAAAATTGGCTTCGAGCGTTTTCTTTCCTGCGTTCCTCTCTTGTGTGGATGTCTCTTTCTTCGGATCAATCTGTATTTATTACGATAGCTCGAGATTTGCTCTCCTTTGGCTTTTCGGCTGCCTTCTTTTTCATTTTCGTTTGCTTTGTTATGAATGAAAAAGGGATTCGTCTCACTATAATTACTTTTGTGAGACATATATTCTGCTTGTGAAAATTTCCCAGCAACCTCCCAATATTCTACTTACAAAAATGTTCAAAAGCTTTTTAAATACTCTGCTTATGAATATATCTTTCCGGTTACTAAACATTCCGCTTTTAAAAATAGTCCGGAGATTTTTGGAGATTCTACTTATTAAAATATCCTAAGGGTTTCCGAACATTCTACTTACAAAAATGTCTGAAGGATTTTTATACATTTTGCTTATAAGAATGTTCTAAAAACTTTTAGAGATTCTATTTGTAAAAATGTCCTTGGGTTTTTAAATATTTTATTTCGCAAAATAATTTAATAGTTTTTGAAAACTTTATTTATGAAAATGTTTTTAAGAATTTTAGGCATTTATATTTGTAAAAACAACGCTTTTATTTTCTAATTAATTTTATGTATGTTTGAAAGTTCAACGCTTTTTGGGACATTTGTGGGGGATTATATCTACCCCAAATGTCTGTTTTGTAAATCCATGCTAAAAGTCATTATTTTCCTCCACAATGTCTGTCCCCACCACAATTACCACGCCCCTCCACAATGTCCCCTCCTCCCCCAGACATCCACCTATCTCTCAATTCTCCTCTTCCGGCCGTTCACTCTACCCAAGCTGCATTTTCCGTCCCGGCTATGGACGTGGAACTCGCAGAATCCGCCGTAGCGGGGGTCAGAAAATGCGAGCCCATTTCGGACTCTCAACATCTTGAAAACCTCAAAACCCAATTCCGAGTTTTGAGTTACCAACTCCAGGAGATTGTCGGTCCGGTTGAGGGACTCTGGTGGGTCGTTCTCGCGCTCCTTGTATGCCAGCAGGTGGAAGCATATGGTCTTGGCCATGTAGAATCGGAGAGGACATCCCTTGGGAACGGATTTGAATGCGAGAATGAGCTCGGAGATGGTGGCGAAGGTGGAGGATTGGATGTGTGTGGAAATGAGAGAGGTCATGCAGAGATCCATGAGTCCGGTGACTTTGTACTTGGTGGCGAGGATGTATAGATCAAGGAGCTCGGCAGCGGGAAGGGGGATGCTGAGTTGGGCCATCTTGGAGAGTTGTTGTTGGAGAAGGGTAGGTGGGACGTAGCCGGCGATGGGACCAGAACCGGAAGCCTGGGGCTGAGAGGATGAAGGTGCAGCGGACGAGGTACCTCTTCTCATATCACCAGTCTTTTGTTGGAATAGAGTTCGGAATTCGGAAGCAAGGCGGGTGAAGTTGTGGTTAGGGCCGTGGAAGGCTAAGTGGTTTTGGTGAAGGAGGTCGAAGTCTCGGTCGACGTCTGCAAGGTTCTTATAGACTCCTTGAACGAGCTTGGTCTGCATAAATCCGAAATCAATATCCTGCTCAATTTGAGCAGCCCATGCCTGCTTGACTTCCGGAGCCGCCCTGGTAAGGAATCTGAAGAGTGGCTTGTACTTCTCGTCGATTGCGAAAGCCTTGAAGAGATTGGTGATGTGACGCTTGGTTTGGCCGTTAATAGTAGGTGATGGTGCCATTGGAGCAGGCGGGGCGGTGATCTCGGTTTCGTTGGACTCCTCAGCTTTGACTGCTGGCTCAGAGGCACTCATCACTTTGCCCTTGTAGATGTACTCCAGGAGATGACCAAAGTAGGTAGCCGTCTCATCAGGAAGATTGAGTTCATTGGGGATGAGACCTTCAGTCGGGTTGAGGAGGCGAGCAAGGACAGGAGACTTCTCGCTCACGACGTCTCGATGAACACGTACGGTGGCTTTCAGTGGGCCAGTACCAATGTTAAGAATGACGACCTCTGCAGTCAAGGACCTAGATATATGTCAGCTGGTTGTATTAAGAGGGATAGAAGAGCTTAAAGATTGAAAACTGGGGGAAGTAACGAGGAAATCCTTACTCGAGGAAGGTTGAAGATGAAGGAGTGGCATTGCTCGGGGTCGAGGACTCAGCAGGAGAAGCCATTTCGAAAGGCTCAGGTGTAAATTGGTCAGGGGTAGATGGTTCGAGGGTTGATGGAGTTGGGGATCTCTCTGGGGTTTGTGGGGTGGGAGATCTCTCAGGAAAAGGTTGTTGAAAGAAGGAAGTTATTGTCTGTTGTGGATTGACAGGATTAAGGTCGTAGAGAATGCCTATGGGTGTGCCTGGCGCCATTTTTGAGGGATATCTTCGGAAGACGGGTATTGTTCGGGATATGGAACAGAAACTATGTAGAAAGGAGGGAGAGAAAGCCGGTAGGCGAAGGGCTAAAGGCTAGCGTTGTTGTTTGAAGGACAGAAGAGGAATAAATAGAAACAAGGAGAAGAAAAGCCGTGAAGCGAAGCACTAACGGCAAGTGTTTAGAGGAGTGAACGAAATATAGATCAAAAGGGGGAAGAAGGGGTAATTAAGCGAAGAGCTAAAGATAAGCAGTTGGAAGAGCTAATATAATGTACCTGGAAAAGGAATGGGTATGCTGGGAAGCGAAGAGCTAAACTCAAGATACTTGCTTGAAATAAGCTTCCTCGAAACTCGAACTTGAATGTTCGAAAAGACTTGAAAGGTTTTCACTAAGAGAGATATTATAAAACACTCGTGCATTTTCTAGGTGTTTTCAAAAGTGTAAAAGAAATTGAATAGTAAATTATAAAGCAAACCGCTAAAGTTAAGTATTTTAGAAATGAATAATATCTATTTAAAGCTATTATAATAATAATTATACCTCGAAACTTTAATATTAAATATATAATTAAATTTAAAAATATTTAATTATTAAAAGAATTATAGTGTGACGGGTTGAACCCGTATTATGGCTATGCCGCTACGCGGCTAGCCGGCACGTGATAGCACGTGGCCTCACGTGGCTACGCGAGGTACGTGGCCTCTAGGGCGCGCGGACCACCGCACGCACCACTCGAGCCCCTATATAAGGGCTCGTACAAAGGCAATAGGAACTTTCTTCCTTAGTTAATTCTTCTTGTAATACAATCAGGTTCTTGCTTTAACTCATTGCATCCACCCGTGACATATAGAAAATATATATATTCTTTAGGTTTTTGAAATAATATTTTTTTTATATTAAAACGAATATTAGATAATATATTAATATAGAAATAAGATATTCGATAAAATAATAATAAGTTTAATTAAATATTTTTTTAATAATTTAAAAAAATAAAGAAAGTTATAAAATAAAAAAGAAATAATTAAAAAAGCTTTATAAAATTACTTTATAATTAATAATTATAAGAAATAATAAAAGTACTAACTTTTTTTAATTAAAGTATATTAGTTAATAGTAAGGGTTATTAAATAAGTAAAGGTAAGGGGCATAAGAATAAAATTGTAAATATGTAAAGCTTAAATACATTAAGATCTACTTTATTTCCACTCTTATTTCCTCCTACTCTACCAACTCTACTTACCCCTATTTCCCCCCACTTTACTTACTTCATTTACCCTTAAATCTCTTCCCTTTTGTGTGTGTGTAAATAAAAGGAAGAGAAGGACGAAAAGGAAGGAGAGAGTGAGAGTGAGAGAGTGAGAGAAAGAGGGAAAGAGGGGGGAGAGGAAGGGATGGAGTAAAAGAAAGGGAAATAGAGGGAGGGAAGAAAAGAGAAGAAAGAGAAGAAAGCTAGAGAGAGTGTGTAAGAAGTCTTACAAATATATTTACAAACTTAAAAAATAATGGAAAATAAAAAAGAAAGGACTAAAAGAAAAGAAATCTTAAGAAATATACTAGAAATTAATATATTAAAGCTATTTATATAAACAAAGAGTGGTTTGTAAAAGGAAAGGCCTATAGGGCCTACTAGGGCCCTTAACTAATCTTAAACTCTTGCTTTTACTTTTGCTTTTACCTTTACTACTCCCTTACTGCCCCTTGGCTTAACCTGAATTTAGGGGGGGTATCGTAAGGCCTTACGATTATTGATTGTAAAGTGCTTTCATAAGGGAGTATAGTATAAAATCGAATGCTGGGTTATTGGTATTTAAAAGGCTCGCTTGCAAGGCCTATACCTGCAATCATCCAATACTCGAAACTCGAACTCCGAATGTCTAGCACAGTTCAATAGACTTTTGGAAGATTATGTAAAATACATAAACTCTTCTGATTTATTTACATATTCCATTTTACGAAAACATAAGTACAGTTATAAAGCGAGGAGTTTAAGGTAAGCGTTTCGGAAAACAAATGCCGCTTACGACTGGGCAGCTGGGCTGCTTCCTCGACGCTCTGAAGTATCCTTGCCAGAGGGCCAGTGCAGTATGCGGCAGTCCAGTTTGTAAAACCTCCTCATCCTATAAGCCTCGAGTTCGTGGCAACCGGTGGGGTAGAGGACCTTGTCACTAGTGAGTTTGTTTGATCTCCGATGAAGGTAGCAAAGTAAAAATCACTTTCAAGGTCTACACTTTTTCAAAAACGACAAGGACTTGAGACTCCCAAGTATTATCATCTAATTACAAATCGTATTTATACAATACCAATGCTTATTCCTCATCCTAAACCTTTTTCATCTTGACCCTCTTCTTCTTTGTCGAAGTCTCTAAATCAATAGTCTTCATCCTCTTCGTTAGGGCTACATCGGTGAAGCTAATGCCCTTTTTCTTCGAGGGGGTCACAATCATTTGGGGGGAGGGGGTTGGGCTCTTCAAAGGGGTCGACGGTGATTTCACAGCAGGTTTCAACCGCTTAAGGTCGAATGGCAAAGGTGACGTCGTCAGTTTCTCCAATCGATTCTTCCTTTTCTTGCTGGTCGACGATGTGCCTGGCGTATGTTTCGTGCTATTCCAATCTTCCTTGCCAGCCGACGGCTTCGCAGACTTGAGAGTCGTCTCTAACGGGGATTGCAATTCTGCGCTTGTCACTAATGATGGTGAACAAAGAACTGATTTCATTTGTCCGGCAAATCCTAAAAGATTTGAACTATATGGAATAAATAATAAATATTACAATACGTATCTAAGTTCTTCCATTTAATAAAGATGTATAAGTAACTATTATAGAAAATTGGAAACGAGAGAAAAAAGCGCAAAAATATTTCAGTAAAAGCTAATAAGTTTTAGAAAAGATTATATAAAATACGATTTTTGAGATATTGCAGCTTTTAGAATTACATATATAATTAAATAGAAATAGAGAATTATAAAAAGGAAATAGGGGAAAGCAAGGAATGAAGCACGGTATGGAATTAACTATTGTGGTTGGCAAATCTGAATAGAAATGCTTCTGGGAGAGGCAGTGCTCGCTGAAAAGACTTCGGAATTCGGTCTGAGAAGTTGCAGAGTACTGAAAACTTAGGCATAAGATGGTGAGAGAGAAAAGCATCTGAAGAATAACATAGCTGCGCACTTTGCGATGTTAATGTATGGCTAAAAGAATAGTATTTTGTCTGGCGGATGGGTGGGGCATGATAATAACTTGTGCTTTCTGGGAAAGTTGAAGGTAAACTAGTGATGGGACATAGTCAATACTTTCCCCGAAGAGGTCTAGCCTCATTGGCCATATCAGCAGAGGATGACGGTATATGCTCAGCATGTGCAATAGTGTGATGTGCAACAAATCATTTTTCAACTCGGCAAATGAAAGAGAAGTCATTTGGCGTAATTACATGCATTTCGCTGCCATTTATGTCCAGTGCAAGGTAGCTGCTAAACATTTATTCGATAATGGAAATCACAAATAGTTGAGTTGAGAAGTGAATAAAGAAAGGTTACTCGAGCGTTACCTGAAATCAAACATAGGTCAAGTTTCAGGCTGCTCAGCCACAACTCTAATATCAGCCTGACACCTTTCATTTCATCCACTCAATGGTAGTTTCAACATCTCATCCTCAGATATGAAATTGCAAATCCAGAATGAAATTATCATTCATTAGATTGTCTACTCAAGCGAGCAAGTAAAGGTCATCAGACACTCTCGTGGAACAAGAGCACGACAGCCTTAATGTTCAAGGCTTCCGGCAAACTTTCACTACCATGCTCCCTCCTACATATGTAATATAAGAGAATGACACCAGGGAGCCTTGTGGAACCAACCTTTAATTTATTGAGACAAGTTGTGCGATGGCAGTTTTGTATACTAGTATGCTTACATTAGAAGAAAGGCCATTTATCAATTTTCAATAGAGGATCTAAGGAGCATAGATATGAGAACTCAAAACTCCGTTGTAACCAAAGTTAAATAAACGCTGAACCACTCTCAGGACTTTCACATAAGCAATCGAAATAATATTATGCCTTATTTCTTTGTTCTAGGGAATCACTTGCTTGCCGTTCAAATTCGCTGAGGTTGACAGTGCAAAAGTGGAGCTCCGTTCACTATTCTAAGTCAGACCGTATTTTCAAGTCAGCTCGTTTGATATACCAGGCCGTTTTTGTGGGGGGGGGGAAGGGGGGTATCAGACCGTTTTCTAGCTAGTCGTCATAAAAAGAGGGTTGGAGGCAAAAGGGAAATGAGCAAAAATTGTTAGAAATATGACGTAACAATTCTGTGTAGATATACTGCTATAGTCGCCGACAGGTAGTCAATGCACGTAATCATGCAATAAAGAGGAAGGGGGATGCGGATAGTGCCAAGAGCTAAGCGACGTGCTTTCTTTTGGAAAAGGGGCGCACGTGATTTAACACAGGCGGCATGATGCATCGTGTGAATCATTATTCTGAGAATATCTTTCATTCCTCGAGAGATCTGATCACAAAGTCTGATCCCAACCTAATCCTTGATCCTAACGACAATAACCCAGCCGATGCTCAACATCGGAAACCTAACCTAACCAACCAGTGTCCAAACATGAGACAGAGACCGAAATCGTAAAACCCTATTCCCAACAAGAAATCTTGATCCAATGTCCAAACCCAACTAGATCACCATAGTACGCTGAAAAGTCGGAATACATAACGGAGAATCCAATAATATGCTCCTAATTACCCCGCTTACGCTTTGGGGATGGTGTGCCCTTCCCTTGTTGTTTGCTGGGTGGGTGGTAAGGACATACTACATCACTGCCATGTTGATGTTAATCGCAGTGAGGAGCATTCCTGGGATCAGCTGGAGCCTTTCCCAAGCTTCCTCTCATCATCAGAAACACATCCGCAGCCAGATCTTGACATCTCATCGTCAATGGAAGCATCTTGTCGCAATTCCAAGTGTTCTGCGCCTCATCCTCATTGTACTTGAATGTAATGTAAAGGTACATTCGGGCCATGAAAAGTCGCATCTTCGACTTCTCATGCGTGCAAGAATAAGCTGACTCCATGTTATCTGGCGTAGGGAGCCAGCCTCCTTCCTTCAGGACTCGGACAAGCTCATCCATGACGAGGTCTGCCAGTGCGTCTATTTGGCACTTCTCTGCAAAGGCAAAGAGATAAACAAGAAGTGGAACTCCTGACTCGATTTCCGGGCTCTTGGGCAACTGGATGCTGTTCCAATACACCCATGTCAAGAAAAGTTCAAAACACTCCACATCATCTTCGGGCAATGAAGCTTTCTGAGTGAGAGCCTCAATAAAATTGCCAGCGAACATGGCGTTGAAGTGCTTCACCTTACGGCAAAGCAGAGTCTTATGGACAGGGAAAGTCTTGTCATTAGGAGCGGTTCCTACGGTGATAAAGACAATTTCCGTGCCTAGGTCCCTTGTATTTGTTAGAATATTGAAAGCGAAAGCAAACAGTTAAAGATACCTACTTCTCAAAGCTAACTTGCTCGACATTGGGCTTTTGAGTGCCTGTTACGACTGCCTTGGAAGAAGATCCATTCGCCGGTCTGACTTGGGGAGAGGAGTTGTCCATGGCGAGGAATGACAGAAGTAGTGGGGTAACTGTCAAATATGGAATCTATGAAGATTTGTGGGAAGATTTGTAGCTTGTAGAGAAGTAGATGGTTAGGAAGTAGGTAGGAAAAGCAGGAGGAGATTCTAAAGTGGTGAGAATTTAAGGCTGTGAGGCGAGAACTGATCTTCCAATTTTTACCACTTGAGTGAAAGTGAACTTCGAAACTAAGCAGCACTCACCCACCTTGACTTTTTAGGCTAAACTGATGACATGATTGCATAGGGGTACCAGTGATAGTATTATTCTAGGGCCGGCTTCGGAGCAGACTCCAAGCAGAGAATAACAGTGATATGAAGATTTACCTCTAAAAGAAGTCGAGGGCAAGTTACCCTCGTGGCTTCACTCTTCGGCAGATGCTTAGAATTCGAAAGCAAACAGATGCAATGGTAGCTTCATAGACTTTCTGATAGCGTCACTGCTCTCACCTTTCTTAATTGTATATCGATTGCAATCGACAACAGAAAGCTGCTGCGGACTAAGTTCTATCTACTATAAACCCAATTTTTTGCATTAATTGTCACATATAATCTTTTTTCTCTTATATACCCAAGGTTAAAGTTCGGACGTGAAGGCTCCATTCTCCTATGGTCCGGTCAACAGTAAGATCTTACATAAACTTCTTCTTCTATAGACACTTTATACGCTAATAGATGGGCTTAATGCCTGAGTCTGTTTATTGAAAAGTCAAGTATCCACGCCATACTACTATGTATCTTGCATCCAGCTTATTTGTCAAAGGTTGTTTTAATATCGCAAATATAAAAAGTCTTAGTGTTCACAAAGGCAGGAGTGTTAAAGTATCGAGCAGTGTTCCAAATAGGATACCCGTATACTACAATACGCCTGCCTCACTTTATAATACTATGCGAGTTGTTTTGCACAATAGTTAAATCCATACTTCTTTCTCAAATTTGGTGTAATATACCATTATACAAGGTAGTACTACCCATATACAGATGTATTACTTGCATATCAACTACTTATATCAATGCTCAATACTTAGCGGGAAGCTAAGATTTGTAAATAGCTTTAGTATAATTGGGATTGCAAAATAAATCTCACTCAATACATATGTAGTTTTTTACTATTATGCTGGTATTGTAGTACAAGGGCTATGTAGTAGTACTATATAACATTTTCATTTATACCTGCCATTTTATAAGATATACCACTTTGTATATGCAATAGATTGTATATACGGCGCTAAAAATACTACTAAATACTATTTAGAACACTAGTATTGAGGAATATCACTGTAATTTACAGCTTAAGAGTAGCAGCAGCCGTGAATAGTTTCACCAGCGCTGCCAAAATCCCAGCCTAGCCTTAGCCTGGACCTAGGCTAGGTAAGGAGAGCTGGACTTACGGGCTAGGCAAAGGAAGGCAACTTTAAACAAGCTTTAGGCGAGGCCAGGCAAGGCTCATATATATTCTAGGCAGGAGTAGGAAGGCTGACAAGGCTATGCTAAGTCATGAAATTTCGGTAAACAAAAAATGAAGCTATTTAGACTTTTTATCACTACCATCATCACCATGTCGACGTCTGTAGGCTCGGTGGAAGTCATGGTGGTGGTGGTGATGCTGGTAGTGCTGTTTTTGAAAAAGAAAATTGAAAAAAAAATAAGAAAGTGAACAATGCACTGCCGGAATATCGGCATTTTGAACAATGCACGGGGTACATCGGCAAACATAAATTTAGTGCAAAACTAGTAAAGTAAGCGATGTCATGCAATGTAGATTAACCTTAAATTCCCCTAAAATCGATGTTCGGGTTTCTAAGTTTCATCAACACCATAGTCCCGGATCACCACTACCAATCGGATATCTACCCCCCTATCCACCCCCTTCCCGACCTAGCCTAGCTGACCCACAGGCAGGGCTAGGAGGCTCAATTTGACGGGCTAGGAGAAGGCCAGGCAACCTTCAAAAAGCTCAGGCTACGCACGAATAGGCAAGGTTAGGCGGAGGAGAGGCGGAGGTTAGGCCGGGAAAGTGGCAGCGCTGAGTTTCACCAATACACAGCTGTTTAGTGTTGAGACATATCGCAGGCGCACAATGTTGCACTTTCTTGATGGCAATCTATTCCTCATCTACATATTAGGCACGTGAAAGTAGAAAGTGCAGCAACATTATCCTGCATTATTAACCTAAACCATCGAAATGCATTCATATTGCTTTGATGCAATGAATCTACAACCTATTATTACTTCCATTCTTTGTGCCTCACCCCTGAAAGAGCTCGTTATTGGACCTTAAACTAGCGTTGAATGGAGCCAAATGTATAGTTTCTATCCACATATTAGAGACTTCAGCCAAGAAAGCTCAGCAAATTCAACTAACATCCAGATGAAAAGCCAAGGTAAAATATGACACATTTAACATAAAAGGCTATTCTGCTCTACTTGTTTTGGTATGGGCAAGGCTCCGTGCTTGAGTGCTGGTGGTAATCGCATGCCAGTGCTTTGTTTGGATCGCTCGGCATTTTTCCAGCATAATCTCGAAGTAAGGCGAAGACATCCTTGAACAAGTCTTCGTTCTTCATAAGCTCTGAGCGCATGATATCATCTGTCCATGACTTATCTCGACCGCGCTGAGAACAAAGGGTGACAAAGACGAAGTGTCTGGCGACGTAAAGACGAAGCTTTGAATTTGCGTGCGTGTTTTCGTATGCCCAACCCATGGTCTGTGCGAAAAGCCATTTTTTTCTGTCAATGCAGTGCTTGACGAGATGATCCATACTCTGGTCCTGAAGTCGAAGGATATTGTACTTTTCTGCCAAAGCGTAAAGTGCTATGATTTGCCTAGAGCTACAGTGCCGTAGCCCGCGTGCTGTGTCAAACTCGTAAGGATCTTCAACATGCTGTGTATAGATCCAGCCGATGAGCAACTTGAAGGCAGTAGGATTGTCTTCCGGGAATTCGGCCGATTGAGAAACGCCTTCGGCGAAAGGTCCGTTGAACATCTTCTCGAAGAAGGGAGCTCTCGTGCATAGGATCTTTTTGTGGACAGGCAGTGACTGCGCGTTCTCTCCACTGCCAATACGAAGTAGAACTATCTCCGATCCTAATTCGCTACATAATCCATTTAGCTTTGAACTACAATACCAGCTTCGAGAACTTACTCGACGAGGTATGGTTTCTTGTCGCATTGCGAGGTATCAGGTTGCGTAGCCTCGGAAACTACGGGACTGATATTTGTGCTCACCATGATGAGTAGGTAGTGTAGGATGGATGTAGTTCGTAGTGCTTGCAATGTGAAGTTGTGTGCTTGAAGTGGTTGAAGGAACAATCGAAAAATGAAGTGAAGCGCATGGAATATCGATTCATATTGTCAACATCAATTTGAATGTTCTCCTCAGTGGAACCGAAGCATTATTGTAATCAGATTGATGAGTTTTCATGGATAGCCTGACAATCACATGTATCTTACCGATAGATTGTCATTCCTACCTTGATTATCTGTAGTATAAAACAACTTCCCTGGGCTGAGCCCTGCTTGGCGATGTTGAAAGCAAGAGGTTGATACTCAAGTTATATTTCAGGGATACTTTATTGCTTGGCAGGAACATCATAAATAGGGGGCCTCGCACTGTAAAATAATGTCGCGAACAATTAAGAAATCATACCCTCATCATTACCGTTTCACAGGCGAGATCCCAGTCGAAGGTTCAACATGAAAGTTAACCGGAACCATACTCTCCAGAGATATCATCCTCAACTGATCTTGTCTCGTTCCTGCACATACTTCTTTAGGAAAGGGAAATACTCTCTAGTAAAGTGCTGGCGACAATTGCAATTGGGACAGTCATTCGATTTGTCTTGCTGGAAGTCTCGGCCACCCGTCCCGGAGAGGACGCGTTTTGGTGCGAGCTCTTATCACAATAGAATGCTCGAGGAAACACGCTGGCATATGGCAAATGGAATCATTTCGAGTATCTAACTTTTCGATACAGATTCATGAAGTGAGTCTACTTATGAATGGAGCGCCTAATGGAGACAGATACAGATTCTGAGATGCGTACGGCAACTAAGCAGTGCTAGCTGTATCTCAAGGTTTGATGGACGGATTGATAGGATCACACTGTATGCTTATACTGGAGTGATTCATGTAGCTTGGGATTTTTGTATCTGAGAGTCAATGGTTGTGACAAGCAGTATATGAGCACACCAGCAAGTGGGGCTAGCCTCGAATAACCTGACTCCAGTATCTAAAACCAACGAGGCAAAATATCAAATTCCACCCACCACATTTTCAGCAAGTTGCCTGTGAAGACCAATACCACATCATTTCTTCGTTGCATATGGACAAGGCTCGATCTTGGCATGTTGGTGGTAATCACAAGCGGGAAATTCCCATGGCTCCGAAGGGAAAGAGCGCGAGCAATCAGGTTCCAGAGCCCTCAAATTACCCAAGAAATCTCCCAGGAGGTCGACATTGTCCGCAAGCATCTCTTTCAAAGGGCCTTTATCGTATGTATCATGCGAGGTGAAGCGGAACTGGTGCACCATAGCTCGTGCAACCCAAAGGCGAAGCTTGGAATCTTCCGGAGTCTGCCTGTATTCTTCATCCATGACGTCCCGGTGTGGCAAGATCGCTATCGCTTTGCAGTATTTCGTCAACAAGTCCATGGTAGCATCTGCGAGTCGTGGAATCATCAACTTCTCCGCAAGTACGAAGAGTCTTAGAAGGTGTGTGGATGGGTGTTCCTCACTTCCATCATCGTCAGACGATTTCGGTATTTCGATGAAGCCGGTATATACCCAACCAATCAGGAGCTTGAAGGCAACAGGGTGGTCTTCTGGGAATGTGGCCCGTTGTGAAGTTGCTTCTTCGAAAACGCCGTTGAACATCTTGTCAAAGTAAGGGATCTTTTTGCAGAGAGGTATTTTGTGAGCTTTGAATGACTTCTGCGCATCACCGTTGCCGACTACAATCTCGACGATGTCAGGGCCTAGTCCACTAATGCACTTGTCAGGATTAATTGCTTACGACAGACTCGTGAGGCTTACTCTGCAAGATATGCAATGACAGGTCTGTATCGGTCTGGTAGCGGATCATTGGTCTTTTTCGCTGACGACATCTTCAAGTTCAGCATATTGCGGATTAGGTGTGGCATTGGAGGTCGTATGTGGATGATGCACTTATCTTGTAGTTAAAGATCGAGAAGGATCTGAAGTCAAAATTTAATGCTTGAATAGTCTCAAGTGGACTGTCTGTTATTCACATTGTGATTTGATTCAGCCACCAAGTCATGTCTTGTGACTTTCTCTGATGATCCTTCCAACGTGTATGAGCACCATTCCAGTCATTGCTGATGGTGCACTATAACGACCTGGGCACTCGAGCCGGTTCAGGTCATTCTTGCAGCAAAACTCCAGCGACTACGCCATGCTCGGCATCGTTGACTTTAGTGTTTCCCTGCCAAGGTAGGTGCAGGATGCGTATCCTGTTGCCCAGTCCTCACATGGAATAAGCGTTGTCCGTCGTATTGCAAATGCGTCCAAGCGTCGAGAAAAGGAAGCATCTCGATCCCGCTTGTAGCCCAAAGCTCGACGTCGAAGAAGGGTGCCTTCTAGCATTGCCTTTGCTCTTGGAACTTGTCGTGTATTCGTTATTGACTGTCTCGGCTTACGCAAGCTGATCCAGCTAGAGCTACCGCATCGGTATTCTAGATGGAGGGGCGAGATCCTATCAGATAGATTAGCTGTAGAGATTAATATTCTTGCTAACAAAAAATGCAAAGACGCATGAGCAAGAAATTCGCCGCGAACGCGAATTGGAGAGAGCTGTAGAGAAAAAGATATTGAGGCGCAGAAACATAGCAAAATGAATAGGTAGGTGCTGAACAGTAGTTTTATGCCAATTGGCATCACATATTACCTTGGAAAGAGCCTGTCAATTGTGTACGTCCGGTAAACTCCTAGACGCAGGCATTGTTGTGGTCGAGAATCATGGTCATGCTAGAAGTGCGATGTCGACAGTCCGGAAGCGGATAAACTTTTGATCCTAGTCTAGAAGGGTTCACAGGGGAACGGCGAAAAATTAGGTACGGCGAGGGCAGCAGAGGGGGGTTGGAACACCAAAAAAATGGCGATTTTGAAAAGTGTTCAGAACCTTCTAAAAATTAGGATTCTGACTAAAGTGAAGTGGCCGATAACGAATATCGAGTTATTTTTTGAATTAGATTGCGTTGTTGTGGTGAAAATTGCATATTCGCCGTCCCTAATTTTTCGCCGTTCCCCTTCTAGCCCACCTGTCAGGTGACTGCCGCCTAGAACCTAACGTCCGCACATGACCGCTCATTGCCTCCTTCCTTCTTTATCAGGCAAAGCTCGTCGATGCTGCCTGCATGCTGTCTCGTGAGTTCGTGTAAAAGACGTGTTCGATATTCTATTTTCAGATGTCGCGTTGCCCCTTTTCGAAAGCTCGAAGGGTATTTAAATATCGCGTGGTCTTCGAGATTGAAGTCCTTAGTGTCAAGTCCTTCTCAATCAAGTTTTACCTAAAGCATAAATCCTCTCCCCACGTTTATCTCCGTTCCTAAGATAGACAATTAGCTCCAACCATGTCTTTTCCTCAGTTCACTGCTTTTCCAGCAGAGATACATTCCCTCATCCTCGATTCATGTGCTCCAAATGACCTGGTGTGCCTTCGTCTGACTTGGTAGGCTCCTTGACCTCTTCCTTTTTCGACCTGCACTGATATCTGATAGCAAGTACTTGTATAATCTTTACCCGTCGAAGAAAGAGCGAATCTCTCTTGAGGGTACAGATACTGGTCCGCTCTGTTGCGGGTATCCAGGCACAGACTGGCAATCACGCTGGTCGCATCGACGAGAATGTCACAAGTTATCATATGAAGCAAGTTGCCGTCGGAACGAGTCACTTGGACGCACGACTCCAGAGATGAAGACGAAATGCAGAACAAGATATGGAGTAGACCATTGTGAATGCTTCACGAGAAGATCTCGACTGCACTTCCGACTTAAATCCTGGATGCCAAGCGGCATGAACTATTGCGGACATTGTAAGAAATTTACAATAAGGAAAAGAAGACACAATGGAAGATGTGAGATCTATGCTCGCAAGTGGAGAAAGGTGCTAATAGTTCAGGTTACCATGGTGCTCCGAAACCGAGAAAGTTTGAAGGCCATTATTGGACGCATACGTCAAGAGGTGGTGCTTTTGGAAGAAAGATTTGGAAAAGATGGTTCAATAACTATGCAATGAACAGACTCGAAGCTAGATTACAAGAGAAGATTCTGGGAGATCAAAGGAGAGGAAGCAGTCGATATTCGTTACGCCAATTGAAAGCGAAGGCGGTGGATACGAGGATTGATAGGGACAACAAAGCATCGGGTTCTTTCTGCTACTATTAATTTCATGAAGTGTAGAACAAGATGGATGGCTTTGTATTGGACAGTTTCACGATTTATGGCCTATGAAATGTACGAATAACGAAATGGCGTGGTATATTGTATGACGTCTTTTTGCTCTATTCCTACTTTCAATTTCCGAGCTTTTAGATTGCTTTGCTTTTGCTAGGGGTGGACAGTTGATGCAATGAGATTTTGCATCAACATCTGACGACTCCTTCGGCTTCCTCAGCCGTTCCTCCCACTATGCATTGACCTGTCACCGACTTGAATGAGCTGGCTCCTAAGTGGGAACCTAAGATGCCAACGTTTGTTCTATTAGTGGGTTTTGCTGTGTTATTCCATTTCTACTGCCTAGAATCATCGGTATTTGAACTTTTGGAGAGTTCGCCTCATTTCCATGTATGCCAGTTTAAACGATTTGAACATAAGCCATGGTACCGTGGAAAGAATCACAAACCAGAGTAATCTTTTTGCATTATATTTTTAGAGCTCACTCGCTTGGTTCGCAGCCTTCCTCTTGGGAAAGGCTCTTCCTCTTCTTCTTAATCATCCAACTCACTTTCCAAGAGTGGCAAAGATAGAGCAAAAGCGTTGTTCACCTGCTTTATGTCTCGCTGTGCATCGGCGTGTTACTCTCACTTTGCTCTCGGCTTCCTCCAAATCAGGAAATATAAAGCGATCATGTAGTCCATAATCGTGAGATGTTGTCTGAAACAAAACCATATGGTGCTATGTGGGAAGCAGGTGTTCTCGCTATCTGACTCATCATCTACAGCATCACGCAGTATGAATACCTTTTCTGAATAGCTCTCACTGTCCTATTAGCACTCATCGCTATCAGCATCTTTTTCAGTCAATGGGTCTACGTACAGCATATATGTCAGATTACGGAGGAGAGAATTCTTCGTCTTCGATTGTGGGTTCAAGATTGATGAGGAAAATACTTGGGAGAGGTGGGACCTCTGGTTTGCGAGATATTAAATCAGAAAACCGACACCACTGGCCAAATTTTGGAGCTCTCTATGTAATTTATACCGTTTCTACTCTCAGTGATAGCCATAGCCGTGTTAATTCATGGTACTTCTGGATCGACAGATCTCGGGAGGTTTTATCACATCACGTGATATATATATATATATATCAGAAATGCAGGTACGGTCGTCTGTTCTAGGATTACTTGGATCTTGCTATCGTTTGGAGGTGAGATACGAGACTTCAGAGTCCAAATGATGCCATAGCACCATGCGGCTTGAGTTTCTTTACCTTTGCACGTGTAACCTTGCGAACACATAGCTTATTAATGTGTGCGCGCGTAGGTATGTGTTGATGCTGATTTGCAAGCTCGCAATACCTTATCTCACAGCAACATGCAATAAAAGACAGTTTGTATGGCCTGCTCTGTAAGACTATGTCAGCTGCGCAACTCCTGGGTTGACTTGCCTCTTCCCCGGTGTTTCACTTTCATTCTCTATGAACTGCATATACTTCTATATTCAACCATGACTGCTAACTCGCAGGACCATGTAATTGTACCTCTGGCCCTTTTCGACGATCTCCTACAGATCTTGGCTTCTCTGCAAATTCTTCCCCTTCTTTCATCTTACCATCTTTGAATCTTATCTCATGCGGAGATCAATGGGTTATGAGGAATGCACAATCATGAAATAGTTCCGAACACTCCTGTTGAGCATTAAAACTTTTGTTTTGACCAGTAAGAAAGATCAGAGTAGATTCTCGAGTCAGTCATGACGATAGAGGACGACTTTAGGGAGTCAATTCCAGGCTTTCCATTGTCTCTTCGCCATGAAGTATACTTGCTTGAAACTTCCAACAACCATAAGTCTTACCAACACAAAGACCTCGAAAAACACGTCAGCACGTCGCTCATGCTGGGTCTTGATTCCATAAGCACGGAGATAGAGATGTACTATAGAAACACAGCCCTGATCTACCTTCTTCTGATGCAGGCAACCTTCAAGAGTCACCTCACAATTGCAATCACACCGTCCCATAAAATCCTACCCCCAGCAACAGAATAGAACGAAATGAGATAAGCATGGATAGTTGAGTTTCAATCTCCTGTTTGCTGGGAATTAGCTTGGTGTGTCTACGAATTCTGTAAAGATATGGCGACAGTGCGAAAAGCAAGAGTACAGGCTGCGCGACGGCATTCCTGAAGAAATAATTCATCGAGCGACGGCAAGAACTTTGAGGAACTTGATGATGACTATCGTTTACCCTCCTACAATACTATGGACTGGATTGCAATAACCGGAAAGATTTTCTTCCTTTCAACTTCTAGTGTAAGCAATTCCTTGATAGAAAGCTGAGGCCCAAACATCTACCAATGCAACGCACGCATATATCCAGTCTTCTGCAAATACAGCCATGCCTTGCGCACGCGCGAGTGGTAGGAGCGTTCAGACGGTTCAGCATGGGAATAAGGAAGGAAGGACTCAGGGCTTTGCACTCTCAATTTATTGTCATTGGAAAGTTGAAATGCTATTGCCACATCAAATGACACAGCACAGGGGATGGCAGGAAGCAGGGCCAGTCGAGGAAGAAGAGGTTAACAAGAAGCCTACCACGAATATCCACTTTCTTCTAGGAAGATCGATTCCGAGGTAGTATGCCGCGCGGTATGCTACTTCGCGGAGTGGAATATGGAACCCAACAGGGGGCTTCCAGCCCTGGATTTCAAAAGGAGCATGATTGCGCTAAAATCGTGGGTCTTACAGCATCAAGGAAGCTTGGAGAAAGAGTACAACTCGAAAGCATAGGGAATCAGTAATTTAGGTAGGAAGAGATGAAGTGAAGTGGGGCCAAACAATGTTAAGGATGCCTAAGTAATAAAGAAAAACGAAAACGCATAGGAATGGGCTATTTCTTTGCAGCCAAACTGAGCATGCTAGAATACCAATAAGAACAAATTTGTGATATGAAATGAAAGGCATGCACACAATGATGACAGGCTCTTTGAACTAGGTAAACTACACTCATTACATACCCAGTTGAGGAAAGGGGCATCGGCAAATGTCTCGGCGGAGGATCGTTAATCGCAAATGATATTACACACAGAGCGAATTAAAGGGGCAACTGCGAAGAAAGGGGCATCCCTTACAGCTGTCTCAGCAGAGGATCTTTAATTGCAAGGCATAAAATACACACAAAACAAGAAATGCGCATTCAATAATCGCAAAGCGCAAGTTGTGGTGCGACTAGGTAGTATGCCAATGTGACTCCAATAGCTGAAAGGCGCAAATAGTGCGCTACTCACAATATGGGCATGTGACTTTCAAAGCTATTGAGAGCATCGTAGAGACCTCTGGAAGGAAGCATATTCAAGAATTCCATTGGCAGCTGCTTCTCCATTCCACCCCAACTCTGCGTCTTATCTGGCTCCTCGATTACTCTATCAGAAAATCCACGATTGTATGTCGTGTACTTTGGACCTGGCCCTCCAGTTTCTCGATGCCCCCCTTCAACGATGTTCCTTGCTGTAGGCCTAGGCACCTTTTCCTTGAGCCAGACTTTCCTGCCCATTGTTGCTCTTGAGTTCCAAGCAACTTTGCGTGCTGTCATAAAGGGATTATGCTCCTTCAGTTTGGCCTCCCTGCTATGCTTTGTATTCCTGATGCTTTTGCTCGGAGGGGAAACGATTCGTCTATTCGAATCCTATCACTCAACGTTAGCTATTTGGACCTCGCCGGCGTTTTTCAATCTCACGAGACCTGGAGAGACGCCGTTCTCCAGACTGGCAGTAGTCTCCCCGGATTGGTTCTCTGAAAGCTTCCATTCGCCTCTGCCCTCGTCGTAGCCTAGTAAACAAGAGTGTCACGTTTACCGTCCCTCGTAATTTGTCTCATCCGCCAGAATACCCACCAAGGAGCTGGATGGATTATTTCAATCCTCTTTTCTTCCGTATGCGGTTTACTAGCCCCATTAAAAGTTAGCTTAGAGATAACCATAGGAGCCTCGCCCTTACCCCCATGCCACATGACTGCGCCCCAACTCTGTCGAAGCCGTTCTATCTCCTGCTTGGTTAGATGGAGAGGATTTGTATACGGCCCCCAATCTTCTTATCCTTATCAGTTCCGTAGGATCTCCCAAGACTTACGTCATCTGCTATGCTGGCGCTGGTGGTAGAGGTTGTTAGGTTCGAGGTGGAGGACGTCTTTCTGGTAGAAACACCTGCGTCACTTGTAGATTTCGAGCTCCAAGGTCATTCTTGTAGGATTTAGATCGGCGCCGAGCTTTTTCTTGTCTTCGGCCATCGCCATCGCGCTGGTTCGAGGAAAGAGGACAGTGATTGCAAGGTTCTAAGCAAGGTTCTAAAATGGTCTACATATTCAAAGATTGCTGTAGTCATGATGGATCACAAGATAGTAGAGCAAGTTATTCTCGAGAATGTGAACAAGGCTGTGCACGAGTTCATTGTTGAAATATGCCACTCGAAGAGGCTTTCCATGCGCTCTATGATATTATTGCGCTACAATTTAGAAAAGCCAGCCAGAGAACCGTAGTTACTTCAAGGCAGGAATTCTAAATTACATCTGGAAGACTCCTCCGTATCTGATCATTGGATTCAAGGCCCAATGTAAAGTCCATGTACAACGCTACAGCCCCACCAATATTTTTTGCTTCATGAAAGAGAGAAAGAAAAACCATAACCCGTTGTCTAGCTCGCTCCAAGGTATTTGCAGTGTGAATATGGCCTAGAATGAAATATCCTTCGGATGCCAAAGTGACAGTCCCTAGAAACTTCCTTCTACGCTAGCTTATTCATTGTAATGTTCTTTGGCTTTAAAGATCGAGCTCATCGCCACTCAAGCTGCCACCGTCGAAAGTACCGGAATGAAATGGAGTAGTAACTTGTGGTGTCTTCTCAGTAGCCTGCTGACCAGTTAGCAATCCATTGTCTCTAAGAGGATGATGATTCAGCTTACCTTAGGACCTTGAGTTTGATTCTTAGCGGCCGATACCTTACTCTGGTTTGCGATAGATGGTAGGCTGCCTTCGTCGTCAGAGTCGGAGAAGTCGGAAGAATCAGAAGATCCCTGGCTTTAAGTTAGCGTTCGCTTTTTCCGTCCTGATAGAGATAAGATTACTGAGCCCAGGTCCGCAACTCTAAATAATTCGAAGCCTAGCTTCTCGATATCGTGATCGTCTGGTTGCCTGACAGTCTATTGATCTTGTTAGTTCTGTAAATCGTCCGATCTGAGTTATTCCTAAACCCACAGTGTTATTTACGCCATCGCGAGATGCCGGCCCAGCTACTGCTCCTCTGTATTGCCTCTGCTCTACCTGCTCGTTATTGAAAGCTCCCGGGGCCAAATCTCGAGAGTCGACCCTGCCACCGTCAAGAAACGTAGTTGTATTAGAGGAGCCCGGAGCGGGAGCCATGCCCATCGATGCTTGTCCGACCTCGGTCTTTGATTTTCGTGTATAAATCTTCGCCCGCTCAACGATAAACCAGTTCTGACCGCGTGTTAACTTAGAGAGAAGCCATAAAAGATCTGAATTTTTTACCTTGACTTCTAAATCAGTGAGACCTATATCCCTGGCAATACTATCGTAGGGAACCTTGGACGGGGGTAGGTACTTCTGGAACGCTGCTTCAAGTAGCTGCAGCTTCTGAGCACCGAAACGTGCCTCCGCCCCCAAGGGCTATCAGATATCTTAGTCTAGAATCCCACAAACGTGGAGGGAGGAGCAATAGCAAAGAGGGCGTAGTCATCTTGTATATTTCGTCGTATCTAGGTGACTGCTTACCTTGGTAGTATCGTTTGCAGTAGTAATACTGCCAACCGTCCTGCCCATCGCAAGTTCTGGTTGCATACGGTGCTCCCCTCTGGGAAGAGTAACACCATAATCGCGGGAATACCTTCCCCTCTCGTCGTAGAACCATTTCTATGGCACGTCAGCTTATTTACATCCCATGATTGTTGAAGATCCTCTTGTACCCGGAGCTTCTTCACCGTATAGCCCCAGCCGTTGTCTGAGATGATTTGGCCAATTTGCTCATCAGACGGGTCCGGAGTCTTGGCAAAGAAGGCACGAAGAATCTTGGACTCTTCGTTCGAAACTCTGGTCAGCTTGTCCCTCGGTTGGCGAGGCATTTTGATGGTGGTATTGTTGGTCTCGGAGTCGTTGATCTTGCTGAAAGAAAAGTGCGACGAGGATTCGATCAACCAAGACCTCCACGCGTGGGCTCTAGCGCAACCCCGACTTCTAAATAACACGTGCTTCAGCTTTACTTTTCTCGTTGTGACTCCAACTATCATAGAAACAAAGTCCGGGATACTTTGGTAAGGATATATAAGAACTAAATTATATTTTCTAGCCAGACATTAGGTAATACCTCAATGATTGAGTTTAGGTCCTTTGCAAATACATTATTATTATACATGCATTGTCCGAAGATTAATTACAAAGAGAAATAGACTTTGGGTTTTATTCTCAGCACAGACATGTCTACACGCAATTGAATATTGATGCGAAGCAATTCAAGTCCGCTATTTGTTTAATATTTCTATTGTCCGAGATTATTTAGGAAGCAAGAGTAGTCCTTGTGGTCTATTTTCGACACAGACATGCCCACATTAGCTCAGATCTTGCAATTTAATCTTTCGAAATCCTTCATATGCTGAAAAGTCCTGGGATACTTTCAGATGAAGATGTAAGATCTAAGTTGCAGGCCCCAGCTAGATATTAAGCATAGAGAGCTTTGGGCTATGATTCTAGACACTTTCTAATTAATTTAATAAGAATTCAATGCATACGTTCACAGAGCCCAGGATGATTTGAGAAGAAAAGTCGTATTTTAAATTAAAATTTTCAGTCAGACATTACACAATTACAGTCTTTGGACATAGATATTTCCCCAATGCTTTACTTGTGACATACTAGAAGTTTGAGATAATTTCAAAAGGAAAAGATTATGTTAGGCTAGATCTTCAGCACGGCTGCACGGCCAATATGTAAAACAGAGGCTTGAATTTTAAAACTTGATCCTTTCCAAATTTCCTGCTTCATACGCCGGAAATTTGTAACAATGTGCAAGGAAAGAGGAAGGTAAAGTTGCATTCTCGGGCCAAACATCGATTAGAGACTATTCTTAGAAAAGCTTAATCCTTTGTATTAGACACTTTCCATATCAGAGATCTTAAGATTTGGTTAGACATTTATTCAACACGATGCACTAAAAGATTTAAATCTTGAAGTCAGACTTTTTCTAGATAAAAGTTGCTCAGATATGGGCGAACATTTATTCGAGATTCCACTTCCAAAATCATGAACCTTGAAGTCAAATATATTCCAGAGAAAGTTCCTTAAGTGTAACCAAACATTTACTGGAAATTACTCTTTAAAAGTGTCGAACCTTAGATTCAATTAATTTCTAAATAATAGTTCCTTAGACGTACTTAGACTTGGTCCAATATCTATTTGAGATTATTACTGAAAAAGCTTTGAATTTTAAAGCTAGACAGTTTCCAAGTAAATGCATCTATTATTTAGACAGTATTTACGAATATGTTGCTCGGGTAATTCACACAGATAGTAAATAGCACATGCACGCGTTACGTGTGGGGGGTACTTAGGTAGGTATCGGCTACAAGAGATAAACAACTTTGCGCTCCGATCTTGTCCACCACCATAACAACAACGCAACCATGGAGAGGGGCCGACCACTTCGAACATTGTTGCCTGCAGCACCAATTCCCCACCGAATGAATCCTGAGCAAAGAGATATAGCTCCTGTCGAGGTCGCAAATCCGTGTCCAAATGTGCTGGATGAAGACAAAAACAAAGACAAGCTACAATCGACTACACAAACTCAAGTAAGCCTTCCCCTCGGACAATAATCCAGAGTAAAGCGACTCACTTTGCCTCAGGACTCCCACCTTGCGCCTGGATTGTAAGTCGTATCCATACATGCAAACTTTGACAATATCCTAACATAGCAAAGCCAGGTATCTTTTGTCACTCCTGCGCAGCAACTTACTGGCGATTCTCAACTCCAGTAAGATAAAATATCTCCACCGGACTGAACCACGCTGACGGTTTCTAGGTCCATCCTCAACCTAACGGACCCAGATCAAGAGGTGCGAGGTGGCCGTCGTGGTGCTGCCGCACGTGCTGCAGCGTATGTAGAACCTTTCAAACAGGCTAGAAAGTTCGAACATGTACTAAAAGCACAACAGTCTCGCAAGAAATTCCAACAGCAACATCGGCACTGGTGGTGTCTTTGATGTATTCCAATTTCAAGTAGCTGCAGAAGTAGCAAATAATCCTTCCAAGTACGTATTTTTCTTTGGGCGTTCTTCAGGACATGAATATATCTAACTTTTCAGGCGCCTTCGCCCCCGCCGTATCACCACTACCAATCAATTTTCGAACGACAAAGAACAATCGGGGCATGCAAACAATTCCCATGCGCTAGAACAAAGGGAGACCCCCGATTCGACCTTGCCTACCCCCATGATCCCGAATAAAAGAGCCAGGACTCGCTCCAGAAACGATGATCCCCAAGCTAGAGCTCCCAAACGACGATCAACTGCTAGTTCTTGTTTTACATCGATGACCGCAGCCCCAAGAGTGGCCCCTACTTCTCGTACTACTACACGCTCCATGGCAAACAGAAAGGACAAGCACCTTGGCTTTGGCGGAGAACTAGACCGACTGACGGATATGGAGACTGAGCTGATGAGAGAAGTTCACGAACTGGAAGTCGAGTACGCAGGTCTACAAGCTGATATGGACAGAGGGCAGGCAATTGGCCCCGCTCTGAGAAGATTGAAGAGTGACCATGTGATCAAGAGCATCGAGCTTGCTAATAAGAAGCGAGATCTACAAAAACTTCAAGAGGAGTTGAAGAAGCTCTTGGCTTAGATTGGGATAGACGTGGATTGAGCGAGCGAGAAGCAGATGAGGATATTAGATGTAGTAAACACAGGAAAGACAAACATGTCTGTACACAGGCAAGAATAAAGACTTTCCTCTCTTACTTCTCACCTTTCCAGATTTAGTGATAGCTGGTAAGTCATCCTCCTTAGTCTCCCATTGCTCCTCCATCCCCTGCATTCATCTGGTTACGCTCTTTTCAAAAGATGTGTAGATCAGTTTGGGCGACGCCAACTGAGTTCCTGAAGTTCCTCTGGAACAAGTCCCTACCTCTTATTTCCTACTTTATATCTCTTATTTCCCACCTGTCAAGATCTCTGCTATAATCCTCACACCTTCTTCCTCACTCCCACATAGCTTATGCACTCCACATGCAACCATCAGATTATCCACCAATCCTTTCTCCCCTTCCAACACTCCACCAAATTCTTCAACACTCATGCCCATCTCATCTCTCAAATACCCATCTTCATGCCTCTTTACAACATGTACCTTCTTCACTTTCTCAACATAGCTCTTTCCCTCAATCGCATACCCAACAACGACCTTTCCCCACGCAGCACCAACACCCATCTCATACGCTGTACCCACATCCATCGAAGGTCCCCGAAATGGAGTCATATTGGCTAATATTGCATCACAGGACTTGATCAGTTCCATATTAGCAGTGCGGATGGCGGCGGCCATAGCCACGGAGCCGTGTTCTTGAGAAGTGAGATCATTGTCTAGTGGGAAGAGACCGATGAGATCGTGTTCGGCGCAAAGGGCTTTGAGGTGTGCGCCTCGAGCCGAGGCGTCTGGGAGGAAGACGTCCGGACCGGCGAGGTAGACTTTCTTCATGTCGAGCGAATGGGTGGGTGAAGGGGCGAAAGAAGTGGGGGTGAAGTTAACTCTAGGTTAAAAGAGCGTCCGGAGTCGGAATGTTTAAAGTAGCTTGATCAGTTCAAGGCATACCCTTCTTTATGGAAGGTGTGGTATGAGGCATCAGAGCCGTGTTTGCACAGGTGTGAGAAGAATGTCGTTCGTCAAGTCCACTTTAGTGGTTGTCGCAAGCGATGTTGGGTTCGGACCAATCAACGGGAAGTATCTCCAAGTGGTGGGGCCCGTGACCCTATATCTCTTAAATAGATGTACTTCTTTTATTGCCCATAATCTGAGAACGATGGCATCAAATCTAATCAGAGGTCGATAAAAGGAAATGGAGTTAGATGCAATTATAGACTAGATTCGAGGAACTTGAAATACCTCCCATTCTACTACGTATGCGTACAGCGAAGGACGAATTGTAAATGCTAGATATTGGACGCTCGGAGGTAACGCTCCAAAGCTCAAGATTGGAGGAAGTAATATTTCTGGCGAGGACTGAAAATGCTAGCGTGAGCTCTAATAGATGTGAATTTGAGGAAGGCTGAGCTGGAGTAACTTACTCATAGTACCAACGTCTCACAGATTGTATGTATGGTTATTACTATCAATTTATCCAGACATCTCCCGAGGAGTCTTCAACTCTAATATTAAATCAATTGCTGGTAGAGAAGGAAGATGGCCAAGTACCTTATAGGAGAACCCTGGGTTTACGTGACTGACCACGGACAGTTCACGTGATTTGGACCGTCCAAATTAACCAACTATCCAAAACTAGGGATCAACAAGTAAAATAGACTATCCAAAAACTTAGAGAGTCCATAGATGCTCCAAATCTTAGATTATCCTATATTTAATGATAGTCTTTTATTTTAACTATCCAACTTTAGAAAAACCTTTTATGCACGTCCTCGGTAATGCTCCTTTTACTTGAAACTTCCACATTTATTTATATAAGCTTCAAAATCGATCGATTTAAGCAAATTTGACCCATACGTAGTGCTCCCTCGACGATATCACGAGTTGTGGGCGTCCATAGTGGGGGTGGGACCTAGGTGGCAAAATCGAGGAGGATTAGGTGGGGGCTATGCTTAGTCAGCACTTTCGTCCCGGACCATCCTAGGACCGTCCAGTTAATTGATAGTCCAAAAATCTTGATTATCCGCTGTTCATTTTTTAAGCTTGGACTATCTAAAATTTGGATTATCCAAGGACTATTCAGCGATGGTCCCCCAGGCCCTGCCAAGCCCTATAAGGTAGGTATGATAACTGAAGAGTCATGTGACATACTATAAATATCTCTCTTGACAATTATCACTTGACGCAACCTAGCGCAAGAAAATGCTACACATCGGAGCAGTCTCTATATCAGTAAATCTAGATCAAATATCAGTGCTGAAGAAGATACATTCGAGAAAACTCACGTGACAGGCTAATCCCGAAACAGGAAATCCTCACGCTCCCAAACGGGAAATTTCGTCAACCAACAGAACCTTCTCTTCTTTTCATCCGCCTCAACCCAACTCAACGCCCGCATCACCACCCGACAACCCTATCGAGGTCCCTGCAGGAGCCCCAGCGTTTGCACATCAGAATCTTTCTGACTGATCTCCACGTTCGATGACCGTCAGACTTCAGTTCTCCGTTTCGGCGGATGTAGCGATTAAGATATTTCATCTCACCAAGACGAAGACGAAATAATTGTCCCGACCGCCGTGTCGCGCGCATTTCAAATATCTTCTCAATGATGATGATGATGAATAGTCATCACGGCGAAGCCCACTCGCCTAGTCGCACCAGTTCCCCGTACGTGGGTTTCAAAGCAGTTGCGTTGTGGTGTTCAGTAATCCTCAGATTCCTCACAGCCTCCCACCATCATCAATCAACCCCTACTTCCAAGCTTCAAAGTCGCGAATCACAGCTTGCATGCTGCCTGACAAAGCAAACAGCGTCGAGCCTCTCGTGCGTCATCAGTTGGTATTATTCAGCAGGCTGCCGCGGGAGAAACAGCGCTCCGGGCTTTAACTCGTCGACGCTCCTTGGCTTTCAGCCACCGTGCTGACATCCGCCCATGATAGCTTAGCCATACCACAACCACCACTACCGGACCCCTAACTGAAGCTGCCGGCCTGCATCTCTCTGCCCTAAAATCAGTTTCATATTGGTTAACAAGTTCAGCCCATGGGGACGGTTTGGGAGATACGCACTGAAGCCCATGGAAAGCGGACATAAGTGTTGGCTGCGTTTGTCAGAACCCTGGCTTGGCGAGCGCCATCCATGCTGGCTCGCATGGGCAGAGCTGGAGTCAGCTACATGCTCTATCGAGAAGTGCTCAGTACGATGAAATGGTATATATGTTGACATTCAGCCCGTTGACTGGTTTTCCCATCATCAATTCATTGTCTCATCCTGTGTGCTCTTGAGTACTTCAGCCTTCGAATTGTAACAATCTCAACCTAACCATCTGTTTCTTCGACCACATACCCTTCCTCTATCTCTTCGTCTCTACCACATTCAGCTATCATGTCCGACCTTCTCAGGGAGGCCCCATTGGGTCAAATTATTCGATGGGTCACCAACAACAGAGTTTTGAAGTATCCAGAAGAGATGGATGATTTCGAGTTACCTGCCACATACAATGCCATCCTCAACTCAATGTCATCAGAAAAGCACGCTGTGCCTATAGCATCGCGGGCACAGAGTGCCGCGACCCCTCCAGTCTCGCGAACGCGAACGCGACAGTCCAGCGAATCATCTGAGTCAGAAACCAATGTCACATCAGAGGATCTGGAGAAGCAGGAAACCGAACAACCAAATCCATACGACAAGGATGTTGAGCAACTCGAGCTCAGTCGGACGAAGAGTCGAATGGATACGACGCCCTACACGGAAGAGCGACTCGAAGTCGAAGCTGTTCTCGCTCTTGAACGCACGCAAACGAAACCCATCGTACCCATGAAGACAGCGGACGGCAACGTACTAGTTGAATGGTATACCACCGACGACCCAGCAAATCCACAAAATTGGTCCGCACGTAAGAAACACTTTGTCTCGTTCATCATCTGTCTCTACACCTTCGTCGTTTATACCGGTTCGGCAATCTACACATCTTCAGAACTAGGAGTGATAGAGAAGTGGGGCTTGAGACCAGTCGATGCATCGCTTCCTCTCTCGCTCTATGTCCTCGCCTACGGCATGGGACCTTTGTTATGGGCTCCTCTCTCTGAGATTCCCAGTATTGGACGCTCTCCAATCTACGCTGCAACCATGGCACTTTTCGTCATTATCTCCCTCCCAACAGCGCTAGTCGACAACTTCGCTGGACTGCTCGTTCTCCGATTTTTGCAGGGTTTCTTTGGGTCTCCTTGCCTTGCTACTGGTGCTGCAACCATGCAAGACATGTATTCCCTCCTCTACCTTCCCTACGCTCTCGTCGCCTGGGTCTCTGCCGCTTATTGTGGTCCCGCACTTGGTCCCCTCCTCTCTGGATTTGCCGTCACAGCCAAGGGCTGGCGATGGTCGCTGTGGGAGATTCTCTGGGCCGCTGGTCCCATCTTCCTCTTGATGTTCCTCCTTCTCCCTGAAACCTCCACCCCTAACATCCTACTCCGCCGCGCCGCTCGTCTCCGCAAACTTACCGGCGACAAGCGCATCCTCGCCCAATCCGAAATCGACCAAAAGAACATGAAGCCCTCCAAGATCGTCATCGACGCCATTGTGAAACCAATTGAAATCACCATCAAAGACCCTGCCATCGCATTCGTTAACGTGTACACTGCTATCATCTATGGTATCTACTACTCTTTCTTCGAGGTCTTTCCGCTCGTGTATCCGGTCTACTACGGCTTCTCGCTTGGCTTAATCGGCGTCGTCTTCACTTGTATTTTGGTCGCTTGTCTCATCGGCATCGCCATCTACTGCGCGTACCTTAACTGGATCCTCATCCCCGATATTCTCAAGAACGGTCTCCGTGCCCAAGAATCCCGTCTTGTGCCCGCACTCTTCGCTTGTTTCGGTCCCACCATCGGCTTGTTCGTCTTCGGTTGGACAGCACGCGCATCCATCCATTGGATCGCACCGACTATCGGTATCACGATTTACGCTGCATCTGTCTTCATCGTCATGCAGTGTATCTTTGTCTATGTGCCATTGAGCTATCCGCAATACGCTGCTAGCTTGTTTGCTGGCAATGACTTCTTGAGAAGTGCGTTTGCCTGTGGAAGTATTCTTTTTGGACGCCCGCTATTCATCAATCTAGGTATTGGAAAGGGTGTTAGTGTGTTGGGAGGATTGAGTGTTATTGGTATTATTGGTATGTTTTTGCTGTATGCTTATGGTGCCAAACTGAGAGCGAGGAGTAAGTTTGCCATCTAGGCTGCTGCTCCGAAGGATGTTGGTGATAGGAATTGAGGTGATGTTTGGATACGGGATTATGATGCTGTGTTTTCAATGAGCGAGGGAGTAATGGTATGTGGATTGGATAGGATGGGATAGACAGAGCACTGGAGTTTAGGGTTGGGTTTTATTTTTCTGGATTCGAGCTATGACTCTTGGGAATTCAGGTGCCAATAACTAAAAATTGGTATGAATAGAATAAGTAATAAATATGATCATAATAACCTCATTTATCTCTCATCTCATACTCTTGATTCTTTCTTTTCCCCTTCCTTCTCTTCTGTTCTACTTCAACCCGCTTAGCGATGTTTACTCCTATTGATATCTCATCAGATCACATCACATCATCTATTCATCTCATCATCACATTTAACACCCCCGAATCTTAACTCAAATCTTCCTTGAAATCCCCACCCAAATCCCCTTCAAAAATCCATACTCTCATCCTCATGCCCCATATTAACTATCCACCCAATAACCCCCTCACCAATATTCCACACCAAAAACCACTTCACTTCCCTCCATCCTCTATAGACCGATCCAGACCTATCTAATCCTCGGCATTAATGCAGATTAAGCTGACAGACTGTTTAGTCATCCCATTCAAAAACAGCTAGACACGTCTCTTTTCAGCCAAGTGTCCCCTGGTCGGATCCGGATCCTGCGGGCTGACTGTATCCCGTGCTTTAGTCGATTTTTTGGTTCCCGTTTTCAGATGTGGATCCGAGATGGTTCTTTTGATTTGATGATTTGGTGGCGGTGGTCTGGATTTATTTTGGTGGGTGGGTTTGTGGTGAGAATGAAAGAGAGCATGTGAAAGAACGAGAAGAGAGGGTTGAGGGGGGATAAGGATTAGACTTTTATTTTACAATTTTTTTTTTTGATTGGTTTTTAATATTTTATGAGCTTGGAGTCGGCTTTTGAGGGTCTTTTGTATATTATAGAGGGTTTTAAGGAATGTTGAACTTTTAGAATTATAGAATTGTAATATGTTTAAAAGTATTTTATAGTTATTTATAGGGTTTTAAATGAACTATGTAACTTTGGTGTTTTGGAGCTTGGAGAGTACTTTGAAAAGTATGGATTTTTGAACGCGAGCTCATGAGTGTACAAATACATCGAGTGCGGCAAAATAAAATGTTATAGATCCAATTCTTTAGAAAGTTATAACAAGTTAACAACATTAACAAAACATCTTGCGTGGAACGTTCGCCAAGTGCTTGGGCACGAGCCGTAACATAATGCTGTAACTGTCTTATCTATAGCAATAGCAAGCAGCAGCAAGCTCTGAACATCTCCAGCGCTCTCAAATTCCCCTCCTAGCCTAATCCAGGCCCTAGGCAGGGACAGGCTGACCTGACTCCTGGGCTAGGTAAAGGAAGGCCACTTGAAAGGAGCGTTAGGCGAGACTAGGCAAGGCGTACACGTATCTTTGGCAAGAGCAGGAAGGCTGAAGGGGCTAGAGTAATAGGGGTCCGTACGTGTCTTTACCTCGGAGATTATAAAAATTCTTTCGAGAAATAAGTATGTACGTCGTAAAGTACGTGCACCTCTGCCCCTTTTTAACCCCTAGTAAATTACCCCTTCCCCTTCTAGCCTATCCGACCCACAGGCTAGGTTAGGAAGAGCAATGCGACTGGCTAGGAAGAGGCTAGGCTAACCTTAAAAAACCTAGGCTACGCACGGAAAGGCACGGAGTAGGCTGAGGAAGGGCAGCCTCAGGAGGGGAATTTGAGAGCGCTGAACATCTCAATCGCAATGATGGTTGCGGAGACGAGTAACGCTCTGCTATGACCACCGCAATCTACAGCCCTCACTATGCACTAACAATTCCCGCTTATTGTGCTTCACTCACTATATTTGTAGCTGCAGAACAAATTGGGGTATTTTCTGTGGTGCTTCGTTATTAGAGAATATGTTTGGTTTATTCCAGCGCAAATATGATTTAAAGCCGTAATAGAGCGCAAAGAGTTGTATTCAGTTGTTTGATATGACTGTGTGACTGAGTCGCTGCCAGGATGAACAGGATCAAGCTATGTAGTGAATACAATCCCCCTCCTGCTGCCCAAGACATATCTCTATGACACATGATATTCTATATTTCTTTCAGCTGACCTTCGGTTTCAAGTTCTCCTCTGTCTTCTCGTCAACTCCTAGCGCAGCCAAGGTTTGCACCTGAGGCATTTTTCACCACCTTGAGAACAAGGCCAATATGAACTAACGTCATCAAAACCAACAAAAGCAGGGCCTGTCTTGTCTACCGTTACTACACTACTAGCGTCCTCTTTGAGCCTCCCCGGACGGCTTGATGGCCCATCTTGTGTTGCTATGGAAGTGGCATCTTTCAAGTTCCCTAACCAAAGTGGAAGTGACCTTGAAGACCTAGAAAAGAATCTTCAGCAAGCAATCAAATCTACAAGGAGATAATAAAAAGTGGATATTACCTGAATTTGAATTCAGCATCATCAGGATACTTTGACCAGTTAGGGAGAGGGGTCTGGAAGCGAACGATAGCCTCTTCCCTCTCAAACACCTCTTGGTCAAAGATACACTGTGAAGTATCTGCCCTATTATATCCACTATATCTCCCTAAAGACATCCCAAGCTGCAACCCAGGCTCTGCCGCTTCTTCCCAATCTTCGCCCCAGATCAAGTTCCACTGCTTCGATCCTTCTTTTACAGGGCTGAATAGCCAAATGTCGCTATTTTTAATTGCGTTTGATATCGGAGAATCTTTAAACGCGAAAGTGAGGAAGGCAAGTAGACCCTATCGAAGAAGTTAGCATCCTTATTGACTTCTGTTCAATGTTCACAGAATATTCTAGAACGCATACCTGAAATGTCTTGCAGACCTCCAATGGGATAGGATAGCGCCGTCCGATGGCATCCTGGAAGCGAATAGGCTTCTGGTCCCATGGCTCGTTCAATGCAGCGCTAATTTGCAACTTGATGTCCTCAGTTCCCATCCTCACCTGCTGAACCAGCCCTTGTTGGCTAGCTTGAATTTCCTGACCTAAATCTTGCACAGCAGTAGAATTAGCAGCCGCTATAATCAGCGTCAAGCTCGTAGAATAGCTCTGCACCATTCTTCGAAAAGGCTCCATTTTAGTCCTTCCCACGAACGCGAATTGAGTTCTTTTAAGCCAGCGTGTGCCTTTGCCATTCATGGTGCTTGACTTGTATTTCATGGCATGCTCTCTAAACTCTTCGATGGTTGCCTGACAGCCTTCATACACAGATCTGAGCTGCTCAATTTGTTCTTCAGATAGCGTGGCATTGGTTGAAAGAAGTCGTTCGATGCTGAGTATCGCGCTGTGAAATGACAGAAGCTCGAGTTGCACCTTACGGAAATCGTTCGCGTCCTTCGAAAATTCATCAAGAGTTTGGCATAATTTCCAAACCAATCCAGCGACGGCGAGGAAATCTCCAACACCGAAACCAAAAGGCACCATCGTAGTGTTTCGCAGTGTTTAAAATATAAAAGACTTCCCATTCGTCTAGTGAAATCCTGGATTATTTTCTGTTGTGTTAGAATAAGGTGGCAGGCGATAATTCATCGATTATATGGGCAGCGGGACGCAAGGCAGACATGTGTGGCAGTGCTGTTGCACAGCTGTTGCACAATGAAAGACCTGCGCTGTTGTGTAACACTGAACTGTGCTCCCTGCATATCTACATCAACTCTTATAATGTTACAAAAAGACCAAAATTCAATTAGAATTTTAATAGGAACTAATGCTCGCGAGTTTGAGAAGAGAGCAATGCTGATAGAGAGGAAGCAAAGAGAAAACAAAGGTCATAATATTATCTTTCGTATTCAGCCAAGAAACTTTGCAAAGCGCAATTTTATAGTGTTAAAACTATTACTACAATATGTCAACCTTATATTTCAAGAATACGAAAGAATACAAAGGTTTTGATGGTTGAGGTGGGTGTTACTGTGATGTATATGAGCGATAATTTGTCCTCAAGTTTGCCGAAGGCTGTCGTGCCAAAATAAACCGAGCTATAATTAGCTCTGAAAGGAAGCCTTAGTGGGATCTAGTCGGCACTAAGGCTTCGTTTAGTATCGAATCGAATCGAATCTAAGGGTTATTAAGTATAAATTTAAAGTTAGATTTATATTTTCAAAGTACTATAATAATATAAATATATTCTTAAAAAGAATTATTGAATTGCCGAATATTCGATCGAATCCTACTTTTGCGGTTCGAGCAAATTCGAATTAATTAAAAAGTTGGTTCTATTCAATACTAAATCGATCGAACTTTTCGAACTTCGACTTATTCGACGGTTCGATCGGAGCCGACTCGGTACTGGTCGTGTAGAGCTAAAGAGTCCAGATGGATCACTTTCCACACTGGCATATCTCAACTGCTTGCTCTCACTGCTTATCTAAGTTATCCTAGACCAGGTGGCACACTGATAATTCAGACTAAAGCAGTAACAATTCATTTCCCGATATAGAACAGGAGAATGACCATGTTGAGATCCTCATATGGATAAGCTTTCTTCCCTATCAAAAAGACGGCCGATCAATGTATCCTATATAGCCCGTCTACCGCCCATACATCAGCCATGCTATTGCATCGGCAGATGTCTTTGGACGTAACTCGTAGAAAGATCTATAACACATACTAGTCCATGTCTGATGCTAACATTATTTTGATATTTTTGTCGAAAAGTCTTCTGACTGAAACAGGAGTTGGCACTTGGGTCGATTTAGTGTTTGAAAAGTATTACGTGGACGACACATCGATGAAAGGTTACGGGTTTGCGAGGCCTATATTGTTCTAGTGAGTAACTGATGTCACAGTTATGAATCTCCCCTCAGCGATCTCTATCTGTCCTAGCCTTCGCCTTCGTATTCGAAATTGCTTTCCGTAGCTGCCTGATCTCCTCCTCTCCTTTCTTGAGCTGCTGCTTTTGCATCCACCAACTCGGCGGCCTATCTTGATAAGCAATTTGAAAAACAACGAAAGTTCGAGAGTAGGTGACTCACGCAATGAGGATACTCGTGGCAAGAAGTCCACTACTAGTACCGCTAAGGAGGCGGTAGAACAAGGGCGGCATTCTTCGGAATATGGGCATGTTGCTAACAATATCCTTGGAAATGTAAAGCCTATTTTTGGCGAATGATGCTTTGGGAGAGTAATAAAATTTGTGCATGGTAGAAATGATTTGAAAGTCAATCCGAAAATTTCGAGTCATTTTCTTTCGCCTAGTAAATGTAATAGCAGGTTCCTGAGCGTGGTACCGAGCTCACACTAGATGCCTCGAGCCTCCCACAGATGCATTCGGAGCTCAATCTGAACCAAATACTCCATCAATTATCTTGATTCTCATGCGCAATATGCATTCCTCAATCTTGGCACGGTTTCTATCCAGTTCCTCTCCAATGAAAATATACACTGCAACCCTCACTTCGCTCTCCATGTACGCACAGATATCCATGGCCCCGTAAATCGTTTTCTGACAATTAATAATTAGATTGTGGTATAGCAAACGTCTTGACAAGCAGCAACGTATTCAAGTAGAGACAATTCAAAAGTTGCGCGAACAGCTGTCAGCCCAAGGCCACCAAAATAGTCCCAGTCCTGCTGCTACGACAGGAATGAAGAATAATATGCAGCACGGAGAACACCCTAGAGTTTGAACTAGCAAGCATTGAATAGAGCCTCTACCGGCGATGTGTAAATGCCGATGCGGATGTACTGTACAATGCTCGGACAATTTCGAAGGCTGAATTGTGTCGGAGCTTGTGGATGACGTTGAAGAAGGATTAAAGTCGCATCGGTACACGTTAGCGTTAGGCGAGCTTGTGACATAGTCCCGTAACGGCTGAGAAGTTTGTTAGCTATAATTCAAGATACAATAAGGGTAGTAGTATATTCACTTGATTCTCTCTTCGCTGAAAGCTGCATGGAAAAAAAAATATTAAAAAAATATAAAAAAGGTTTTATTATAAAAAATCGCAATTTTTTTATCGATTTTTATAAAAAAAAAGGGACAACTCGCTTTTGCCTACTTAAGGTAAGGGCTCCTAAGTGGCGAGGTCAGCTCTCACTATTGGAAGGGATATAGTAAAGAAGGATGCGTTCATCGTATTCGGATTATGATTTCTTTCAAGGCGTTCGAGGAAAAGACTTGTCTTTGTAGCGTAAAAAGTCGTTTTAAATCGTCTAATATACCATTGAATACTTAAGCTTATACTCTTTTATAATCGAGGCAAGAGTTGCGCCCTTTTTGACTTTCCCAGCGATCTTTCCTCGAGCATACGGTAAATGTGCCATCTAAGAAGCCGATTGCCATTTATAGGCCTAAGAGGTTTGAGTTGTGGTGGCATAATCGTTTTAGTGAGGAAAGGATGGAGGAGAAGTCGCGTCTTGTAAAAACTCGCGGTTTTAAGCGTTATTTGTCACACGTGACTGTACTTGCTCCAAGGGCACATTTGTATTCGAGGGATGTTTCCCAAGGACTCTCGAGCTTTCTATGTCTGCCAGGCACAAAGCCTCCATCGCACCACTGAGGCGTTTACCCTGCGTCGCAACATTTTGCTATAATTGGTCACAAATCCACGAAAACATGCGGCAGGTGTCGCTTACAGTATTCGACGAGATAGCTTTATCTGCGAAGCTGGAGGGCGTCAATGCGGATTCTTGATAGGCTCGCGAATTTTTTAGCTGCACTGTGGTGTTTAATTCAACGTGGCACATACTTTCAACCTCAGATGCTGTGAGGTTGCCTACAATTCCGAACTACCGTCATGGATCAGCTATGCTCCCTTTGTCAGAATGTCTTTACGAATGATGCAATAGACACTAGCATCGCACATCACGAAGATATAGATGCTTTGCAAAATGCGGCGCAGGGTGGTTGTCGGCTTTGTGGTATATTTTGGAGAGTTGTAGCTGACCAAATTGATCCAAGAGATTTTCGCATCAGTGCCACGCGGAGGTTCAGAGAGGAGGGTTACTATCAATGCACCTTCGCCTTGCTGCACACAGAAGGTTTGGAAGTTCGACAGTTCTCATACAAGGCCATCCAAGGTTAGCAACATAGCTACAAGTTTACACAGCTCAGACTTACCCGTTCAGCAGCCCATGATATGATTGAAATAACGAAAAAGAAGAGCTTTCAGAGTAACAATACCAGTTCTGATCAAAGCCTTGCTCTTGCTTTCAAATGGCTTTCGGATTGTGCGCAGAGCCACGAAGAATGCAGAGGTGTCGGCAACAAGCCAAGAAGACTTCCAACGCGGCTCATAGACGTCGGGATACTTAAGGATGACACAGTCAAATTATGTGATACGAAACTTCTTCCTCTGGATACTTTGTACTTGACTCTTAGCCATTGTTGGGGGACGGAGAAGTTCCTCACTCTTACCACGGAAAACATCACGTCCTTCAAGGAAAAAGGTTTCAGAATAAGTCACTTACCAAAAACTTTCCAGGACGCCGTCTACATTACTCAATCACTACCCGTTCGGTATATCTGGATTGACTCCCTCTGCATTGTTCAGAACTCGAAGGAAGATTGGCAAAAGGAGTCTGTCCTTATGGAAGATGTCTACTCCAATGGGTATTGTAACATAGCTGCAACGGCTGCTCCAAACAGCCAGGCGGGCTTTTTCGTGGAGCGCAACGTAGAGTTTTGTCACCCGCTCACCATTAACGTACCGTCGCCGTCTCTATTCACCCGGATCCGGCGTCTGAAGGAACATTTCGATGCATTTTCGGCAGACAACTATGATCAATTCCACGAAATCGTCGCTCCAGGATCTTATGAAATCCACGACGATGATTTGTGGAAGAAGGAGGTTACATCTTCAACCCTCTCACGAAGGGCATGGGTATTTCAGGAGCGTCTGCTATCACCAAGGGTTCTACATTTCACTTCCAGTCAAATATTTTTTGAGTGTCAAAAAACCCGGCGCTGCGAGCTGTACCCCGAGGGATTGCCATCTCGTTGCTCGGAGGTACATGAATACTTTTCACCAGAAATTGTCCTGAAAGATGGAGCTATGTACCTCAAGGGCCGCTTTGGCCTTCTCCATTCCTCCAGAGCCAATGAAGATGAAGACTTTAAAAAGGAATCTGCATTTACTCTATGGTATCGAATAGTGGAAGCTTATACTCTTTGCCAATTGACCTACGAGACCGACAGACTTATCGCAATTGCCGGTTTAGCACGTCACATACAACCTATACTCAATTGCAGGTACCTGGCAGGACTTTGGGACTTTCGATTTGTCCATCAATTGTGTTGGCAAAGTCTTGAATGCGTACGCCCAGAGGACACTTACCAAGCACCAACCTGGTCGTGGGCTTCAAGACCGACGGAAGCTTCATATAGCACGATAACGACCGTTTTGGCGAATCCCAGCACACATATCAAAATTCAAGAAGTAGAAGTAGTCACCAATGACGACAATGAAATGAGTCAAGCTGTCTCTGGCTATCTCCGTGCGACGGGCGAATTAATTCCGGTACACTTTAAGGAGGTCAGTGGAGTTGGCGTTCGGTGGCTACATAATGTGCGAGGACGCTCCTTTAAATTCATACCTGACATTCCTCCACTTGAATTGAGCGGGACTCTATACTGTACGATATGTCTCATCGGCCAGAGAGGTAACGGTGATGTAGCTACTGGGCTGGTACTAAGACCTACTAGACAAGCAATCGGTCAGTACCATCGTGTCGGCTTTTTGGACAGTCAATTTTTTGGGCAGAAGGGGATGCGCTCGATGTTGGGCAAAGTAACTAGTGCAGAAAAGGCACAGATGACAGAGGACTTATATGAGACTTTTGATGAGGAAACCAACCTGTATACTTTCACTATCGTTTGAGTTATCTGTTATCGCATCTTTCATCTGCAGATCCTCTCACGGACTTATATTAAGCTGGGGTATTTGTTAGAGATTATTTTCTGGCACTTCGCTTTGTCGAACTCTCATTGATTGATCAGTGGAAACTTTCTTAAGTCAGAGGTTGATGTCATATAACGGCCGTCTCAGTTTGGGGAAAGGGTATTACTGATAAATCAAGCACTCATTTCATGGTTTCCGACTCTTTTCTTCTCACTGGTTTAGCGTAATTCTATCATATACTTCTGTTATGATCAAAGGACCCAGATGATTGATGTGCCTTTATTACCCCATGGCCAAAACAGATCCAGTTATAATGCTTGTGGCCCATCCCCACATCTCAATCCTTCTTCCTAGCGACGACGTAGCCTCCAAGCTCTTGCTCCCGCCGCCGCAGATGCGGTCGCTGTTCCCGAGGTCGCTCCACCCTTACGAGCCTGGGTTCAAAAGTCCGTAATTTTCAGGATACTTTTTGGGCTTCGGAACACTAAAGTCATCCTGTACACTTAAAATCCTTTAAATAACTATGAACTTATATTACCTATACTTGAGATTTATAATCCCAAAGAAACTAAAGTATATTACTTAGCATTAATTTTTTGAAATTGCATTGAAATGCAAAAGTTCGAAATCCTTTCTAGGCCTCTTCGGTTTGCAGAGAACCCTGAAAAGCACAGACTTTTGAACCCAGGCTCGTTACTCGCACTCCCCGAGGCCGGGGTCGCTGCCGACTTCCCACTAGCACCTGCACTGGCCGTCGGCTTCCCACTTGCGCTCACACTCGCGGAGCCGCTGAAAGCCACCGCAACTGCTATCTCCATGACCGCGTCCAAGGTCCACACAAGACTACACCTACTAAAAGCGGCTGTCACACTCCCTGGTGTATACAGTATCCATTTAGTTTCAAACTTGAGAATTTTCTTCTTCCAATTCCTGACATCTAAAGGAGTAAAGATATCATGGGTCGCAGAGGTTATATATCTTGGGCAGCAGGAAGGGGGAAATTGGTATTTACTACGTACCCTGAATCTATCCATGTTGATAGCCACTCAATCATACAGTCATGCCCCACAATAGAATACAACACCCTGCGCTCTACTAAAGTTTTGGATCATATATACGCTCCTCTTAATCACCACCAGTTCCACGGTAACGAAGCACTACTTCGTTCCTGGTCTAAACGCAGCCGCGATACTCACTTGCCCCTCTGCCCTCGTCAGACCCTCGTCTCCCTTAGGCCACCTCGCCTCAAACCTCATATTTCGCCCCTCGATAATAAGAAACAGCTGAACTTCCACTTTGTAGTGTTTTCTCGTTCTGGAGCCCTTCTCAGGCTCGATAGGCTGGATCAGCTTTTGCGTTTTCAAGAATGTCATATCCGCGGTTATACGGCCTGCAATATGCGCATCTGGGTGTGAAATGTTAGCATGGCGTTCAACAGCTTAAAGATACATCGATGAATGAAAGACATGATAGCAAGGAGGAGAATACTTACCCTTATTCTTCGGATGGCTCTTGCGATAGTGCGACTCTGTACACGTGGAAGACACCCACAGTATCTCTTCGCATTCCAGACGTTTGGCCGATAGAGGGAAAATGTGATAGACTACGGTAGACTTCACGAGACGATTCGGAATTGTTTTTGTGTCGTCCTTCCCAGAATTCAGCAACACAACTGCGAGTGGAAACGAATGTTTGCTCACCTTGAATACTAACCACTCGATGGTATTGTGTACGTATTCGAACCCATCCTTTGGGTCAAGTGTGGCATGCTTAACTTCTCTGTGAGCTTCGATATTTATAGGATCGTATTGCTCTGTGACTTGAAAGCCATAACTCAGTTTCAAGAATCTTTGAGGTCCTTTCTCTTTGTCCCAGGCTCGAATTATAGCACCTTCGACGACTGCTGTTTGTCTGTAATTTGATCAGAGGATATCAATGTTCAGAGGGCATTCGACATACGGCTCTCCGTTGATAGGCAGGATTAACTTGATGCGATACCCAAAAAGCGCGCTTAAAGCATCCAGTTTCTTTTGAAGCGTTGAACGAAGTGCTTTCGAGGCCGAGAAGCCTCCGACTAGGATCACTTTCTAGAATGTAAGATCAGCACGTGGGACAATTAATGCCACTACGTCTTCATACCTCTACTTCGACACCGATATCTTTGGCAGCCGTGAGTTGATTCTCCATTAGCTCACTGATCGCATTGAGAGATGGGTTGAAGATCTTTTCAAAATCCTTTCTAAGGAGCCGTCAGCGTGAAACTACAGCGACACGTCATTTTGCTGGGACATACTTCTCCATGATAACGGTATTTGGTCGGAACCGCTTTCTCTCACTGGGCCGAAGATGCTGGATCTTGATCTCTTGCAGTATTCTCCTTGTATCAGTCACATCAATTACCTTCTTTGTTCTCTGTTCAAATTGTTTGACATGATCATCCAAGATACCATCAAGGGTGTAGCCACTGGTAGCAATATATTTTTCCTCTCCTTCCAAGCGCTTCCTTAAATGCTCACGAAAGGCAGCATTGACGAAACTAGAGCCATTGAGGCAACCTATATTGATTTGGTCAGCCTTTCTTATATATTTTACTTTTCCAAGGTGGAAACCTGCCATCGGCTGGAATGATTTCTTTCGAAAGTCGTAGAGGGAATCGTTCAGTCACTCTATACACAGTAGCGTCTACTGTCCCTCCGCCCGCGTCCAACAAGAGAAACGGCTCTCCAGCCTATCCAATATAAGATGTCAGCAGCGGTTGCAAATTACTTTGAACAATTCTACTCACATTGAGTTCGCTCCTCTGCCCTGCAAGGACAAAGGCTGCTGCAGCTTCAGGCTCGGAGACCAAGAAGAAGTCATCCATCGAGCCAAGACCCGTCGCTTGGATTGCAACCGCTACCGAATTTTGCATCTCTCGGCAGGCGTCTGCATCCCAGATAGCAGGCACACATAAGACATGCTCAAACTCGGAGTCGCCTGGTATGCCAATTTTTTCAAGTTCTTTTTTGGTGTGTCGAAACAACTGTGTTAAATAGTCCGCAATGACATCTTCATCTCGTTGAATGATCCTCTTCCCTTTATTCTTTCCATTCTTAAGCCTTTCTAAGATTGGCTTGAGTTGATCGCGGACCGATTGAGTGCGTTCACTCTTGTCCAGCAAAAGTTTGGATCTAGCAATGCAATTATATTTCTTTCGATCCATGTCAGGCGAAATTAATGATTGTATTTCATAACCCCAAAAGAATGCTGAAGGCTCGTCGATGGGTTCCTCAATGTCGAGATCCATGTCATCTTCGCTGACGGAGGACTCTTCTCCTAGCGTTAAATCATGTTCCGAGTCCCGATCGTCATAGATATCCTCGCTTTCTTCGCCCTTCAGTTGTCCACTCATTGAAGTCTGAACAATATTGGGACAATCCTCAATATACCAGCTCTCAGTTGCAACTTGGACATTTGGGTGACCTGTAAGAGTAATCGGATCATCATTGTAGTTAGAAATTATTTGCGGTTTCGAGGGTTGCCCGGCAGCACGTCGAATAAAAGCAACAGCGGAGAATGTTGTCCCAAAATCAGTTGCAATGATGTATCGTGGTTTGGTAACAGAGATATCTATAGGATCCACTTGCATCTCATCATCGGTTGGACCGGCATTCCGATATTCCGACATTGCTCGTATAGTAGTCGTTGATGTGGACTCGATAGACATCCTTCGTTGCGGCATGATCAACGAATTATTTGTAGCTCCAGAATCGTCATGCGGATGAAGATAATTTGCAAAAGACTGCTTGTACAGTAAGATGGCGTGTGGCTGTCAAACATAACGAAGATGCGGTATCCGAATCCTATGAACGACAGGCAACAGCAGCGCTGTACGCCACTTGCGTCTGAAGCACCGGCCCCACTGGCAATAATGTCGGTGACCGCGACGGGTGAATTGCAAGGCAGATTTCCTGCATCGAGGACATGATCGCAAACATTCAATTGGCGGAGAGTTCCCAGCTGGATGGTTCTGCCGAATGTTGCGCCCTTGTGGTTTAGCAATCTGCGGACAGGGTTTTTTATGTTGGTGATGAACTTGAACGTTGCATTAAATAAGCGCCGCGGTCTCGTGGCCAAACTTCGCACTTGGATGATGAACAGTTTGAAAACTCGTCGTATCATGATGGCCAAGAAGAGACTCAACAAAGCGCAAGCTCGAAAATGGCCAGAAGAAGACGTTGCCACCTTGCTTGCTTGGCTCGACTATACTTTGCGCCATCCGCAGATCAAGTTTCGGGCTACGATCCTCGATCGCCTAGACGATACATACACCCTCGAGAAAGTTGAGAGAAAGTTGAAGGCGGTATGGGAACTGAAAGGTCCGAACGAGGTGCCTCTTGGAACTAAAGCACTAGAACATATCTATGCCCACGGCTCGAAAGCACTCGACAACGACGGACATGGACTCAGCGAAACAGAGAAGGAAAAAATCGCGAATGTTCTCGACCAGTTCGAACAAGCATTCCTTTCGACCGACCATGTAGCGACAAATAATCGCCGATTGAGAAGTGCTTCAAGATTTAGTTCAAAAGGTCCAGATGCGAGCGCAAGTCCAAGAACAGTCTACAATGAACACGAAGAACGAAACGGGCAACAGCAACCCACTTCTACACCATTATACAAGAATGGGACGGAATCAAGCCCTGTCATAAAGGCTCTACCTTCGTCTTCCGCAAGAGGCGTAAAGAGGAAAAGAACATTATCTAAAAAAGATGTCTACAATCAGCCCAGCCTGGTTACACCGAACGGTCGAATCGGGACACAGGAACGACTTCTACCTGCGACTCCGACCATCTGCCACATGCCTCAGTCAAGAGAACAGTGTAACGTGAGGTACACACGATCTACAGCAACGATATACGATAGCGAAGAAAGTCCATCTGATGAAGTGTATGAAGACCTGAACAATGAAGCGCAACTGAAAAAACGCCTACAACAATCCACAGTTGTTAAGGCACCTCGAACGCCTCAGACACAATGGCAGCTTCAAGTCAAGCATGATGAATCAGGAGAGATCATACGATGTATCTGCGGCAGCAAGGAGGAACCAGAAGAAGGGGAGGTGGGATGGATCTCATGTTGTGAGTGTAAAGTTTGGCAGCATACAAAGTGTGTGAAATATCTCTGCGATGAGTGCCAGCCGCCACCAGCGTCGATCCGAAGTCTAAGGAATTCCAGTACACAAACATCATGGCCCTTGGCAGAAATTGAAAACAGTGATGAGCGACTGAAGGGAGCCATAGCGGAAATCGAGGTTCTAAAGCGCCTCATGGTCGAGAAAGGCGCCGAGATGCTGGTCCAGGAGAACCAGGTAGGTCGTCTGGAACGTAAAATATCAGCAATGGAGGGTGCGCGCAAACGAAGAGACGAAGACTATGGAACGCCAGTGGAGGCTGAAATAAGAATGTTGCTTGAGGAAAGAGATAGGCTCCAACGAGAGCTCGGTGACAGAACCGAGCTAGGTACTTTTACGAAGCTAAGCACAAACCAGCAGTCTCACCACGTCATCGGCGATATTGTGTCCTTTCTCAATAAAATGTACGTCCACAGAGACGAGTCTCTAGGCGGTATGGGAGATCGGAATATTTCTACCCCCTTGCAACTAGAGCAATACCCAGATCTGAGAAGCCTGGTGGACAGCGCCATCGGAGCGTCAGCTGAGATAGATTCTACACCAATACAAGTCAACATAGTCGATGATCTCTTGAAAGGACCTTCGCAGGCTGTTCTAAAGGCGTTAATGACTTCTGCGATTCGAGACTGGGTCTTCTACAACGACTTCCCCTGCTTCGATGGCGATAAATCCCAAACCTTGCAAGTATATAGAGAGAATATTGCAAAATTAGGTACGAGAATGAAACGCTCCTATGTGGCACATTTCGCAGGACTGACTTTCCTGGTAGATGGTCCTACAGCCCTGAGAAATCTCGATTTGGCTACCATGGAAAGTTTAATCACAGAACCGACATTCCAGGAAAGGACCATTCCTGAGAGGTCAACCATATTAGCTAATCGGCTATCTGTTGCACTTGCACCTCTCTTTCAGCAGGTTCCACGGCTCCCAGTCCAACTGACGTGGGATGGTTTTGCAACATGGCAAAGCAACCCAGACGACGTCAAGGAACGTCGGCACCATCTTATTGAAATGTTTGCCAATGCCCTCAGAGCCAAGGCAAAGTCGTGTCTGAATGTCGAGTGGTATGAGATGGTCGTCTACAGTCCTAGCACACGATTCGACCCGAAGACTATGGTAGCGCAGACCGTGGATGGAATGAGAGACCCTGTTCAACACTATAAAAATCGGGAGGTCCGCATTTGTGTCGAGGCAGCGTTGTTTGCATATCCACGGGAAGAGCTTTCAGATCGCGACAATATATCAGACTGCACCATGTCAGCTAGAAACTTTAGGACGCAGCAGCACCGGGAGTTCGAACCTCTGATGAAAGCCGTCGTTGTATTGTGAGGAATCTAATGTGTCAGACTTGATGGAGAACGGCTCCTCTTTGCATAATGATGTAGTACCACTACATGCCCACTAGATGAAACAGGTAAGTGCAAGTAGGATATTGCAGAATTGAGCAATGATTGATGTTGATGTGAATTTGGATTCTGTGTTCTTGATCTTCAGCTGCACAAATAAACGTTATGATAGATAAGATTAGATTGAATTATGCATCCTATGATAAGTTATGCGCATTAGTCAGCATTAACCTTAGTTCTCAGCATAAAATCTATTGGCGAGTCCCAACTTCTTGTTTTATTAGTTTCTGACCCGAGAAGTACTTTCTTCGATTCTGCAACGATATCACTCCATGCACCTGCTCCTGTATACTTACAATGAATTCGAAATCTGCATGTTCATTTACCAGTCTCTCCGAAAAGACAGCTTTAAATATACCTGGCGTATTGTGCCATACTAGGGAAGCCTCACTTAGCAACTTTGTGCAAGCCTGGGTATGATTTAACCTCCAGCTTCAAGGAGGTGACACACATCCACGGCGACGATAACTATGCGTCGACCAACATTAATCGATTCAAAGTATGTACAAAAGGGCTTCCAGAAGATCTGAACCCACGAACACTACTCACGACCCTCGCCTCGAAATACTAGATACATGAATTTTGGTCTCTCCCTCAATCTCATCCAAGAGACTTAAGAAGAAGTAGCCTCTCCCACAGTAATCGAAGCAGACCCACTGCTATGATAACCTTCCGTTGCAAGGATCATATAATCGAAGGCTCCCATCTTCAATCCCGCCTTGGACCATGCATCGAAATGGTTCCCTGTGGTGATGGTACCACCAACACGCTTCGACTGTCTTACGGACCAGAACTGATCAAAAGTCGCCGTACCCTTGATGGAAGGCTGATTAACACGCTTGTTGAGATAGATGTCATAGGTTCCTCCATCAGAGGTAACCGTGCCCTTCTTCGTTGCGCCGGAGGAGGGGTTGTAAGTTCCGAAATCATCGGTGATGTAGTATTCGACGAGAGGATCCGTGGTCCAGCCGTACAGGGAGAGATAGGCGTTACCCGGAGTGGTCCAGGTTCCGTTGTAGACGACGGTCCTGAGAACAGCATCGTTAATAATTTTCCAAACGGACGCTGCGAATGGATATCTTACTTTGCTCCACCTGGGTTCCATCCCTTTCCAGCAACGAAGTTGCCGCCGCCACCACTCCACTTCACATCATATTGCCCACCGGCATCATTGTTGTATGTCACTTGTCCACCGCCATCGGTCCAGAATGAATAATAGAAGCCATTGTTAGTGCCCGTCCCAGTCGGCGTGCTAGCCATAGCACCCTCAACCATGCTTGGGATCTCAGCGGGAGCAGCAAGTGCCCCCGCCACAGCTGACAGACCAAAAAGGAGGGAAGAAACAGCAACCATGATGGGTAGTAACCTTTGACCGTTCGTTAGTGATCGATGGCCGTCAATTGAAGGACCTCCGTCGTTCTTATATCTCAATCCGACCTCGTCCCCCTTCCACTTCTCGATATTAACATCTCCTTACTCCAAGGATCACAAGGTCCCCTCGACATTTTGCCAGCGGCTGATTCAACGTCGTCCTCATCATAGCTCAAAAGGTCATAAACGCGGGGATAGGTACGAAGTACTTACCCCAGACCAAGACAAAGTGGCGTATAGGATTAATTACCGGTAGTGAGGCGTCCCTTTCCTTGGGTTGCCTTTTTTCCCTCCGATTGGCGCCGCGCGTTACACCTCCGTCAGGCTTCCTTTCGGAGGAAGGACGATTCATTAATGAGGTGTGGAAACGGGGTTGTTTCTGGAAGATTGGTTTAACCTTTATTGCCAAGGGTAATTCATGCATATTCGAGCCGTGGTTGTTTACCCGAGGGTGTCTGGCGTATTCGGTATTTACCCCTATATTATGGACGGGGGTCTCGCTTAAGGACCCGACGCGAGTACATGAGCTTTATTTGTTCATGACGTTTGGGCTAGGAATCAAGAACTTTACTTCTTGGCGCCATGTTTCTGCAATTGATGTCGAATGTAGGGAGGGAGATTTCGCAATCATTCTCCCTTTTGACGCAAAATCCATTCATACAGGATGAAGCAGGTGAAACCAGAGAAGGCGGCTCAGTAATGACTTCGGAATGACTTGTTTTCGCTACCAAAACCCACGCGCTCGAATAAACACCTGGATATAAGTGAAATCGGACGATGGAATAAGTGCGATCTTGCAAAGCTTAATCGAGATTAAAAAGAAATGGCATTAAATGGAAGGATCGGTAACATCCGAACAACAAAGAAAATTACAAGCACCAACACTGCACCGGAAGTGCACGATCAAAGAACTCCCCCCCACGAGCTTACATATACCTATGTAGGCATCTCATATGCACCGACGTACTTCAATAATCACAAATAACGCAAGAAAAAACAATATAAGAATAAAACGGCATCAGAACATCTGCAGCCTCACCTCGAGGCAGGATCTATACCTACTTCGTACACTTAAACTTCCCATCAATCCAAAAAAGAAAAAAGAAAAAAAAAACTTCTCTACTTAAAAACCCTTACCTCAGACCCCTCAACCATACAACGATACATCGATACCCACCTCCCCTTCACCTAGCTCCTCACCCACCCGCCCACGTCACGCAAACCAAATCACATGACCTACCGCCCCCACCCTCTCACCCCTCTCCTCTCCTCCCTCTCAATCACACCAAACCCATCCAGCCATGTCCATTTCGGCCACTCCCGACTGCCAACCCTCCACTCCATCCGCAACCCCTCATGACATGTTTCTTCCCGCCCAATTCCCACGTTCAAATACGTTCAAGATATTTTGTTGCACTTCGAACATTACGGAGCGGGCCGAGTCACGCAATCGCAGTCGCAATCGCGGTAGGTCTGAGTGGTGCGGGTGTTTTATCTCTTGTCTGATGTTTTTGCTGGTTGTAAGTTGGGTGGTTTGGAGCATGTGGCTAGGAAGGCTGCGTTCGGGGGTAGGATCGGATGATGTGAAACGAAACGGGAGGAAACGAGAGGCCGGGCCGGTTCCGATGCACTCGCACTTGCATGCGCGTCGGGATGTTTGTGTACCTAGGTAACGATGGATGGATGGGTAATGGGTGGGGTGAGTACGATTGGGGAAGGAATTCACGCTCTCTAAGCTGCTTGATGTAAAGAATGGTAGTCGTGAGAAAGTAGCAGGTTTAATATGCTACGCGACCAGCGATATGATACAGATGCATGTAAGAGCCAGAACCAGGATCCGCAATAGTGCCAATATCAATCCTTCTAGTATCTAGTACGGCAAAACCAGTCTACAACTTCGCCTTCGGCGCCTCGAGCGTCGGGAGGAGGAGATCTCTCATATCTCCTGCTGCTTCGTTGAGGTAGAAACTCATGCGCTCGCTTCCGAGGCCTTTCGATACAACGTTGAATTGTATGCTGTTATCAACATTAGCCCTTGTGAGATGGAAGTTGAAGAAAGAGAGCTTACCTATTCTCATTAATCATGTACGCGATTCCAAATCCGTCATCGACAACCTGACTCCATCCGTAACCATTGAAGTACTCCGAACTCAGTTGACTGGTGCTAATGAACCAATGGGACGAGTAGCTGTATGTTGGGTCCTTGAAGATGGCCGGCACCTCGTCGTTAGGGCCAAGTAATTTCTTCAATCCAAACAGATGTCTGTCCACACCCTTGCCATCTGATGCGGCGCTGATGTACTCGACGTGAGCATTGACGGCTTTTCGGAAAATGGCGACTACCTCCTCGGGATCAATCGAGTGGTCAGAGATGGCTTTGCAGAATGCAACGGAGTCATCCGAGACTGATCTGCAAGTCTCGGTTCGTCCTTGTTGAAATCTTCTCGTGGTTGCGGATTCATATGTAGGTCGGTTCTTGCCGTACATCTTGAAATATGCGAGTTGGATGATCATCTGCACATACGCATCAGGCGAGCACTTAAACTTCTTGATCAAGCCCTTGCCATAGCCTTGGTACGCTTGAACTCTCAATTCGTGAGCGCCAATTACTTCGGTGAAATCCTTTGTGGCGCGTTCAATCTCGGCTTGGACTTCCTTGTTGACGTGGAACTTCACAACAGTAGGATCTGGTAAGTTTGAACGGATCGAGGGATTTGAGAAGTCAAGTTTGTTGTTGACAATCACTTCGTTGACATAGTCGTTGAGGCGGTGGGTAGGTGTACCGTCCATCATAGAGTGCTCGCCTATGAAACCAGAAGTTCCGTTGTCGTTGACAATAAATTGCAATGGCTTGTCAAACCATCGATTGCAACCATCGCCATGCCAATATTGATGCGCGCGCTCCTCAAGAGTGACTGGACTGGCATCATCCAAGCAGACAACAAACGATGAAGACTCAACAGCCTTGAGAGCTGCAGCATTCGAGGAGTGTGCCTTCAGAAGAATTTCCCGAGCATCGGTCCAGACGTCGCGGTTTTCGGACGTTAATGCTCCGACTGCTGGCTGTCTCTCAGCTTTTTGGTAGATTGCCTTGAATTGTTGTTCCAACTCGGAAGTATTGAGTTGCTTGCCGTCGACTTCATGCAAAACCTTGAAGAACTGGTTCTTGCGAATGACGAGAATGTGCTTGTTCTCGGCAGGCGAGTATTTGACGGGGTGATCTGCAGGCTTTGTAGGCACTCTACTGCAGTTGAACATCCATTGGTAGCTTTCCATGGAAATGGGCAGTTTCTTCATATATTCCGGCTCCAATGTGCCGTCATCAACTTGCTTCTTGAACTCTAGAACTGCGGTACTGATAGCTGCTGCTCTCTTGGAGGGATCCCGCCGCCGTCTATCATCTCGGTGGGAATAGAAGTAACTGACATAGGGAACGACTGGGTCTCGGTATGAGAGATATGCAGCTTCGTTCCACCATTCATAGATCCAATTCTTGTGCTTGGGGTCTTCTCGTCGCGCAATAAGCTTTTCCTGAAGCTTACGGCCAATTCCTCCTGGCTTAATGAAATCCTGCACCGCCTTGGTTGTTGATTCGAGTTCGGAGGTTGAGAGTAAAGGGTGGACGGATTTCAGATATCGGGCAGCAGTCTCTTCTAGAGCTGGTATTGGCAGTTTAGGAAGGGACTCTTCGAATCGTAGCATAGGACCTTTCGAGGAATCTTCTCTATATCCTATGTAACGTTTCAGCACATGCTAAATGAGGGGGTAGTAGTGTTGAGTAAACATACCTGCTGGCAGCGCAGAGCTGTTGCTCCGCTTGCTTGCCGGTGCCATTCCCACGCCCTGCAGAGTACTGTTAGCCAAGAGCTATGCAGAAAACAGGTTCTCCATCGTACTCTTGATGTTTTCGCTGCAGACAAGCTTCGGAACACCTGCGACTGCGTCCTGCCTTTTGCAAGAACTCTCAACATTCCCAACGTCTTTGTCGCAAAAACCTTAAAGAAGGGCTGAGTAATTTAAGGATTTAAAGAGCAGAGGGCTTTCACGAGCGCAGTGGAGCGGAATGATGCACGTTGATAGGGTTGTGGTTGGTGGAAGAGAACGGCGGTTGCGCTTGTCCGAGATGCCTCGGCATTTGTTACGGGCCTAGGAAGTGCATCAACTGGGGCTGGGGCTGGGGAAAGGGTTTAACGAGTACAGTAATGCCTTCCACCCCACCGCTCCGCGCTGAGAGGCTGAAGACGATGCGACAAGTGACGTGCGAATTTTGCCAGGACGCGCGAATTTGGCTGGACCGGACCGAGGGACGAAAAATACCCCAAGCTGGAGTTAAGCCGGTAGAGCATCACTTGCACAGACGCATATATCAGCAATTGTGCGATTATCAGGAAGAGGTAAGCTTATATGCTGGCAAGATATCGTCTTTGCATGTGATAAACAGAACTGTTGTATGTACCTGGTACAGTACATGCCCATAGCTAGTGCCGAGTGCCGGGCTGTTATCTGACTACCTAGGTATTACTATGAAGCCAGTTAACTACCTATGTCCGGTATCTACCTAGGCAGGTCTACTGCAATAGCCGCGGTCGCGAATCGCTCTGTTCCCAGCGAGACCGCTATGACGGTCTCTGACAAGTTTGCGAACGGCTGTGTTGATATACCTACTAATCGGGTAGTCATGCGAGAGGACCTTTTTCACGGTTATCTTCTACGCCGACCTCTGCGAGTCGGAGCCGCTCCTGCTTTTGGCTTTCCTCTCGAGGCTTTTGGAGATGGTGTTCCGTCTTCCTCTTCCTCCTCTCCTTCCTGCTCCTCATCTTCGGCAACATCCTCTGTCCCTTCTCTGACCTCCTCCTCATCAGCTGTATCTACAGCAGTGTCTTTGCTCTGATGTCTCGATCCAGATTCTGCCTTGACTCGTCCCATTGCTCGATTTGCCCCTCTGCCTGCGCGAGTGGCTCTTTGTGGCGAAGAGGCGGCCGGTGAGGTCCTAGGTTCGTCCGTATCATCGACCGTGCTGGCTCGAGTATCCTTGACCACAGCAGTGTCCGCCCTCTTTCTTTTTCTCTGTCCACGGGGCGATGGTGATCGAGTTAATGAAGGAGGCGATGATGGTGCATCACTATGACTTCGTTTACCCCTCATGAAGGTAATTTCGTCGTACTCCTCTTCCGGGAGCTTGAAATCCAAATATTTGTCCTGGTCTTCATACTCGAAAGAGTTCTCTCGATCATCAATGATGTCTAAGTTGTAAAGGGTCTTAAGCTTCGCCCAAATACCTGGTATTCGTGTGTGTTGATCGACTGTAGGATCGTAGCCATGATTTCGAAGATGTTCTGACAATGCGATCATGCGAAAATGTTTGTGCATACCTATATCCACTCAGCAAGTCATTTTTGAGATGGCAAGAGATGCGCACCAGCTGGCTTCCATTTGATAATGCCCTTGTAGAGTGAAGTCTCTTGTTCGTCCGTCCAAGGGTCCTTCAAGAGGTCGTAGCTGGGCTTGGCTGGTTCCGCGGGCTTAGCCTTAGGCGTGTCAATGGCCATGGCATCTTCATCAGCTGCTGGAGTCGAAGGAGCGCGCAGGCTTCCTTTCGTCGCCTTCTTTCGTGGAGGCATTTTGACCTTGAAGTCCAATGGATCTTCAATGAAAGAGGTAGCCTTGCAGGCCTTGGACGGAATTTCAGGGCACTAGCGCGCGGCCACTCCCGCACTTGCTGGAGACGTACAGCCCAAAACGCGTCAACAACAACGTACGCGACAAAATGTGAAGATGGATGATGACAGGGACCTTGGAGATGTCTTCGCGATCCCAGATTTATACGGACCGTCAAGACTCCTGGGCAATCCAGCAGAGAATAACAGCTTCCTATTTTCGCAACTCAAGCTAGACTGTATGTTAATCGCTTGTGAAGGGGCAGTGAATCGCTAACCTAGGACCAGATATTGACCAGACCCTGCCAAATGTTGTCGAGCAAGAAAGGCAAGAAGCGCAAGAAGATTTATTCTTCAGTATCCCAGACCTATCTTTGGGGCCCGCAGAAGATACGAAGACTCCCACGCATTCAACGAATTCTGACAAGGTGGACCCGCAACGCGATAACCAAGAAGATGAAGTAATTGACTTCTGGGCTCTTTTGCAAGAGCCTCAAATAAAAGCTGCAAATTATCAAAGTTGGGATGGTTTCGAGAAGCAGAAGTCGGAACAATACAATACGCCATATATTACGGAGGCCGGACCATCGATTTTTGACACTGCTCTAGCAGCCAACGAAGATTACCTTCATGTGGAGAACACTGAACATGTGGTCGTGGATGCAAGAGTATATACTAAGTCGCTATTAGCACTTGGACTCGGGAGAAGCTCAATGTTTTTCGCCTGGGATGAACTGAAGCAGACATTTGTTCCAGCTTTATCGAAGATTAGAATATCTGGCTACACTGGAGAATCACTGGATGGACTTCTGGCCATGTTCATGGAATGTGGGAATATCACAAGATCACTACAAAGCTTTGTAGATAAGACGTACACAATAAATGCGTCTCCTGGTCGAATCGCTCTAGCCGACTCAGTATCTAGTTTACTGGCAACCATTCAATCCTCATTGAGCATATCCGCTTCCTCGCAGAACAGTGTCCTACAGCTGCAAGCTTTGTTTCAACCAGCAAATTCAATTCTAGTATGCTTTCGACGGATGGTTGTGAATGTCTCTGTCACACGCAATGATGAAGCTATGCTATCTACTATTTTCGAAGAGATCCAGCTTCTTGAGCATAGGACCGATTCTTTGAGAGAGATACTACTTGAGATCTTGACTCGGGTTTCGCAACCCTGGCTTGAATTTGCGGACGAGTGGCTCGGTCTACGGCGGGAAGCTGGCTTACCATTAACGAAGGACGGCAAGGGAAAGAGCTTCGTGAAAGTTGAAAACAAAGAATGGATTGACGAGCAGGGTCTCGAGATCCATGAGCCTGACTATATCCTGGATTACGACAAGGTCCCTTCATTCATTACACCTGACGATGCAAGGGCGATTTTCGAAATTGGAAGAAGCCTCCGTTTTCTCAGGGACCACCACGCAAACCACCCTTTAGCAAGGGCTGGTGTTGTGGCTTCCGCCCAGCCCCCACCGCTAGAGTGGAAGTTTTTGTGGCAAGATGTTGGAAAAATTGAGGCGAAGGCACTGCAGTATGAGAAGAATCTGCTAAATGCCCTTAAACGATTCTCGAATGATAATCCTCAGCCGAAACCGCAGCAGAATGGCTTGCCTGACGTTGATATGGCCAAGCTTGACTTCTTTGGCAAGCCGGAGGAGGATATGCAAGCACATTTACTAGCTTCTATCGATGCCTTTGATCAACCATTGGACAACAAGGCGGCAGTTGACCAATTATCTATGGGGCTAAATACATATCTCTGTGCAAAGGATCGCCCACCTGCCGAGAATAACTCTGTATTTGCTCCACCTATAGCCCTAGTACCAATACTATCGTTCAACCCGATCATCGCCACACAAGCTCGAATAGTCAACGGAACGTGTATGCGGCTGTTCTTCAACTCTCACAAGCTTCGAGAACATCTGTCAGTTCAGCGAAGCTTCCACCTACTTGGAAATGGTGTTTTTTCTAGCAGACTCTCCCACGCTCTCTTCGACCCTGAGTTAGAAAGTGCTGAAAGGCATCGTGGAGTTGCTCGCTCGGGCGGTATCATGGGTCTTCGACTCGGTGGGAGAGATACCTGGCCGCCCGCAAGCTCGGAGTTACGACTTGCTCTGATGGGTGTTCTCACAGAAAGCTATGAGTCCAAGCAGCCAATAGACCAGTCCCATCTGGGTACGTTTCTTGATCAGACGTCTCTTCCAGGGGATTTGAGCTTTGCTGTTCGCGATATGTCCGAGGAGGAAATTGAGAAATGTATGAATCCAGACTCAGTTGAGGCGTTGGACTTTCTTCGCCTATCGTACAAACCACCATCTCCTTTGGAAGCCGTCATCACGCCCATAATCTTATACAAGTACGACCAATTATTTAAATTGCTTCTTCGGGTCATTCGAATGCTATATGTTGTATCTGCCCTTTTCCGAGATGCGACGGATCGTACCTCCTACTGGCAGGGCATCGATCATGTTGCTCAGCGCTTCCGCATTGAAGCCCATCATTTCATCTCTAGTGTTTGTGGATATTTCTTCGACACTGGTATCGAAGCCACCTGGCGAGTATTTGAGCGCAAGTTGGATCAGATCGAGCAGCGAATCAATACAGACGACGGTAATGTCACCTTGGGACAAAATGAAGGCTTAGACAAGCTTCGAGACTACCATGAACGAGTGCTAGACAGAATCATGTTCGCCTTACTCCTTCGAAAACGCCAGCAGCCTGTGATGAAACTGCTCGAGGAAATCTTTGCCCTGATCTTGCAATTCTCGAAGCATTCTAGAGAAAGAGCTCTAGGCGTGAAGAGAAAGGTTGGAGCGGATGATGAGGTTAGAGAGATGTATTTGAAGTTTAGGAAGAAGGTCGGGGTGTTCATCACTGTTTGCAGGGGTCTGAGTGAGAAGAAAGGGTATGGGGAGAAAAAGAGGATGGATTCCAGGACCCCGGAAGGAGGTTTGTTTGATGGAGATGATCTTGCGGAAGAGAATACCATCGTGCAGCTTTTGGCGAGGTTGGAGATGTCGAATTACTATTCAAAGAGTGTCAACTTGTAAGAACAACTCAGAATAGATGATACTGGACAAATTCGACGTTGACAATTTCAACTCAGCTTACGATAATTTGGAGACTTTAGAGCTTTTGGGAGAACATTATCTGGATTTGAGCCTTTGATATTGGCCGACATTCTATACCCTGCATCATATTTTCCCCGTTCAAAAAATATGACATGCCTGACGTAGCTTGTAGAAGAAAAGCTTTGCGCATCTCTGGAATATTACAGCTACAATGCAAGTGCTTATAACAAACGTCACAAACATCACAAACATCTTTAAGCTTATTCCTTTGACCAAATATATAACAAGCATGAAAATTCCCGGCATCTATAAAGTACGTCACATGACAGAACGTCCTTTCGCAACCAGTCTACTCGACTCAAAGATAAAATGACAAGAGAACATTTGAAATACACTTTAAACTGCTCCTAGTCACCAATTGGCCTTTCCCTTATGACTTCTCAAGCTCTCGGACCCCTGTACCTGAATCTGCTGATATTCCCTCACATCTGATTCGTCCGCACAATCTCCAGTAGCTCGCCAAGCCATCACCGCATCAAGCTTCCCTCGGACCATCTCAAAAACCTCACGTCACGACCCCCAAAGCTCTCCGCTCCTCCCAACCCACCACCACAACCTGCCATTGACCACCCTCTCACGATGCGCCGCACGCTCACGCGCCTCGCGGCCCTCAAACCCAGTCGCTACCTCGAAGCCGGCGCTCCAACCGGCCTCACAGGCCTCCTCACCCATCACGCCCCGAGATCAACCCTCCTCTACCTCTACTCCTCCACTCTCGAGAAACTGAAATCCTTCCCGGAGACCTCCCTCTATCGGCAATCGGCCGAAGCCGTGACGAAACACCGCTTGGAAATCGTGTCGGCGGTCGTGCCGGAGGGGTATGAAGCTTGGGCTGCGAAAGCGCACAAGGTGATGGAAGAGCATCCTGAGGTGTTTAATACGCCAGAGGGAAAGGTGGATCATGTGAGTATGGAGGGACCGGGGCCCGAGAAGATGGTGAGGAGTGTGGTGGATGGGAAGGTGTTTGTGAGTAGTAAGCAGGAGCAGGTTCCGGATGAGATTAATGATGAGTGGGATGGAGAGAGGGGGGTGCCTGAGCTGGAGGGGACGAGGACGCAGGAGGAGAGGAAGAGTCAGGTTTTGTTAGCGAGGGAGAGGCCGGGGACAGATAAGAAGACTGTGACGTTAGATCCAGAGCCGGCGTTGACAATTCAGCAGTGAGTGTTCTATGCTTTGGAGATGGAGTGGGACTGGGCTGACGAGGATGCAGAATCGAGGAGATTGAGAATAAGATTGGTGCTGGGCTTATTGAGGAAGTTATTCAGGTCGCAGAGGGAGAGCTAAAGCTAGTAGATGTCATGTTGAAGTCAAAAGCGTCTGTCCACCTTTCCCGTTCTTGGACATCCCATTGCTAACCTACCTCGCAGATGGGAAGACTTAGAAGAGAAGCCAGTCGAAGGCCAATGGACATATTTCATGCGCGATACCGCAACGCCTACCACACAACAACCACCACAAAAGTAACCTTGCATTCGACATCGACCGAAGAGATGCATGTACAGTATCGAAAGAGACTTGTAAATAGAATACATCATCGTTGGGGGATACTTCGGTGCTGATCAACAGCCTTTGCATATGCCAGATCCACTATTTGGTGAACTTGAAGTTGAACTTCGACCGCATCGTCATGGAAGTACCGTCCCAACATCAACATTGGCAGTTCAGATTTCGGGGTCAGTTATAGTCCGCGCGGAAGTTTCCATCTCCCGTCTTCTCTTGATTGTGAAACGCCCAAGTGGAGTTTTGCTGCAGAATATATGGCCGATGCAGTCTGCGGAGGATTTCTGTCGGTGTTCAATGTGTTCGATGTCACTTGGTGTGGTCATGTGACTTCCCCTCTAGGAAATGATTTCGTCTATGATTGCCTGCTTTACGATGGCTATCGTAGGGACGATTGGCATAGGCCAAGGACTTGGTATGCTACCTATGCACGTCGTTTATACTTATGTGCCAAGTGGCTATCAGATTCCGTTCGGGTTATTTTTGTTGTGGATCGGCCATCCTCCTCAAGCGACCAGGTCGTGGATTGGCAAAGATATCTTCCCTTGCGCGCTGCTGGGGAAGGATCCCGCTTCTTATGCGAAAGTCTGCTCTGTCATGCGTTGCGTCCTTGGGGGCATCCTCACGATGCACGTTAGCAAGATGTTAGCAAGACGGCAAGTGGTCGTCCAACACGAGTGCCCGGTCACATTCGTGGCGAGGCTGAAGAGAGGAATTTGGGATCTTATGGCATCTTCATAGCGTGCAGCGGGTTCGCATTTAGTCAGAGAAAAACTGAGACAGTGACATGAGAACTCAGTTTTTAAATAGAACTGCGGCCAGCGGCGGCCCCTGATTGGTCGCCAAGCGACCGCATGCAGCGCAGCCCAGGCTAAGCCACAACGGCCGGCACGCCAACAACATCAGCTTCTCGGTCGCCGTGAAAAATAGCCCTGTGGCGGCGGGGGCTCTGAGAATGTGCTGCGCTGCGCTGAGTTGGATGACTGCGATAAAGAATGCCCACTCCCTTCGTAATGCCGTCGAGGAAGGATTCAGCTCTTGTTCTCTTTGCTGCATTTCTTTTCATTTTCCATCTTTTCGCTGACCCGGTGGACTTGATCTCTCACCCTTGTCAGCTGAACCGAACAACTATTGATTGCATTAACCTCATCTCTTCACAGAGTTCCTTTTCCTTGGATCGATATCGGAGGACTAGGTCACGGCAGGATGTATGAAGACGATGAGTTCGCGAGGTCTCTGAGACCTGCTCAGGACGCCAGAAGAGCGAGTCGCGTGTTCAACTCAGAGGATTCGGAAATGATGAGCATGATCTTTCAATATCTGGAGGGCAGCAGTGTACCAGTGACGACCGACACAGTCGCGAAGCCTGTTGGATCGAAGGAGAAGAACTGGGTGTCTCCTCAACTCGGCTTTGACCCTTCACTAGTGGCAGATTTTCAGCGGTTTGCAGAGTACAATGCATCCAGTCAGGAATCTTCGCCATCGCCGACGGTATCTTTGTTCTCCCAGTCGTCGGGTTACAATGTATCTGGAGCTTCTGGGGTGACGACACCAAGGACGTTGAGCAATAGATCTTCAAGGGAACCGAGCAGGACGCCGCCAGATGAGTTACGAATGACCATGAAGCCAACCCAAACTGTTGCAGCTCGATCTACCCCTTCTCCACCAGCGTTGCCGAGATCTCAGACTTTTGAGAGCAGAGGGACTCAAAATGAGGTCACCTCTCCTTACCGATCACCATCGCCTGCTGCTCCACCGGTTGTAGCTCCTCGGAAGTACGATGTGAAGGATCCTCAAGAAAGGCGGCAAAACTCGTATAGCGATGCGCATTGGCCTTCATTGGCTACTATCGCTAGCAAATACGAACGAAAGGGCTCAAGACAAAACTCCTATCGTAATACGATGCCGCCACCGATGGCTTCTGGTGCTCGCAGAGATGAGTTAGATGAGCTTCAACAAGCCTATCAGCCTTCGCCTCGCCAGACATTTTCGCCTCTAGTAAACAGCGCTACCCAAGAAAAGAAGCGATCTCAAGAGAACGCTCGACCCGCTTACGTTTCGACTTATTCGCCTCATCTGGACTCTAACATTCGGAAGCAAAATCAGAGAGGCTCTCAAGAAGTATCTCCGTCTCCTTACCGATCAACCTACTCTCCAGATAATTTCAGCGCTCGCACTTACGAGTCGAGGGGCTCTCAGAACGCGTTACAGACTTCTTACCGCAATACCCTACCGCCACTTGCCGAATCCGGTGCCCGCAACGCCCAACCGCAATATTCCCCAAACACCTTCCAGAACCCAAACCGGCCTCAACCACCACCAATTGATCCAAGCATTCGCAGATATGAGTCTTTCAAAATGGCGGGGGCGAGCGCGGGTAGATATGAATTGAAAGATCCACAAGAGGCCTTCCCGGTTGATGAGAGGACGAAAAGTCTTGATAGCTTGGTAGCGCCGAGACCAAGTGTCAAGTCTAGATTTTCATTTCCAAAGCCGGCACGAGCGACAATCACCAGCTTCGTGGATATCATGCCTCATGCTCCACCCTCGCCTGCAGCTACGCCTCCTGGAAGTGGAACTATACCGCTTTCACAACTCCGACTCCCTACACCGGATTTCAGTCTCCCTCCTCGCCCGAAGAAGGAAGCTTTGCCTGAGCCCCTTCCAGCGTCACTAAGTGTTGGACGTAAAGATGCAAGCACGAGCGTGCCGACTTCTGTTCTAGATGTCAAGCCAGTCCGTACCCCGAGCGGAAAATCTCTATCCAGATTATCTGCTCCAAGCTTGACAATTCAAATTCCGGAGTCGAGCAGACCAGCTCCACAGAAGGTGGATGCGAACAGTAGGCCTGGATTGAGTGAGGCTCTAGACAAGATCAAGCATGAATCTATCCTAGCTCGACCGCGACCCCAACCGAAGCGTACAGTGGCTCAGGGGAATGGACCAGTACCAATGTGGGAAGCGCCCGCACCAGTTCCAGCTCAACGCAACATCGTTGATGCTTCGAAATCCGTGTTGGCTCGACCCCGACCCAAGCCAGTTTCCCAGTCCAACAGAGCAGCTCCTCGAACAGTTGTAGAGGCTCCATTTATACCATCTAAGCCCACACCCGCACCAGTCGAAGCTCAACCAATTGTCAACGCTTCCGATTCTACCCTGACAAGACCTCGACCTCAGCCCCGAGCAAGGAGAACCACGTTTGACGTCCCAGCTTCTCCAAAAGGCTATCCTCTTGAAGACGCGGCACCCATGATCCCCGCGCCCAACTTCAGCCGCACAGCCCACGTTCCCACATTCTCCTTTCAGTCCGGACCTCTCCAAGAACCCACCGCGGAAGAGCTTTCATTCGAAGCCCAAGAACCCATCCCTCCCCTTACCCTCAAGCCCCAATCCCACAACATCCCCACCGCGCCCACCTACGCGGCCTACAAAGACTTCGCCCTCTCCGCCGCCGAACAAAAACAAAAACAGCAACAGACCGCTGTCCTCCAAGCCCGCTGGTTCCAGCACGGTTTCTGCGCCCCCTCCCACGGCCTCCAAATGACCATGTCGCGCCGCGTCGCCACCTTCTCCAAACTCGAATGGGCCATCGAAACGAGCGACTCGTCGCGAAAAATCCGCGCCTTTACGCAAACTAATACCCTTTCTCGACGAACGGATTTCTTCTCTGGGAACGACGGGGAGCAGGGGGAGCAGGAGGGATTGTTTTGTTTTCAGAGGAAGACGGGGAGTACGAGGGTTGGTGAGACGGCGGATGGGATGGGGTTGTTTAGTGTGAAGAATTCGAGTTTTGGGTTGAGTCCATTCTGGGTTGTTGATCCGACGGGGGCGGGTGATAGGGAGGGGAAAGCAGAGGGAAATGGGGAGGGAAATAGAGGGCAGTGGGTTGCGAGGGGAGATGAGGCGTTGGTGAATGTTAGGGTGGTGTGTGATGGGGTGTTGGTGGGGAAGATTGAGTGTGTGCCCAGACGGGGGAAGCATACGGTTAGTTTTTCCCTTTCTCTTCCTTCTTTCCCCCCTCCCCCAGCTTTTCGCTATCCGTTTTTGAAGAGGTTCTAACGATCAAACAGTATACGGTCGATGTCTCCCCCCAAGCAAACTACGCTATCATGGCAGCCTTAGTTACGGTCTTCGATGATTGGAGAATGGATCATGCGTGCTAAGCTCTATTACCCCAAACCCAAAATCAGGAGTTTATGTTTCAATGTTTATATTCATACTCAAACCATTCGTTCGTTCGTTCATTCGTTTTAGCGGCATGGCATGGCGGGGAGTTTATTTACTTTTTTTTTGCGGTATACCCTTAGCACACATCAAACCAAATATCACAATCACATATTCCCATATATCAAAATGTCTAAATTTTAAAACTTCAAAATTGGTTACGTTTGTATTTTGTTCTGTTCTGAGAAGTGGGCAAGTTAATGATAGGGGAGTATGGGCCGTGTGTTATACCTAACACGAAAGAGTTTCCAAGTTCTATCTATGCTAGTCCATCCCGTCGTTACATAAATGAAAATTACTGAATAGGGGTAGATGAAATAGGGGGCTGGTAAGTCAGGTGGCTAGCAAGCGAGCTGGTGCCTGATACCTAAGGCTACAAGGTTATACATTCAACATAATCCTCCTACACAACATTATTTTCCAGGAACAAACTAGCCTGGCCTGATCTTCTTGCACCATTGTTCTACCATACATCTACCTCTCCTAAAGTTCTTGCGGCAATAGCATCGACACGACACAAGGTATATCTCTCAAGCGCGAAGTCTCATCACCATACCACTCCCTCAACCTCACAGGCTTAGGGAAAGCGATTCGACTCTTCAAAATACTGCCTAGCCCGGCGCCGACTTTAACAACGGAATCGAAGGCCAATTAATGCGCAAGATGGGCACACCCCATACGAAGCCCTATCTTACGAATGGGGGAATGCCAACGCCGAGAATCCGAAAATTATCGTTCTTGGTGATCACGAGTTTCCCGTTCGAGAGAACTTGTTCAACGCTCGTCGCCAGCTGCGGAAGAGTGATCAGGGATGAATCGTTGGATCGATGCAGTTTGTATTGATTAATTGAATATTGAGGGAAGGAATCAGCTGGTTGCGTAAATGGGTAGTATATATAGCTGTGTTAGCATGGTTCTAGCTTGGTTGGGAGCAGCGAGCCACAATAGTGACCAAGCTATGGATTTCTTGAGTAAGCTTGGCGATGTAGGAGCTAATATCTCTTTGACATCTAGTCAGGAAAGAGGATCTATTGATGGACTTGCCTTCACCCGACACACGGTTTTTGATAATCATGTGCAGTGGTTAGGAGACGAGGAGATCTGGGATGCGGTCAAGACTATGTTCTGCCGGCCATATTGGAACCGAGTCTGGATCATCTGACATGAGCTATGTAATTACGCTGCGCAGGGTATACCTATAGGGCCCTATGCGAAAATTGAACCTGACCTATAACTATGGAGTTACAGTAGTAACCTCGTAAGCTTGCTGCTAATCACCTTCCGCTTAGCCTCGGCTTAAGGTTACAAGCCTACTGGATTAAGTCTGTGTTTTCAGCCTACGAGTACAAGGCACCTTGAACACCATAATTATGTACACCAACAACATTTTAATCAAGAGCTAACCACCCATTGCGCTCTATTAGTACCTAAGCCCAATGCTTCTGCTTTCGAATCAACTTGTTAATCCATTATTGGGGTATTCTGTCCCGCGCGCATCTCGGCTGGTGCCGCCGTCTGTGCAATGCTTGCTTGATCCACCTCCCGCATTTCTCGGTGGGGTTCATATCCGTGCTACAGTAGTACGAAGGCCCACGATTATTAGGATATAGCGACGAGCATTGTGAGTGGTACCTCCGCTATATACCGCCACTAACCCCTTGTGATTTATACGCATTTTCCTTAACAAGCTCAATATCCTTAGCAGTACGAAGTACATAAATTGTAGAAGGGTGAGGAAGTGGGTGCGGCCTGCTAAAAATGCACTAAAAATATAAACTGTATCTGGTAGGCTCGGCTCGTGCGGTGCGTTAGCAGATAATCAGATAATCCTAGCTGACCTTATTGGCGCATGGTTATCAGATTCAGCTCAAAGCTTCAGCCTTCGTCTGGCATCGTACAAAAACAAGAGGGCAAGGCTGTTGGCCCTTCGAGCATGGGCTCACGAGAAAAGCCAATAATTTACCCTTTCGCTCTGTCGCTGTCGATGGCCAATACTGTACTCATTCGACACTGCTTCTATCCCTATCCATATTGTTAAGGCGTCGAATACGATGAGCTACAAGGATCCTGACCTGGAAGATCTTTCCTATCCCGTCTGTGAACGGGCTCGCGATATTCTCATGACATATGAGCAGACTCCACGTTCACAACACCTACCTCGGGGACCGACCGCTTATTATCCCCACAGCGATATCTTGCATCTCCTAAGGGAGGAATCCCGCGGACGAAAAGTCTTTCTCTGTAACTGTTTGAGGTGTCAGAAGCAAGCAGGTCTCCAAGGCGGCATCGATAATCGCGTGAGTCGCTGGGACGAGACAGAGCTTCTGGGAAAATTTGCAACCATCTACGCGCTGCTTATCTACCTCAGATGCCCTGGCCTGATTTCCATCTTCCGTCGAAACGAAATATCTCTCGACAAGGGCTATTTATCACACGAGCAGTTAAGATTTCTCGATAATTACGAAATACTGACGGCACTTCAAGCTGCGAACATCTGCAACGAGATCGTACGCACCCAGTACCAGTTCCGAGTACGAAAGTTCTCCAAAAGGAATGAAATTACCATTATTGATGAAAGAGAGACTCTGCCAATCCACGAAGACCACGATGCAGCCGGAAAGGGCGATTTCGGGGAGGTCTATCCCTTCGATGTCCGGCCTGAGTATGTGGATGAGACTCTGAAACCGCTTCAGGTCAGCTTAAGTCTGTATCACTGCTGCGAGTGCATAGCTAACCTCTTGAATGAAAAGACGAATCGATTCGCCAGAAAAATATTCAAACAACTCCCGACCGAAAGCAAGCCTGTGAAAGAGTTTGTTCTTCAGCAACTCAAATCGAGTCAATTCCAACATCGTCATTTGATGCCAGCGCTCGCTGCATTTGAGCATGGCAGAGACTACTTTTTTATTCTATTCGAGCTCGCGGAGAGCACCCTCTACAAATTCTTAGCCGGCGATGGACCAAGCTTCACAACGCAAGAGCTTTGGAACCAAGTCCACGGTTTAGCAAGTGGACTGGCATACTTGCATGGCATATCAGTAGAAGGCGACCAACAGAACAATGGGAGGATGATACACCGCGATCTTAAACCCGCAAATGTGTTGATCGTCGGGGGCGTGATGAAGATCGCGGATTTTGGATTTGCAAGTTACAAACCGTGGCCCACAACAACGGACTCTAGGGCAACCGAAAGCTCTCTTCACCAAGGCATCAACAATTACTCTCCTCCACCAAGTGATGAGGCATGTGAGAAATATGACGTGTACTCTCTAGGAGCCATAATGTCTGAGATCGCTTGTTTCGACATTGGAAAGGAGTCACGAGTGGCTCAATACAGGCAGAACAGATTTGATGATGCATTAGGAGAGCAACACAACCGCTCGCGAAGATTCTACTATTACGAGAGGAATGATATGAAAATATCTGTCACCGAGGAACACTCGAGTCTGCTTAAGGTGGTGCGAGAAGAAAGTAAACATCCCCACACGACCTTGCATCCTTGGCAAGAGTTTTTCTTCCAGCCAGCGTTGTTCGATATGATAGGCAATATGCTTCACGAATCTAAATCGAGAAGACCAAAAGCTGCGGACGTCGCGGACATGCTTAGAGAATTTGCTACGAGAGCTGACATTGATATTGCGCAAAATGTTGATGATAGAACTGAACATTATATGGTGAAAGATTGGGTGGAGACACTAATCACTAGTCCTCCGGGGCCAGCAGAACTCAAAAACAGATTGTAAGTCGTAAGGGATCTTGACTAGATGTGAGAAAACTAACTCGACTTAATAGTATCGCTGATTTTGCAGAAAATAAGAGGTGTGCACTTTGGCTCTATCCTGACGTTGACAACAGAACGATCAGAATCTTCCGCTTCCAATATACATTTGACAAGCGCGGCCTAACCATGCTGAGAGAGACAGAGTTGTATGGTAAGTCAGTAGCATAAGATCCTAATTCGTGTGTACTTACAAAGAAGATAGTTAACCGCAACCAAAAGACACCATATGCAGGCATTAAGCCAGTTTATCTTGATGACACGAAAGGGAATGCTGTCAATTTGATAAGCCGCCCAGAAGAGCATTTGGTCTATAAATTTCCTCGTCTTTCTGGTCAGTAATTTTAATGATTATTGGTCAACATGTGATCAATACCTGCTAATTTCAGGACAGATACGCTCCGTTTCCAGGGTGTAATGACAGGTGAACATATCTACAAATGGTGGGTTAGCCATTCCCAAATATAATGAGCCTGATTGTCTTACTATGCTTTTTAGTGTGAGCTTGCAGATTGTGGAGTTCTCGTTGAGGAATTATCACAAACCTTCCTCACCTTTCAAAATTTCCAGGAACAAGAAGTCCAAGGACAAAAAGCAAATCGTGAGAGGAAGACGAGCTCATGTTCAAATGTGGACCCGAGAAAAGCCCGACTCGCTTGCAGGTCCTAACGTAAAGGTTGCGATAATTTCAGAGGAAACGCTTCATATCATAAAGGGTGCGTCGAGTTCAAAACAGCAATTTTCGTTCACTCATAACCTGGAGCAGTTACGGGTCACTTTGTTCAGGACACAAAAGGATTGACGAAACTTGACCCGCCTCCGCCTTCAACCGTGGTTCGACTCGCTTTCGCAGAGACGTATTCCATCGATATATCAGATGGCATTCCGTTGATTTTCAACCCTTCCCATTACGAAAATCACGAAGAAGTGAGACTCTACTTCAGAGACGAAGATGGTATGTGTCAGGTTCTTTGGTTCATAAGAGCAAATCTTCCTTCTATTAACAAATCACTGAATAGATGCCAAAAGCTTTTGGCGGAATCTCATTGAATTACAACAAGAATCGTTTCCAGCGAATCCACGTCGAACAGATGGGTCCTCTGGAGATGCAATGATGACCCGTAACAACAAGGGAGGATCTCAAAAAACGGCTCGATCGCGAGAGTCAGTTGGACCTCGAAGTGATAATGATGAACATCGGAGATTCGGGTTCAATATCTTGCCACCAGGTCATACAGGGCATACGTTCATCTGAGCACGCGCCGTTATTCAGGCAGATTAGATGCCTGGTGAGGTCCTATGCCATGGACTTGACATCATTCATCTTGTTCGACGTGGACCGGCTTCGTGAACAACCCCAATACCAAACCGCAACGGTGATTGCGGAAGCAGCCAGTGTTGTTACGACGTAGATCCAGATATTCGACGCTACGGTCATATTGTGTCCATCTTCAGTACGTTCGAAGCCAAAAAAGTTAGACCCGAAGAAAGTCTATGATGGAATGTGAGCTCATACAATGTACTCGGCGATTGACGACTTACTGCTAAAAACGTCGCAGGCAGGAAGATAGCAGATATAAGTGCAACGGTTCTCATTGCCCTAGTGTCTTGAGTGCATTGTGAAGTAAGCTCTCTGACAAGACTGTTCTCCTCCACGCCTCGTTTAGAGATGTCGTGCATAGCGGAATTTATCTTGTAGTTCGTTTCAGCTGTTCGGAAATCTAGTATATGCTCAATCTAGACAGGTCATATTAGCATGCCCGATATAAATTCAATTCAGAAGAGCTGTAAGACAGAATCATTTCATAGAATCGGGCTGCACCCTTGAGCATTTGCTCCTATGTTTGCTATCGAAATATAGCACGCAAATAGTCAAAGCTTGTGGGGTTTGGCTTCTATGTGCGCCAGAAGTTTAAACCACTGCCTTGGAAGTAGAAGACCTTGGAGGGTCTTGAGAGGAACACTTCTGAAACAAAGTTTCGATACGAACAATGCTTCTCTGCCATGGTTCTGTACCTAAAGCATGCGGAATGAGAACGACCCTAGACGAGACTCACTAAAGATGCAACCCCTTGTGCTCTGCTAATGACGGAATCAAGCTGCGAGATATGAGTCTCGCTCTTAAAATCGTAGATACTCATCATGATCTCGTACTGCCGAAATGATCTAGCTATTTGGGGTGATGAAAGAGACTTTACATGGTCGAAAAACGCTTGCAAATGCTTCGATAGATTCCTGTTAAGCTTGAGCAAGTGTAGAAGCCGTTTCAACTTATCCGTCAAGATCTGCAGACTGCGTATATCGCTGAAGTCCACAGTGATAGCCCCATCTCGGACGGATTGCTGAAGGTTTGAAGAAAAGCCGCGATCCATCTTCATAGATTAGCAATGCTAATTGAAGTATGAAGCTCTTAACATACCAGATTCGAAAAAGTTTCCTCCAAGTGATTCACATAGTCACGCCAACCTTCGGAAAGACAAAGCAAGATGAGGGCGTGCCAACGAAATTGCCCTAGCGGTTCAGAAGTCTCGGGATCAACAAAAGCCACAGTCAAACGCTTACTTAGATTCTCGGATGGATTGAGCAGTATCCAGGTGCATTTTGCTGGGTCTGTCTGGAGCTTATGATAGACTCCAGTTTCTCGGATTGAGTATGGGTCCTTCAGGGGAGAGCTCCGCTTGTGTCGGGCGACATATTTTACGTTGTATGTGACCTCTGTGCATAGATCAGCAGCGCTCATTATATCTGGAGCTCAATATGAGCTATACCAAAGCCACAGCATCCAGAGTTTGACGGCTCGGAGGATAACCGGGTAAAGTAAGCTGTGAAACTCTCCTCAAATGATGTTATTTTCTCCCCAAAGACATGTACCACGTCCAGAAAACCCGGGTGCACATTTAGGACGGTTAAAAGCTGTCGAAATAGTTCTTCGGTTATCAACAGCTGACTCCAAGAATGTTCTTGGGGTATTTGACTAATTAAAATGAGTGAGTGAGTTACTGATAGTGACCAAAGCCAACATACAGAAACACAGTGTTAGCGGGTCCTTCCAGGCGTGACAATAGCTGCTGTGATGACTTAATTGTCAACAGCTTTGGCGTGCCTATCGAATGACGCGTGTTTGATTAGTAGGTAGGTTAGTTCGGAATCAAGGCCGGGAAAGTACAAACCTTCCTGAGCCGTCATGTCAGCCTGGAGAATCTGTAGTTCGCTTTCTTCCTCATCAGGTATGAACAGCCTCTGCGCATCTTTGCTGAGTTCTTCCTGGCAACGAGTTGTATCGGTATCCAGGGCCGAAAACGAGAGATTACGGGGATATATTTCCCAGCCGACGAAGCGTCCAGACATTTCGATATCCTCGGCAAAGGAACAAGTATAACAACAGCTACACGATGAGAGATATATATGCCGAACTAACAATCAGCAAAGCAACAAAATGAAGGAGGGTCGTAGGTGCGCACGCTCTGAAGCACCGCGGGCCTCATGCGGTGGGCTCCGCCCTCCGTCGAACGTACAAAGTATAACCCCAGCGAGGCGTTCTGCCTGGGCAACCGCAGCGGGGCGGTGGCTTTGAACACATACATTACACCAATACTAACAGAGCAATCTGAATCTCTCACGATTTATGTTTAAATTCGATCATTATACTAAATTTTTACTACTTGGTACCTCATCATGGCAAGTATTGTCTTGAGCCGCACTGGCCGCTTTGGATTTTCCGTGGCTCAGCTAGTCTTGGTCACAGAACCTTCTGCGATGACACGCTTCTTCCCACGCCTGCGATGCTCGTTGAAGCGCCGATGAAGTTCTAGCTTCTGGTACTAATCAATTTGCTCGTCAGCCAAGTTGTCTGGAGTATAGAAAGACCGCCTACATGCTCCAGTTTTCTTGGTATCTCGACCTTCCATTTAGCATAGTCGTCTGGCGGCTCCTACCCCCAATGTTCAGGCAAAAAAACTCTTGAGGTTATTCTATGAGACTCACGACAATTCTGAAATTTCCTTTGCCAAACCAGGCTTCAAGTTGTTCCTCGAGTATACTTTGCACCAGCGTGTATCGGGCGTCAATCGTTTCTTCGATCATATCGAATAGATCGCCTATTCAGGTCGGCCAGCAGGATGATGCTCGGTGATGAACAATTGAAAGACTTGCCGGCAGCTAATTCTCTCTGTAGGAAGATTATGGTTGAAGCATTCCCAGAGCTAATTTGTCAGATCCTCAAATTAATTGTCACCCGAAAGCCTTGAAGATCTTCACTGGTGAGTGACTTAGTAACCAACATATATCGAGAGGGGTGGCTTCCGCCTCATTATTTTTATTGGGCTGCCACTCGCATGAACACCTTAACGGTGTGGTGGGACAAGCTGCAAGGCGTCAGAGTCTTTCGGATGTAAAGAGATCTTTACCAATCATTGAAATAGGCGAGCTGTATCAATATTGCACTGCCGCCACCAAGTATACTGACTGGGCCGCAAGGCAGATTGCAGATAACACGTCGGAAAGCCAAAACCTGAGCAGCAAAAACGAGGCTGGATGTTTGAAGCCTTATATGCTCCGTTCCCCTGCAATTATTTGCGTGGAAATAACGCCAGTCATGTCGACGTCTGAGAAGATAGCCACACCTCCTGCTAGGGTGAGCAATGATGAGGAGTTCCTCGAGGAAATAGACATTATCGGGGATACTAGTCCTGGGGTTAGGCGTGCAAAAATCCTCGCAGACAACCTTTCTCCTTTGGACCGCATAATTATATTCGTCTGTCTGTTTCTCGTCGCTTACGTTTTCGGTCTTGACGGAACACTACGATATGTATACCAGGTGAGAACACTTTGGGACCTTGGCTTTACTATGGGTTTGACTAAGAAAACAAACAGCCTTATGCAACGGCTAGATTTAAGAGCCACTCCACTCTCGCGACTATCAACGTTCTTCGTAGCGTAATTGCTACAGCAGCTCAGGTAAAGAATGTCTCAAAAGCCTTATACAATTTCAACTAATGGAAATAGCCGACTGCTGCGAAGATCGCCGATGTCTTCGGAAGACCTGAGCTTATCTTCGTGAGCGTCGTGTTTTATATTCTTGGTATGTAGTCTTACCTTGACCTTGAGTTGGACTAATATTTTTCTAGGCACGATCGTTGAAGCCACTTGCCATAATGTAGAGACTTTCGCTGCTGGAGCTGTGATATACCAGGTTTAGAATTCCATGATGCGCGGACCAGAATGCGTTTTAACCTTTCTTTTCTAGATTGGGTATACTTCCATCCTCGTCCTTGTTGAGGTTGTTATCGCAGACATCACCTCCCTGAAATCTCGTTTGCTATCCTCATTTGTTCCAGCGTTACCGTTCTTGGTATGTATGTCGTACAACCTAAGAACTCGACAATTTTAACGATTCTAAGATCAATTCTTGGGTTAGCGGTAATATCAGTGCTGCTGTTCTTGGAGTTACGACCTGGCGCTGGGGAGTTGGCATGTTTGCAATCATATATACTTGTGAGTCCCTTTGCCTAACCCACCTTGCATGCTTGTAAAACTCAATCCTTGACCAGGCGTCTCTATTCCATTGATTGTTGCTCTTTGGGTGCCTTACCGACGAGCACAGAGAGAGGGGGCATTGCAGAACCATAGAAGCCCGTGGCAGATGTTAGGGTTTTGGCGTTTAGCCACAGCTATTTTCTGGCAATTAGACGTGGTCGGCAACATCTTACTGGTCGCTGTGTTTGCTCTCATTCTCGTCCCATTCACAATTGCTGGTGGGGCATCGGAACAGTGGAGTAAAGCAAAGGTTATTGCGCCTCTGGTTATTGGGCTATGCTGCATTCCTGTCTGGGTGTGGTGGGAGAAAAGAACAAGATATCCAATGGTGCCATTCAAGGTGAGCTGTCCGCGATGAAAAGTATAATATTGCATTGACTGAAATCCACAACAGCTACTCAAGGATCGTGCAGTCTGGGGTGCTCTTGGAATTGCGTGGATGCTCAATTTCAGCTGGTACTTACAGGGCGACTTTCTGTACACTGTCCTCGTCATCTCATTTAACGAATCGATAGAAAGTGCAACTCGAATCTCTTCTCTTTACAGGCGAGTATTTTATTCTTCGATTCTTACGAATTAAAATACTAACTCCTCCTAGCTTCTGCTCCGTGCTTTCCGGCACCCTTCTTGGTGTCGTGGTACGAAAAGTTCGCTATCTACAGCCTTTCATTATCTTTGGGACTGTACTATTTCTCGCTGCATTTGGTGTACTCATTAAGTACCGCGGCGGGGTAGGCTTAGGAAATCATTCTGGGGTTATCGGTTCTCAAATATTTCTCGGCATCGCTGGCGGTCTAATTTCGTACCCAGCCCAAGCCTCAATACAAGCGGCCACCCAGCACGAACACGTTGCCGTTATCACAGGTCTTTACCTTGCAACATACAACATCGGAAGTGCCTTTGGAAATACGGTATCGGGTGCCATCTGGACACAAACTTTAATCCCAACTCTGCTCAAGAATCTACCTTCACCATATAATAATACAGCCATCGCCCAGGATATCTATGCGTCGCCCTTTGAGTACGCCACAAACTACTCTATCAGTAACCCCCTACGAGATGGAATCGTAACCAGCTACAGATATACCCAGAAACTGTTGACTATTACGGGTATTTGTCTGTGTGTCCCACTAATAGTTTTCAGTTTGTTGATCCGCAACCCGAGGTTAAGTGAGGAACAAAGCCTTCCAAATGCAGAGCAGTCGCTTGAATTGGAGGAGAAGCGACCTTGGTGGAGGGCTTTTAAGTGTTTGTTGTAATATTAGTAATCATCTACTTTTTGGTCCAGGGTCTGGATGTTCCCGTTAGTTGGCTGCTTTTCATAGGAATAGCACATCAAGATTGGATTAAAGCAAGAGGTCTATGATTCGTTAATACTTCTTCGAGAGTAAAGGTACTTTGAACGAATCTCGAATAGTAGTTATAGCTGCGCTCTCTAGAAGTCAAATACTTCTGTTTAGGTTAGAGCCTACGTACGTAAAAGGTAGATTTATCACCAGTAGTGCGCTTTCATAACCGGTTCTTGTCGAAGTCGGGGTATACAGCGGCCAAAATGGGTGCTTAGGATACTCAAGTCCTGCTCAGGCTCTTCTCAGGCATGCCTACCTCGACTCAGGTTAAAGCAGCCACTGCTCACGTCCGTAGACTAAAACGGAACTAGCGAAAGGGAAATTAATCCTGAGTTTATGGGTATACAGAGCACTTAATACCCATATTATATAATAGCTATATAACTCTCATTAATTAATCTTTCCATTAGAATTATATAACAATTAAATTATTGCACGTTAGAAGAGAGGAAGTGGAAATAGTAGAATGCGGGGTAAAAATACTTACAAGAACTTATTATTTAGTATTATATATCATTATTATTGTCATAGGGCGCACGTGACACCCCTTAGCGTAGCCGCTGGCCCGCTGCATAACCAGTCGAGCCGAGCCTCGACTCACTTCTTCTCTCCTTAAGATTCAGCAAATTGACTACTTTATACACCACTTTGTTCCTTGATCCACTTTCGGTAACCCTCTTACAATTATAAATTAAACCCAATCTCATACATTAAGTATCAACTATCTAAAAATCAATTTTAAAAACTCATCGCGATTTCACTTTTTCATAGTCTTAGGGTTAATATAACAAAAAGGTATATAAATTTTCATATCAATTATTAGTTATTACCTCACTCTCCCACTCAGCCGTTTGTGTGGAAAAGTGAGTTTTCGTATCGTATCGTACCGTGCCGGTCTATCAAATGAGTCCGCTATTAACGCCACGCTTCTATCCCCATCCTTCCATCCATACTTCCAGCGCTGTCGAAACATGAAAACAAATAAGCAACATAAAGGGAAGAAATAGGACTAAGGGACAATCTAGCCACCCTTCGCATCTATAACAATACATTAGCACCATCAACCAATGATATCATCGCCATCACATCATACATAAACATTTTTACCTCTGTCTCTCTCTTCCTTTCCTCCTCAACTCAACTTAACCACTCAATTAAGGCATCACCATTCCCCCACCTTCAACCCAAACCCTCTTCAACGTCTCCACTCGTCCCCTCAGCTCCTCATTCTCCTCTTCCAACACCCTACTCTCTCTCTCCAATCTCTTAATATGTTTCTTCGCCAACACCAAGACTTCCGCTTTACTGACTCTTTTCTCCCCTACTCCTACTTTTCCTTCTTCACTTGCTCCGTCACCTGCATCTCCATCTCCATTCCCATTTCTAGCTTCACCTCTAAGCTCATCTCCCTCTCCTCCTTCTCGAAATCCAATTCCCTCCCCCTCGCCGATTTCCGGAGAAATGCTAGAGGAAGTACTAGAAGGAGCAGGAGCGTCCTCGCGCGGAATAACAGAGAGTAATAGCTCGAATTGCGAGTTAAGACGGTTCCGATATTGTTTCTCGACTTGGTTGTGGTTTGAGCGCGTTTTGGACCCGCCTCCGCCTCCCCCTCCTCCTTTCGAAGCCGAATTCATGAGGGAGTAAGATCCTGAGGAGGTGGAGCGGAGACGAGGTAAGGCTGGTGCTGAGATTGCGGTTTGATCTGTTGACTTCCGCCGTTTGTGGGTTTGGGTTCGGGGGTTGGAGTTGGAGAAAGAATTGGAATTGGAATTGGAGGTACTGATTGAATTTGCCCGGCTACGTGGTTGGCCCCAAGCTGGTTGTCTGGTTCGATGAGGGTAGGATTGAGGCTGAGATTGAGATTGAGATGGGAACGGAGACGTGAATGCCCGCTGCCCGAACCCGCTCCCAGGCCGAGGACGAGGAGTCGGGTCTTCGCTTTCGTCTCTAAGCACGAAGTCGAATTGAGGCGTTTCATCAATAGAGCTGAGACTCGCGTATGAAGCGTCGTTCACGTTGCTATATCCGTTCTGGTACATGCCTGATTTGGGGTTGGGAGCAGTGTCGAGGAAGGGATTGCGCACGGAATAGGACCCGTTGGTAATGGAGGTTTGGATGGAGTCGAGGCAGTGGTCGAAGGCGTTCCAGGATGGGTCTTGGGACACTCGTGGGCTGTCGGAGCTGGTGAAGGATTCAAGGTCGGTGAAAGATGGGCTCCAGGTCGTGGGTGATGGGGAGAGCCAATCGGATTGGGGCTTTAGCTCAGGGGCGAGGTCGAGGTTGAGGGTGGGGTCGCTTGCGAGTGGCGACGGATAGGGGTACTGCTGCACCGACGCAGGGTATACCTGTGAGGGTTGTTAGTCTGGACTAGCTCATCGAAACGAATTGGAGGTGCAATGAACGAGGAGGATGAACAAGAAAACTAAATCTTTCCTGCCCGCTCGCCGAAGACTCAGTATCAATATCGTTTTCAATATCGTTAAGACTTACGTTCTCGTCAAAGGTCATCCTTTCACTTCGGTAACGAAAATTATGGACGAGGGAAAGCAATCGAGTCGAAGAACTTGGATGACTCTCTTTTTTCTTTGGCTTCAATTCGAGGACGAATTTAGCTATATGACGGCATGGCGTGAAGATATAGTGACTTCTGTCTTCTATCATCACCTGCATGCACATGCCCGCTTCATTGCGGTTCTAGCGCCACCTCCTCGACAACGCGAATCACGAGCCACCAGCCAGAAAAGAATCCGGGGCAGGTTCCGTCTTCCGGCTGGACTTGCCCAAGTCGGCTGTCAGCCAGACAGTTACACAACAGCTGTTGTGTAAAGTTTTCGAGGTGCGGGTGTGAGCATAAGAAAGCCCTTTCCTCCACTTTTCCCGGCTCGAGACCAATACTTTCTATTTCATATGCAGGTCGAGAAACCCGAAGTCAAACAAGGCTGCGCCATTCTCCAGCGCAATGGGCAAAAGGAACTTGCCAAGTCACAGCTGGCAGGTGACGTTACACATGATTCAAAACACGCCCTCGCCATCTTAAGAAACGGTGCTAGATCTGGAGACTTGAGGTGCCATACTGTGCCCTGTCACGGTACTGCACTTCACCGTCATCCCCTGCACCGAACGTCCTCGAAGGCCCTTAGCAAAAGCCCCTGTTCTACAAAACGGCGAGGTGCGAGATGATGCACATCTCGCACTTCTTCCAACTTATCCGAGGAGATGTCCCCGAACGCAAGTCGTGTGCGGCCACCGTTAAATATGGGATTCTGACGGACTCCGCCTTGGTAAATCGAGATCGGGTGCAAGAGCGGAGGCAGTCCCGCGCTCTCGGGTGATGTGGGAACGTACGACTCTAGCGGGAGGGGCCGTGAACACGCAACTTTCGACTCTGCTATCGGCGAAAGGCTGGGGAGTGGCTTGGGAAGGCTTCTACTTTGGTGTTTGGATAAATAAACACACCCGTGAGGGTTCTAGAGCACAGACAGATCTAGGGGTTTCGACTAATCGGCGAGCTGCCTTTGCTCGGTTTGTATGTGGAAAGTGCTAGAAGTATAAACCCTCAGGGGTGGGTTTATTTATCCTACCTACCAAGTATACTGTATTCCGTACCTTGGCGATATTGGATGTTGCATGTTTTGATCCGGCTTCTCTCGGTGGCGAGATGGATGGCCGGAAACCCCTTTTCGGAGAAGTGCCATCACGTGATTGAATATTCTCCTACCCTGGTGACTTGGAGCGTCTTTCGGTTTGGTACTGTATTGAAGAAAGATATGGTATTATTCATCTCTTGGTGTGCATTGTTGTCGAGACTAGCTGCAGCAAGTTCGGCTCGCAAGAAGGTCCCACGAATATGACAAGTTCTATCCAGCACGTCGAGTAGTGCTAGTTCAGAACTTCTAGACCCATCCTATAATCCCTATAGGCTGTGGATGGAGTCAAATATCATCCAGCGCATAATGCGGAAGAGTGCAGCCGGGTTGGAGCTCCCTCGAGATTTTGTAACTTGTCAGGATCAAAATGTTAGTACCTGGTCATCAGAATCCCGCAATAGATTGACGTGCAGACATTACATAAAGGTGCGTATAGCAAGCATTAGCAAGCCTGGACGTGAGTATCTAAGACCGTGGTATACATGCTTCAAGCAATGAATATGGAAGTGAAGGACGCCAGTTGTTTTATGGGCAAACAGCAGTCCTTTTTTCCGAGCGAGTCGCGTTCCAAATGAGTAGGTGAAGCTGTAAGAAAAGTAATCTCAAGTGAGGAAACATGGAACTGATGTTTTATAAAATTGAAAACAAAGGTTGAGTGATCATGGAGAGTTTTATGAAATTTTCGCGTTTTGACTTTAGCACGATTCCTCGCACGGTAGGAGCCAGTACAGGAAGGAGCGCTGACGAGTAATCGGAGCAGAACAAGTGCGTGAATCAGTTTCCTCACTTAGAGAGAGACAGAGTACCGAGCTTTCGAGTATGATCCAATGTTCTTCCAAGATGTAATCATATTGATGAATCACTTCTTCGTTCTTCGTGTTTTCGTTTCTCGAAAATTGGCCCCCAAAAAGCAGGTCGATCTTCTAATGATTCACTACCTCGCTCTTCACACTCTCCTTTCCCACTTCGCAATTCTCCACCTCTCGCACATCACAGATCATCAAGTCTCCGTCTACTAGCTCTTCATTATCTTCTTCTTCTGCTTTAACAACACAAGCACGAGTAAAACTAACACCATTCAACCCCCCTCCCATCTTACAAACCTACAAACAATAAAAATGTGCAACATGACACTAACAACCTACTCTCTCTGCGACCACACCTCCTTCACCATCTCACCTTGTGCTTACTGGCTCCGCAATCGCGGCCTTTCAGCATCAACCCGTGACTGGGAGGAGCCACTATGGAGCGGCTACAATCCCTACTTTCCGATGGAAGACGCGTTCCTATTCACGGCGTGCGTCTGGGGCTGGGGTCAGTATTCGTATTGTAGTGACGGAGAGAAGAGGAAGATGGTTGTGGAGGGAGATTGTTATTTTGAGAGGGGTTATTGTTGGAGAGAAAGCCCGATGAATAGAAATCAGTTGAAGTGGTGGTAGTTGGAGGAAGGAGGGAGCAGGTGCAAATGATGGTTGGAGTTGAAGTTAGTGTGGAGAGGTGTCTTGCTCAATTCGACCTCTTGTGCTACTGCTGAGTTGCAGAGATGTAAAATATCTCGTCCTTGCATGGACACCTAGGTAGAACTTGGAAGCCGTTTCAAGTTGGATGAAACACGTGACCCAGACTCCTTCTGTTGACAGTACCTAGTTTGATGATTACCAAGTGCAAATTTGTTGCTGGTTCTGGCGGCTCACTTGACCACAATGGGCACTTCCCATGGATAATATTAGGACAAACAAAATGCACTAAGAGCGAAGAGTAGGTTGTGTATAGAGAGAAATTTCTTCATCCTCTAATATAGTACATCATACATATCTCCCGTGTTATCATACACTCTACCTTCTTCTTAAGTACCACGTGAACGCTAACTGCTGGATCTCGCCAGGGAATGGTGTCGGTACTTCCGTCAACCCAGGTCTTGCCACAGGATGTCTCAAATACACCGCCGCGCAGATCTTCGAATTGACCTCCAGGTACCTCGGTATGAATGCGAATGCACTCATAAAGTCTCTCGGTCGCCATGGCGTGGCATAAGGTTTGGAGGGATCCACGACCTCCAGTTTCTGCCGCGCGATTTGTTTCTCGAGTTCCTCGAGTCGGGCTTGAGAAACCCTTTCACCATAAGGCTTTTTCGCCGCTCTCTTCTCATTCACTGGAATTGGTTCACCAGCCTCTATGGCAGCTTTCTTGGTGGATCCGTCAACCCACCCCTCAGGTCGCCATCCCGTCGCTAGCTTCTTTGCGAACTCCTTGTCTGCTTTGTCTCGACTATTTGATTTGATGACTGCATTTCGATATTCGTCGACCAGAGCGAGACGCTCTTTCTCGATTTCTTGGATTGGCTTTCGGAACGCTTGAGATTGAGCCACCTTGGCATGCTTAATAAAAGCTCGAAGCACCTGCTTGCTTTTCGCAGATAAAAATTTTCCTCTGTCGTTTTGCCTCTTCTCGGCTTGTTCGATCATAATCGCAAGATCCTCTTTGCGAGTTTTTCGATATTCAAGGTTATCTTGCAGCATTGTCTTCGGAGCTTTGGTCTTAAGGAGCGCCTCGCTTGGGTCATTTGTGGAGGTCTTTTCAGCTGCCTTTGCAGCTCTCCGCTCTGCAATCTGTGCTCTGAGTTTCTCCATGCCAACGTTCCTATTCCGCCTGGCTCTTTGGACCTGTCTGCCTTTTCGCTTCTGGACGGTATCTTTCGGTGCGCCGGTAGCGAAAAGAACGGATTCGGGCTCGACTTGGAATAAGTCGCCTGGATTGAGTAGATATCCAGGGTAGATCATCTGTGCGAGATTAGCGTTTTCGGTCTTCACAAGACTTCAATGAGACTACCTTCTTCCCATTGACAATGACCTTGCCATGCACCACAAATTGCCTTGCTTGTCGTGCACTGCTAGCAAACAACGCGCGCCAAACTGCCATATCGAGTCGTCTTTCGATAGGGGCATATGTTTGATGCATATATGGAATTGTTTTCTTTGCTCTCTTCTTCGCCTCCAAAGGTTGATCAAGGCCCGATCCACGTCCAGCCGCAAGCTCTGATCCATCAAACTCTGCGAGATATTTGTGATCCATGGGTACCACGGCATTCAATCGAGGTGTGAACATGCGCTGCCATTGCTTTTCTCGGATCTGTTCGCCGTGGTATGCCCGCGTTATCGACTTCGCTTTCCATTTTTGCTGATAGAAAGTTAAGGAATTTGTTCGGGGCATCTGCAGACGCGAAAGGTTGTAGAGATTGTATTTGTTCCATGTTGCCCGAAATTTCTTGTAAGGCGTAGGTCAGTTTCTGGGGAGGTAATGAGGTTATATCTTGGAAAATGCATACCACTTTCTTCAATTGATGGAATCTTTTTCTTGCCATGATGAATGAGTGACGTGCTGCAACCTCGAAGCTTGAAAATACACACCTCACGAGAGCAGTGGTCGCATGAGGTCTAAAATTGTCCTTGAACAAAATAGGGTCTTAGCTTGGGCCACTAGCGGCCGCCCTACCAGACGAAGTCTCTTCAGAAAATAATAAATGATTTGGGCCCTCAATTCACCCTCACGATTGCGCGACCTATTCAGATAATACATGTACAGTCTTACTGTGAGACAATTCACTCTAAAACCTGCATCTACAGCTGGGAAATAATTGCTGTAAGTTTTTTCAATTTGGTTCACTTGCCAATTGGAGCTAGCCAGTCCAAATTGAAAGCTCGATTTCACCCCGCCTTCCTGCTCGAGTCACTTTTCCAGTCATTGAATATTTCACCGCCACAATACTAACACGCGGTACAATAGCAACGACGCCAATCGACGCACTTACAATTTAATTTCTCCCGTCGCACATATCGTCTACACTTCAAAACTTTCATTCCCACTCCGTACCCTCCTACATCTACCAGAACATATCCAAAAGTGCAATCACAAGCGACCAAAAATGTCTTCCCTCCCAGTCGAAGCTACTGAGCCTGATCCTGCAGCTACCTCCCTTCCTAACGATGAGGTGGTGAAAAAGGAGAGTGGCAACGCATCTGCGCCCACCACCGCCTCAGATGCTGCAGAGAATGGCACAAATGAAATCAAGGCTGAGCAGAAGGAAGAGAATGGTGCAAATGAAATCAAGACTGAGCAGAAGGAGGAGAATGGTGCGACCGCGGAAGAAAAGACCAAGAGCGATGAGACCAAGGAGGAAGTCAAGAAGGAGAGAACTTACGAAAATGGCGTGCTCAAGACTTCTGCTCAGATTGTCGAAGGCAAGAGCAATAGCAAATACGATGCGTCTGTTCTGCCAGAGTCCGATGACCCCTCCAAGATCCGAGCACAGGTATGATTTCATAGAGCCTGTGACTGCTATACTCACTAATTGATCAAGGTTGAATTCTACTTTGGAGACTCTAATCTTCCCACAGACAAATATCTGTGGGATCTGACTGATGGCTCTACCAACAAGCCTGTCGATATAACCGAAATCTGCGCCTTCGGACGCATGAAGCGCTTCACTTCAAGATCTACTGTCGTCGCCGCGCTCAGGGAGAGCAAATTCCTTCAGGTCACTGGTGAAGAAGGCAAGGAGCAAGTCAATCGCCTCGTGGCCTACGATCCTACACTCACCAAGTCTTCCAAAATGGAAGCTCGATCGATTTATGTCAAAGGCTTTGGCGACGAGGAGCCCAGCTCTCAATTCGATATCGAAGCTTTCTTCGCTCCCTATGGCCCTACCAGAGCTGTTCGCCTTCGTCGTACTCCAGAGAAACTCTTCAAGGGCTCTGTCTTTGTTGAATTCCAAGATGAAGAGACGGCTAAGAAATTCCTCGAGCTCGACTCCAAGCCTTTGTGGAAGGGCAAGCACATCCTGCAAGTTCAATCCAAGAAAGAGTATACCAATGGCAAGGAGCAAGATATCAAGGATGGCAAGTTGGATCCGCAAGAGGCCCGTACCCCTTATCAGCGTGGTGGTTTCAGAGGCCGTGGTCGTGGTCGTGGTGGTAACTTCAAGGGAGGCGATCGCGAACGCAATGGCAACCGTGATCGAGGCGATCGTGATCCTGATGACTGGAAGAAGAGACGCGAAGATGACCGAGCTTCCGGATTCAAGGATGACCGCAGAAATGGTCGGGGTGGCCATGGTCGTGATCGTGACCACAAGAAAGGAGGCCGAGGCGGACGTCGTGATGATCGAGGACCTCGCAGCAACGATAGAAACCGGGAGCGCGAGGACAGAGATAAGTGAGTTTAATTTTTGACTTCTGCAAGGCTGAGTACTGACAAGCATTTAGGGAAACTAAGGTCGAAATCAAGACTGAAGAGCCAAATGAGAAGAAGCGAGCACGCGAGGATGATGGCGGAGACGAACAACCAGCAAAGAAGGTCGATATCAAGTCCGAACCAGTTTTAGAAAAGGCTCAGAACGAGAAGAAGCGTGCCCGTGAGGACGATGGTGCTGAAGGCTCTCCAGCTAAGAAAATCGACAGCAAGACCGAGGTCAAGGTTGAGTCATGATACCCCATCCGATTTGCGATTTCTCTTGCTTCTGTCTTACGAGGCTTATGCATGGTCAATGGGCTGGTTGTATCATTTGGCGTTATGGGAATGGTGAACTTTCTCGATATTTCATATGTCTTTCACATCTGAAGCGCACTCTGCTCAGAACCTTGCAACTTTGTGGTTGGCATAAATGGGCTTGTCCTAGGCGGAGGCGTACTGCTCTAGAGTAGCGATTGCGCTTGTACATAAACTCTCACATCATAGCCAGAGTGTCTCTTATTGCACTAAAAATTGAGGCCCTTGAGACTTCAATTTAATATCTGCTTGGAGTTGGGGAGTGTACCATTGATTCTACATGCGCCGATATATTCTACAGCCATCCGGACATGCTCCAACAAGGGCTCCGTTCCAGCTCCCTAAATGCATAGACACATAAAGAGATTTCAATAATACACATTGCCAGCTTTTGAACCAACCAGCCATCCCGTTCTTATCCATACAAGCCCGCACGCTATGCATCATACAGCCGACTAATGTATTACCTCTCCCAGGTCAATGTGAACCGGCTCCCACGGCCGTGCCCCCTTCGTTTCCATCTCACTCGGTAGCCGCACATTATTTCCAGGACTGTACAGATACCACGCCTTCAGCGCCGCAACGCTGGCTCTTATCTTCGCTTCTACCAAGCTCGCTCCTGCTCCTTCTCCAAGCTTGTCAGTCCCGCTATAGATCCCTACTACGAACACGGGCGATCTGCTATATCGTCCCGTCTCGCTCAGTATCCGTGCCACCGGATGCTCGAACTCCTCTCTTGCGCATAACCTCGCCAGCTCTCTTTCTGGCAAATTGAACTGAAACAGTGATGCGATATCCAGATGTCTGCTCAGGATATGCTGCTTCACGAATCTCTTTGCTGCATCTCTCCCCGCATGCAAGAAGACACTTCCTACAACCGCCTTCACGAAACCTGCGTATGCTTGTTCCGTAGACAATGGTTCATACGGCTCCCTCTCTCTTGGAATCCTGTCTCCAAACTCGTCATCATACACATTCCTACTACTTATTCCTCTCCGATAGAAAGCGCTGTAATCCGGTCTTGTGCTTGCACCAAATTCATCTATCTTTGTCCCGGGATTCATTTTCGAGAACTGCAGCAACCCAGGATCGACCTCTGAACCTGGCGCAGCAGCAGTCTCGACACCCCATTCTTGCGCTATCAGTGCTAGAGTTTTGGGTCCGTTATAGGCGTATGCTGCGGCAAAAACAACCGTCATGGGAAGTCGTGGATATGTACAGAGAAGATATTCCGCAACATGGTAGGACATTATAGAGCCCCCGAGCTGGGCTAATGAAGCATTGTTGAAGTTCGCATTTGAGTCGGCTGAAGGATCGACTAATGTTCGTGCCATAGTCTGTAGAGGGAGTTTTCGGGGTAAGGAGAGTCGAGCATGTAATGCTGCGAGTTTTGCAGACACGAGAGCTGCTTTTGGTACGGGTGATGCATATTGACTTAATGGATGTTTCTTAGGCCGATGAGGTGTAGCTTCTGCATCTTCGTATATAACATCTTCAGTCGGGGAAGAGGATTGTGATCGCGTTTGCGTGCTAGCTAGACCGGCTTGTACTTGGGATCGTAGACAGCATGGTCGTGTGCGCGGAGAGAGCAATTGCCCGCTCCATCTTTCCAGCCGTAACCTCTTCATCGATACTGCGACTCCACACCTGCTCGGCCGGGCAGAGAAAGAAAAATTGGGAGTGGGATTGAGCGTGGTGGTTGTGATGTTTGCTACTTGATCCCCTGCCCAAATTTTCTGAGCTTCTCACACGATCATACAATTTTGGGAGCGGTTCCACGTGACGCGTCGCGCTAGTGGAGATCGCATCAGTTCCGACCTCTGCAGAACACCAGTCTCAGTAATAACCCTGTATCCCTCTGCAATTGATCAAGATGGTATGTCACATTACGATTCAAATTCATTATGAGCTCTGCTAACAGTTTCTAGGGCGGTGGCGGCAAGATCCCGTAAGTCAATGGCCTGCGAACCTCGAGACTATCCCTCCCCTCAGACTTCTGATAGCTATGTAGCTACCCTAAGCACGTCTGGTCACCAGCAGGTGGCTGGTACTCTCAACCTTCGAACTGGAAAGCGAACACGGCAGTTTTCGGCTTTGTCATGGTCGGTATCTCAGCTATGATGTGGAAATTGAGCGCAGACAGGGAGGTGCGGACGAAATTCCCAGAGCAAGGCCGATTCTTTCCCAGTCGATAGTATGTTGTCCGCACATTCAATCCATGCTGCATTTTGCTAATATATGCATAGTTGGAGCAAGGGAATTATTGAGCACGAAAAAAACGAGAAGGGTGGATCATAGAACGGTGTTGAAGATGGACTTGTACATACCTCGGGAGTCTTGAATGGATTGGTTTATCCACCAACACGTCGACACAAGCTCAAGTGGCTCTCTTTGGGCATGTCCTTGCGTTAGTGGAACACAACCGCTAGAGAATGCTGTCAAACGCTTAACGATGCTTCTCGAATGGACGCTTACGAAGTAGCACCAGGCAACAAAGAACCCTTATGCGCGAGTGCCACCACGTTCCTAGGATCATAATTTCCTTTCGTGGTTCCTTGTATTACGCTTTGCCAAATCCTCCTTCCCAAGTCCTTCAACCTTTCAACGCGCGGTCAGCACGGAATTCGGCGTCCGAATTCAGAGGTCGGAATTCAGAAGTCGGAATTCGGAATTCATCTCAACTAGAATCATGGGCTTACGACTTCATTCTAGGCAATCAAATTAGCATTTCAGGGTTATAGTTACATTCGTTCAAAGTTGAAATACGATTGGACAATGTCCCAATGGAAGTCGTCACTATCTCAGATGGTGTTTCCCCACCACAGGAAAGGAGTAGCATAGACTTACAAATGCGTTCGTAGCCAGCATGGCCAGTGCCAATTAGCCGCTTCTGATATTCTACTCGATCGACTATTTTGCTGTCCACAATTCTACCCAAATCAAAATCACGTGCTCCGTATGAGCTCTCAACCCTAAATCATGAAGTTATTCTATTCAAATCATGAAATCTTATGCTTATGCTTGTATTGATTAAGCTTCATGAGATCTGCAATGCAGAGACGAGCAGACCAACGAAGATTCCCATCCCACTACGGCGAGACGAATTAGGCAGGTGGGACAGTCGAGCGCTACCTAAGCTGCCTAAAATCGTCGTCAGCAATAGAGCATTCTTCTTCTTCACGTAGTACTTCTTGAAGCAATGTCGCTTTTGCAACTCATTCACATCTACCATTATCACAATTCTCACAATGGACAACACAACACTTAACTCGACTCCCGTATCAATTGAAGAGGAAAGGGAAATTCTTCCAAAGAATGTGAGGCCAATTCATTATGACCTTCGCTTTGAACCTCACTTAGAGGAGGGTACCGAATTCGATGGATCGGGATTGATAGATCTCGAAGTGTTGGAGGACACATCGTCTATCACGGTAAATGCTCTAGATCTCAAGATCATCACGCTGGAAGTTGGTCTCAAGGATGGAGTAAAGATTGCAAGTTCTCCAGTTCACTTTGATGCCAAGAGAGAACGAATGACAGTTCAGCTCGGTGAGGAAGTGAAGGCTGGCTCGAAGTTGTATCTAAAAACAGTTTTCAAGGGCTCCATGCTTCATCTTTCATACGGTTTTCACAGAGCACCTGTGCAAGAACCTGATGGGAAGACTTCATGGATAGCAGCTACACAGCTGGAGCCTACGGATGCAAGAAAGGTCTTTCCTTGTTTCGATGAGCCTGCATTGAAGGCGACCTTCACGGTTACTCTGGTTGCGGACAAGGATATGACATGCCTTGGCAATATGGATGTCGCCTCCGAAGTCGATGTATTATCCAATGGAAAAGAGAAGAAGGCGGTCACATTCAACAAAACACCACCAATGTCCACTTATCTTGTTGCACTCGCAGTTGGCCATCTGAAGATGATAGAGACGAGTAGCTTCAGAGTTCCTGTTCGAGTTTATGCTGTGATGGACAAGAACATTGAGCACGGAAGGTACGCTCTTGAGCTGGCTGCACGTACGTTGAGCACATTTGAGAAGATCTTCGACATCGACTTTCCACTCCCTAAAATGGACTTGATCGCCGTTCCTAATGGTCAAGGCGCAATGGAGAACTGGGGCTTGGTTACATTTCAGGACAGCATGCTCCTGGTGGATGAAAGGGAGACAAGCGCAGAAACCTATCGCCGAGCTGGTTCCGTGCTTATTCATGAATTTGCTCATCAGTGGTTTGGAAACATTGTCACAATGGATTTCTGGGAAGGACTATGGCTCAATGAAAGTTTTGCTGATTGGGCCGAATTATATGCCTGGGAGACATTGGAGCCATCTTGGCAGATGTGGCAGGATTACGCTACCAATGGACTTCAAGCTGGTCTGGCATTGGATTCTAACCTTGCTAGCCATCCCATCGAAGTGCCTGTCAACAAGGCGAGCGAGATCGCCCAAATCTTCGACGACATCTCGTACAATAAAGGCTGTGCTGTCATACGAATGATCGCAGGGTATCTAGGGACAGAAAAGTTCATTGAAGGTGTTCGGTTCTACCTCAAGAAGCATGCTTATGGGAATGCAAAGACGATCGACTTATGGAATGCGCTGAGTCATGTCACTGGTGAAGACGTTGGAAGTCAAATGGATACTTGGGTTAAGCATATCGGGTATCCATTCGTCACCGTTGCGGAAGAAGACGGTGCTATCACGGTAACACAGCATCGATTCCTTCAAGATGGTACTTGCAGCCCAGAAGATGACACAGTACTCTATCCGTTGTCACTCAAAATTCGGACCAAGGAAGGAATCGACGATAGCGCCACACTGTACGAACGAACGAAGACAATCAAGGTGTCATCGGAATTTTTCAAACTCAACGCTGATCATACTGGTTTCTACCGAGTTTTATATACTCCACAACGACTTGAAACCCTTGGGAAGAACGCTAGAGATGGCTTGATTTCCGCTGATGACAGAATCGGGCTTCTTTCTGATGGCTTGGCTATGGCATCGAGTGGACACTCCAAAATTTCAACTGTTCTCGACTTTCTCAAGGTGTTCGATGAGGAAGAAGATTACTTTGTTTGGAAGCAACTATTCGCTAGCTTGAATGCTATTACGGAAGCATGGGCTTTCGAGGACAAATCGGTCTTGGAAGGTTTGAAATCATTCAAGAGCGACTTGATCAGGAAGTGCGCTAAACGCAAGGGGTGGAATTTCGAGAAGGACGACGACACAGTTGAGCAAATGCTCAAGGCTACTATGTTTGCTAATTCTAGCGATGAATTGGAGGTTCAGAAGGCTGCTAGGAAGATGTTCGATGCGTTCCTGGCTGGGGATGATGAAGCTATCAACGTCAATATTCGATCTGCTGTGTTTGCAATCGCTCTCGAGCATGGAGGGGAAGCAGAGGTAAGTCCATAGTTATATCCTAAGAGCTGAATACTGACTCTTTGCAGTATGATGCGATCCTCAACGCTCTGAAGAGCGCAACGAGTGTCTACAAGCGCGATACCTGCATCAAAGCCTTGGGGTGTTCCGAAGACCCAACTCTCATCGTACGAACGCTCAAACTCGCTCTCACAGACGAAATGATTGCTCACAACGACACGATTGAAATGATCGCACCATTAGCTCGGCACAAAGCTGGAAAAGAAGCCCTCTGGCAATGGTTGCAGAGTGATATCGACAGGATTGAGAATGCGGTAGGACATGGTGTATATACGTTTACGCGATTGGTGCAGATTGTTACTTCGGGCTTGTCGACGGAGGAGCAGTATGAGGATGTTAAGTCGTTCTTTGAGAAGAGGAATACTGAGGTGAGAATCTTTTCGGCCTCGAGGGAATGAGGAGGGAATGTGAGCTGACTGTTTTAGGCGTATGATAAGTATTTGGCGCAATCGCTGAATATGATACTGGCGAAGGCCAAGTGGGTAGAGAGGGGTAGAGAGGATATGGTAAGTTGGTTGAAGGATAATGGGTATAGTGCGTAAGTAGGGATGAGATATACCGAATCTCCGAATGTTCAAGCGACGAGTGGACTCACTGTCTAAGATAAACGAAGGGATATACGAGGACATTCGTATAACATTACTCTTCGCTTTTTGGCTCTTTGAGTTGCTCTACTTTACTTCTACTTGCCTCATCCACCAGGCCCAAAAGCAACGCTTACACTGCCTGCGACAAGACCTCATCATCACAGCCCTCAACACACAACCAAAACCCGAAACCAACTTCCTATTCTCCCCATCCTCATTCCCAAGTTCCCCACTCCCATAACTCCAAATATCTGTCACTTCATTCATCTCTCACTTCTTCCCGCTCTTCCTCCCTTTACCTTTAACCACCACCACCTTCGACTTCGACTTTGACTCCATCTCAGGTCTTACTTCTATCGCCCGCATCAGCACTCCTCTCTCTCTTGCCCTCTCCCACTTTTCCCCTATAAAAAAAGAGGAGAAAGAAAGTCAATAAATAAACCTAAACGTACCGAAATCCCAACACCGATGCCCAACCCAAGGCTTCACCTTCACATCGTTGAAATCTCCCCGCAAAATGCACTTCTCGGGCTCGTAGCGGTATCGGATCTGTTTTTTCACAGGGGACGGGGAGGGGGCCGGAGAAGGTGCAGTAGATGCAGTGGGCGTGTTTGATTATGCACATTTTTAGGGGGTGGGGGTTTGGTGTTTTGTGTTCTGTGGGAGGGGGGAGGTTGTGGGTGGGTGAGGTGATTGAGTGGAATGGGGGTGGGAGTGGGAAAGGGGAAGGTTATATAGAGGAGAGAAGGGAGTGTGAGATGGAGTGATGAGGAGGGAAAGGAGGGTTGTGATTGTGGGTCGTGGATGTGATTGTGAATGAAGATACATGGGAATGGGCACGGGAATGGGCACGGGAATGGAGGATAGGTAGATAAGTGAGCATTGAGTAGAAAGGAACAAGCTCTGTGTTGTGGTTTGGATGGATGAATGGGTAGAGGGAGGGAGGCAGGTGTGATTCAAACTCGCAGGCTGTCTTCGTAAGTTCTTTAGTTGGGACTTGATTTTTGGATCGGAGGTCAATTGCTATATATGACTAGATATACAGCAAGAGTCTGACTCTATCTTCAACTCATTAACATCGTCTTCCGCTCCAACTCATGCTAGCTCATTCGCTCCCACGACCGTATTACCATACCGTCCAATTTGAAAACGTACGCCTCGCTAACACGACTCAAACTCAAAACTCAAACCCCAAACCCCAATCCACAACACCCACCTACTTCTCTCCCCCACCATACAATCCTCTCCTATCCCACACTCCCTTCCAAACCAAAGCCCAAAGCTCAAAGCTCATGCACCTTACTCCCCATCGTCATCCTCCTAAACCTCTTCCCCCAAAACAAGAAAAGAACCATTCCAATAACAGTGATCCCAACCGTAAGACCCATGATCGTCATTACAGGCGGGATGAAACCGGCGCTGACGGCCCAGTCGTTGAAGAAGAATATCATGCCGAACTTTAGTTACGTTAGATAGTAGACTAGAGTAGGGAAGAGGGTTGGGTGTGAGAAGGGAAGGACATACACCAAAAGTATTCTTAACAATGGTAGCTGAAACCATGATCTGGCCCGGAATATGCTTATAGCAATCCACCGCATATGAAATCACGATTGCCGGGATAGCAATGACCTCAATGCCGACAAATCCATACCCGATCACCACGATTGCTTGCCATGGCCAATGACGTTGATATCCCACCGCCGCAACCTATCTTCATTAGCTTCTCCTTGATTTTAATTTTGGGGAACGGGAAGGAGAGGGGAGGGGATAGGAAAGGAGATACGAACCGTCATCCCCACAAGACAAATCCCAATATAAGGCACCAAAGCCCACAACCTCATCTCCGCCTCCCTCACTCCACCATTCCTCTTCGCGCCCCGGATCGCAACCCAATCACTAAATGGTCCCGCACTCACTAAGCCGATAATACCACCTACCACGAAGGCGAAATTCACGTACCCAACCTGACCTGGATTAAACAGATACGGGGGAGCGGCGAAGACTTGACTTTGGGTCAAGTTCAATGCGAGCAGACAATTGGCAGCGAAGCCGAATGAGAACGTGGCCCAGAAGATGATCGGGAAAGTGAAGATTTGAACCGGCGCGAGGAAATCTCGGAATAGGAGGAGGGAACCTTCCCAGTGCGGGGTAGGGATAAGCGAGAATTGGGCTTTGGAGGGACGGCCAATGGGGCGGAGGGTCGTTGGGGCATAGACGTGTTCGATTGAACGTCTTGGACTGGAGGATGGTTGGGTGGTTTCCTTTTCCTGTTGTCCCTGTTCTTCTTGGGTGGTGGTGATGTTGATGTCGGCGTTTTTAACGGAGGCAAGACTTGAGGGTCCGGAGGTTTGGGATGTTTGGTCTGGGTCGGAGGGGAGGGGACGGATGTAGCGAGTTTCGGGGAACATGAAGATCATCATGACGAGGCTGACCTATGGGAGGCGTTAATACTTAGATTTAAGAGAAGAGGGTTTGGGGAAATACCCCTTGAGCAATAGTGCACACCCAGAAGAACCATCTCCAGGAGACATTGGCAGCTATATTGCCGGAGATTATAGGGCCAATGTTAACACCGATGAAATATGCCCAGCTGCTTTATGTTAGCATGATTCTTGAACGCTTACACAGAACTTACAAATAAAGTCCCATCCAAAGTCCTCTTTGATGCAAGAACATCACATCCGAGACAACCATTGGCATAATACTCTCGTTAGCGGCTGCTCCAAGTCCCCCTATAACTCTAGCGCCAATGAAGCTCGGGTAACTAGTCACCCGCGCTTGCCAGATGTTCGCCAGGATACATATCATGCCGCAGATGAGGATCGTTGGACGTCGACCGAAGATGTTGCTGAAGGGAACGATAATGAAGTTCGCATAGCCAAGAGCCATGGCTGCTGCTCCGAACTTGATGTTTCGTTAGACATGTTGGCAAAGGATGGGCAGGAAAAGACTTACAAGCATATTAACCTGCGGCAAAGTTTTGTGAAACTCCTGAATGAAGATTGGCGTGAGAGGCGCGATTGCAAGCGGCGTCAAGATACTGATAAAGACGAAGATAGCTTGGTTGATGATCACTATTGCCTTCCATGTTGTGCTCCAATTCTGAATAGTGGTTAGCAAGTGAATTGATAGAATCGAAGACTTCCTTACCAACGGATCATCAGGTCGATTGCTCGGCTCCGGTACCAGAACCAATTCCGCATCGCCCACTTTGGTAGAACTGATACCAGTATGGAGAAGGATTTCTGTTCCTGGAACTAGTTCCCCACGATATTCAGAGCTTGAAACGGCCATCTCGGCTGTGCACTCGCAGTGTGGAGAAGGACGATTGTGTCTAGCAACACTAGGAAGGATAGCAAAGAGACAGCTTACTCTATCGGGAATTACGAGCTCTTATATCTCATCCTTCTTGGAGGCATTCGGCCTCGCCTGCCCCGCGTTTTCGCTCTAGACCCCATCTCCCAGCAAACCAGCGCTCAAGCTGCACGTCCGAGGAGAGATCCGTCGCCGACGAACCAGTACGACGGCCTCATCAGATAAGACGTGTCGCACTTCATCTCGAATTAGAAGTTTGGGTTTGGAGATGGGGAAGTCCGTGAAGGAACGAAGGTTGGGCGAATGGTTGTTGGTGCATAAATTCGAGGAAGCTGGCGTCACATGACCCGTTGCCAATCAGATATATTAGCTGGCTATAGCCGTGGAGAATATACCATGCTCATGCATGCGACTTTAATCTGCGATCAGCGTTCCGTGGGAGACTTACCGCTCCCATGGTCGACAGCTCGCTCTCGTTCGGATGAGTTCACCGACAGCAAGATGCGATCAGCGGTTCCCTACCCAGGTAGTAGGTAGGTCTACCACGGCTGGGTCGTGGCATGGGAGTATGCAGATGTTGACGGTTAAGAGTCAACTACGTGGCTGGATATCTCTGTGCAGGCAAAGCGAAGACAATTGACATGTGCGAGCTTTCGTATCTCAGGAACCACTGCGAGAAGTCGACCCAAGATCATGAAACACGCAGCAGGACCAATCCCCTCAACACTGGGTAGATGGTACCTTTCCACGTGCAAAAAAAAGGTTTCTGCGGGACCAGAGCGAGCGGTTAGATCAACGAAATACAAAGTTGCGATGTCGCACTCGAATGTCAAAGCTATCAAAGAGCTTGAGCACGGTCTCGGCACTTGCGCGGACATCCATTTAAGCTCTTCGGCTCCTGACCCGAGCTGTCGTCTAAGTACGAAGTACAGTACCGGCCACAAAGCCACACTCTAATCCTCGCTTGCCGCCCACGACGACCTTGCATCTTTTGCATCCTTCTGCTGGTCAAGAACCAGTATGGGGGTACAGATACCCGAACTTACCTCATACCAACTTTATCCTCATCGCGACTGCTGCTTCGATACCCGATCCTCACGTCAGAAAACTCACCTTACATAGCACAGTATCAATGGCTGACGTGGTGGAGTACCACCGCGAGCGGTGTAGGGGGACGAAACCACCTGCAGCCACCGCCAATCCCTTCCAAACATGTAAAACACCAACAAACGCGCAGGGCTAGAGCATAGACACCTCTGACAAGAACTTCATTTGCCTAGATATCCTCATCCGTAGATGCTAATCATAGGTAGAACTCCTAAACGTACAAAAACACCCCCAATATGCTACAATTGATCTAAGCCTACCACACTACCGCAGATGCTCGCTCACCCAGCATGCTCGACAATCTCGCTGACTGCTTTGCCATCTTTGCCAATGTATGTACGGATCTGCTCAGGTAACGCTGCTTCCTTGTAATCGCCATCTTCTCCTTCGGGCAGGAGAAGGTTGATACTGGAGCATTTGCTGGAGAAGACTTCGGTGTTCAGACTGTCCTTGCTCAGATATACTTGTGCGCCGTCGACGGAGTCCATCAGGATTGTAGGAACGACTCCGAGGATTTGGAGAGCGAAATTTTGGGATTTGATAACATCGATAGAAGAGACGAGCGATTCGACGAGAAGAGACAATCGAGGTGAGTTGTCGATCGAGATGGCGTTCGCTTTGCCCTTGATGATGATTGTGGTCTTGTTGCACCGACTGATGAGGATGGAGTGAGATATCGAGGCTTCGATTTCGATTGGTTGTGATTCGTTGTCGTAGTTTTCCTACGAGACAATTAGTACCCTATGAAGTTTCGTATCTTTGACCACTAACAATAAACCACTTGTTGCCATCAAGTTTCTTGACTGGGGGCTTCTTCGTCCGCATGCTTTCGGGCTTTGGCTTCTTGCCAGGAGCTGGGCTCTTTCCACGGTTTGAGGAAACACTCGAAGCACTATCACTTCGAGTAGGCACAGTCGTACCTGCCCGAAGAGACGGGTTCTTATGTGTCATCTGATCTGCTGTTACTTTTCGAAGGCCCTTAGTAACATCTGCACCTTTGTTGAGCTCGCTGAAGACAGCGCCGAGGCCACCAGCATCTGCAGCAGGGGCAGGCTTCTCATCGATGATCATGGGTGGTGGTGGAGGTCCTGGAGGAGGTGGTGGCGGAGGAGCACCGCCGGCAGCTTTTGGATGTGGTGCTGGAGGAGACGGCGCATTCTTGTCGACTGATTTTATGGCTTCCTCTGCCGTTATACCTTTGGGATTCCACGGCATGCCGTTGGGGAAAGTCTGTTTGACATATTCTATCAGGTCCTTAAACACCTGGTAGTATGCCTGTATCCATTCGACTTGTTTGGGATCCCTATGCAATTTAGCAATTCGTTCTAACGCAAGTCGCGAGACCTCACTTGTCCTTGTATTCTTTCAAGACTCGGTTCCCCCAGTATTGAGCCGAGCCCAGATTTTCCTCTACAACCTTGTGGGGCTTCGTATCTTGAGTGACCCAAGCAAGGACGCTGATACTCTCTGAGACGGCACTAAGTTGATTGAAGACGGGTGCTCCACGATTCCCTTCTCGTAGTTCTGTGACGGTCGTGATCAATTCGTTGAAAGGCTTCAACAGTTGGCTGAAGGCCTGGCTACTCATATCGGGTTTCTTCGCTTTCGTGGTAATTAGGATGAATTTCCGTTGTTCCGCGAATGCTCGTAGAACAGCTGAAGCCTGTAATATTGGTCAATCCGAGTTCCTTCATCCCTGCCAATGCTCCATACCTGCTCTGAGACCAGCCCTCCCAATTCATCACTCAAATTGACATATTTCTTGACTGGACCACTTATGAAAGCATCGAAATCCTCTACAGATTCCGGCAATGCTTCTTGTATAGGCTTTGGTGGCTCTGGCGCGGCTCGTGCTGTTGTAGGAGGTGGAGGTAAAGGACCTGTAGGCGCAGGAGTTGGGGCACCATTCAAATCGATGGCAGATGCTGCCATATCCTCCAAACGGGAGGTGGCAGCTTCGAGCCTATTGATAATCGCTGTCAGATCCATCCTCGAGACGGTCGGCACCACTTTGTCGTCCATGACGGCTGATCAGGAATTTGGAAGAAAGATGGTGAAAGAGTGAAGGGAGGAAGTATCACCATACCGTTTGATGAGAGTAGTTAAATTATGCATGTTGTTCGTCGCCATGCTGGCTGCAGGGTCCCTCGATGCGAGGTGTTCCAGGTGACAGGTTGGATTCAGGAATGATCAACGAGTAGCTGGGCCTAGAAGAAAGCTTGCTGACGTGGGCAGCTATGAGGTGAAGCTAGTGACAATCGCAACAACGATTTCTGTGAGGGCGAAAGCAGGCTTGTGAAGAGATTGACAGCTCTGGCCGACACTGGGACAATGAGATGTGTGCTTTGGGATAGCTCCTGAAAGGTCGTAGCTTGGCTGCTTGGGTACGGTCGATCTGACGATCCCTGCACGGGTCTTAGTCAGCCACGAGGCTTTGGCCGGGCAGAACATCAGCCTTGAATGTGAGACAACCTTGATACACCACACGCAGACCCGAGATCCAACGGTCATATATCGGATGATGGAGGATGAAGATGAAGTGCCGACCTCGCAGGAGATCGATTTCTGCACGATGGGGATGTTCATCATAGGTAAGAAGAGTATTTATGTCTACTATGTCTTTTCGTCTTTCGTTGAGTTTCTTCACCGTTTCTGCCTCTTCTGCCAAGCCTTGCGTGTGTTTCTGCGTCTGCATGTTTTTTGTCAAGCACTAAGTGCCGGAGGTTTGGAGTGCGTAATCCTTTTGTCTGTGGTGAGGCAGGCAACTCTTTAGAAGTGTTCGAGTTTTCAGGCAACTTTCAAAAGTGTGACTGTTTCTGGATGCCTGGAAGTTGGGCCGAGGACCGCAATACGGACTGCTATTCTTATATTCTCAAAGCGCAAGTATGTTATACAAACTCTGGATGCCTGATTTTAAGGCGATACCATTTTCTTTCAACTTCCTATTCCATATCATGATCACGTATACCTTCCCCTATTATATGCCGTCATCCGTATTTGCTTTTCCTCCACCCCGCACTCCTAACATACACCAGATGAAATACATTACCTCCCTCCCAAACCTCCCGTCTTCGACATCCTCGGCGGAGCGGGCTCCTTTTCCGCGCTTGGCGCCCGCCTCTTCTCCCCGCCTCCGCTCTCCCACACCATCTCCTGGATTATCGACCGGGGCTCTGACTTCCCACCACACCTCACTTCCCAAATCACCTCCTGGTCCACCAGCTGCCTCATCCGCGATGACTTCTCACGCCTTACGACCCGCGGATGGAATGGCTACGACACGGCCGAAAACCGCGCCTTCAAATACACCACTCCAAAGCTCCGTCTCGACGAAACCTCTCTCACTCCCCAACTCCTCTTCTCCAAATCCTTCCACCTAATCTGCTCGCCCACCCGCTGCATCAAACTCGTAACCTCCATCCTCCGCGGCCGCAAATCCATCAACCCCTCCGCCCCCAAACCGCTCTTCATCTGGGAGCCCGTGCCCGACCTCTGCCTCCCCTCCGAGCTCCTAAACTGCACCAACGCACTCCCCTACATCGACATCTGCTCTCCCAACGCCAACGAACTCGCCTCTCTAATGGGAGATACCGAACTCGACCCCTACACCGGGCTCATCTCTACTTCCTTCGTGGAACGAGCCTGCGAGCAACTCCTCGGCAGCATGCCGTTGCAATCCTTCGCACTGGTAATCAGATGCGGGGCACAAGGATGCTACGTAGCCAAAAACGGAGGCCGGAGTCGCCGCGCCTCGATCGTGAAGCGGAAACGACCAAGAAACTATGCTCGCGGCGGGTTGACGCTGGATATGGATATGGAAGCGCTGTTTGCGGGACTGTTGAATGGGGATGGCAGTTTTGAGAGAGAAGAGGTGCCGATTGATCCTGGGATTGAGTTATGGTTGCCTGCGGTGTTTGGGGAGGGAGAGCAGGAGAGGGTGGTTGATCCGACAGGGGGAGGGAATGGATTTTTGGGTGGGTTGGCGATTGCGTTGGCGAGGGGAAAGGGGGTTGAGGAGGCTGCTGCTTGGGGGAGTGTAGCTGCGAGTTTTATGATTGAGCAGGTTGGGGTTCCTGTTCTTGGGGTTGATGAGGAGGGCAGAGAGACGTGGAATGGAGATTCAGTAGAGAGGAGGTTGGAGCAGTTTTTGAACAAATGTCCGCGACGATTGACGAGTTGATGGCTGAATGATTCCTTGTTTGATATTCAATGCATGCATAGATAGGGGTATATGGCGTCTGATGGATAGACTGGGCACACATCTTTCAGTGGACAATAGACTTGATTTATACTATTCTGGATCTGCGTAAACTCATTACAACGTCACAAGTACTCCAAATATCCCTTCTCGTATCAGACATAACCGTAACGCCTACACCCAACCTTTCCTACCCATTCACCCAAATCTAAATCTTATACACGAGTTCTCCATCCGGGTACCTAGTTATGGTTAGTGGCTATTGCAGACAACTTTTGATAATTGGACACTCACATGATGTTATTCGCTTCATCCATCTTCTTCAACGCAGCTACCGCTTCAGTTCTCTCAAACGCTCCACCAGCAGCACCTCCGATACTCCGATTCACAGCAGCAATAATATCATCAACAATGGCCGAGTCATCCTCGAACAAAGGTGTGTTCAGAAGCTGGCCGAGAGTTGTTCTGAAAACTTGTAGTCTAGCAGGCGTGACGGCTGGAGCAATGCTGAGAGCAGCAGCACCGGTCGCAAGTTCGGAATCCTCCTCTTGTGATTGTGACTGTGAAGGAATCTGAGAGGCTGGCAGAGAAGACGCGAACGAGGTCTGGGATTGTGTTGGGCCGGTACCATTTGTATCACTGGGTCGAGTTCGCTGTGTGCGCGGTGTAGCCGAGTACAGATCCTCGTCGTCTGAAGCATTTCCATTTGCCTGTGCACTAGATCCATTCAGGGCACGAGGACGAGCAACGCCACGAGTTCGTGAAGATGTGGCTAGAGTGCGAGTCCTCGATGTGCCAGCTCTAGTAGTCGGGGGTGGAGAGTCGGAATCAGAATCGGAGTCGTCAGAAGAAGAAACATCCTCCAAAGGACGAGTCTTGCGACGCTTGCTCTTCTTTTCATCTTCAATCACTTCCTTGAACAACGCAAAGCGCAGAATTTTTTCTGCGGCTATAGCGTCGACTTCTTGGACCCGATTTGATAGACGAGATTTAGCATGTGCTGTCGCAAGACGAATGATGGTTTCCAAAGTACGAACAGTCATAGGGCTCGTCTTTCTTTGATTTCCTTGCATATCGTCGTTTCTAAGATGAACATAAATGTCGCTGATCCGTTCCGAAGCTTCTTGAGTCAAGACAGGCCTTATCCTGGACTTGGCGTATTGAATATACTTCTTGACGAATGGTATGCTCAAGACTTCGAATTTCTTGTTGGATCCTCGGCCGCTAGTAACAGTGACACCGGCGTGAAGCATCTGGTTGTATTTTTCATACACTTCAGTAATGCGGTTGGCATCAGCTTCTTGCTCCACTCCGACTCCCAGAGTTTGCTGAGCCTGCTCACGAACTGGCGCGCCCTCTTCAGTGCCAGGTTGACGATATCTATGCATTCGGAGAACGTGTTCGGAAATTTCACGATCCCGAGCATCGTCAATATCGTCTGTCACAATAAAGAGTAGATCAAAACGAGACAGCAGAGAATCTGGAAGGGCAATGTTCTTGTGAGGGTCCTTGTGAGTGTCGTATTGTCCGAAAATGGGGTTCGCTGCAGCAATAACACTACATCGTGCATTAAGTGAGGTATGGATTCCGGCCTTCGCAATCGTCACGGTTTGTTGTTCCATGACTTCGTGAATGGCTACTCGATCGATGTCAGACATCTTGTCAAACTCATCGATGCAGACAACACCACGATCAGCAAGAACCATGGCACCAGCTTCAAGTCTTCGTTCTCCAGTTTCTTTATCTGTCGTGACAGCAGCCGTGAGACCAACACCAGATGAACCTCGACCAGTCGTCGCAATTGCAAGGGGTGCAGTATTCAGGACGAAGCGCAGAAGCTGAGACTTTGCAGTAGATGGATCTCCAACCATCAAAATGTTGATGTCACCCCTCAAATGCGTTCCATTCTCTAAATTCTTTTCTTGTCCACTGAGAAGCATGAGCAGAATTGCTTTCTTAATGTGATCGTGACCAAAAATACTTGGAGCTAATGATTGTGAGAGGAGGTCGAACAGATTCTTCTTTTTCGAAATCTTGTTGATGTTGCGAATGTCCGTATCAGTGATGGTAGCAGATGCAATACCACCGCCTGACTTCGAAGACAGCATAACAACGTTGTTCGCAAGAATCACAGTCTTGAAAAGGGCTGTGTTGTGGCCTGCGTTTCGATTTCCAAGCGATCGATAGATGCCGACCAATTGTACTCTGTCGCCAGGCTTGCATTTATCCACAAGATCATCGTCCAAAATCACGTCTACCCCTCGAGGCAATTGACCAGCAGGTGCACGTTCTGGCATTTCTTGGATGGAGATGGTCTGGTGGTCCCTGTATGTGCAGTACCCATATTCTGTCACTAATGGATTCCCTTCGTCGTCCTCTTGCGGATAGACACTCGATGTGCTTGCACCACTGGCGGTCATTGTCTGGTCCTTGTATTCTCTGAAATGAAAAATCTTCTTCGTTTCGTTGTAATGCACACTCTTTACCACCTTCGGTCGCACGAGCGAGCATCTTGTGACAATACCCTCCAAGGACACCATGCGATTGAGGTATGAGGATGACAATGTTCGTGGATTGCAGGCATATTGTCCGAAGCTGCCCGAAAATGCACAGTAATACATTGTATCTTCGGAAGTTTGTTTAGGCGTTGCATTTGGAAGCGTCTGAATGACTTCCTTGAGCGCTCGATCGAAAGCTTGCGCGAAGTCGAAAGGTTGTTGGAGAAGCCCTTCCGCCAACTCGGCATTGCGGGCGCGGACCTCATCGATGCTGACTACCAGTCGTCTTTGGAACTTCTGAAGCATTAAAATGATGTCGGATCTGTAGCTTCTTGTTGCAGGATCACCTAGGAGCGGTTAGCAACTTCGAGGCCTCTTTTGATAGGTGTACGAACTCGGATCAAGGAATTCTTGGGCCGCGCGTACGCGATCGCGCACAGCTTCATCTCTGAGTTGGAGAGTATCCATTGTTATTGCGTAAAAATTGTGTTGCCGTGGTTGACTGATGTGGGAGTTGAGAGTGAGGGCGGCCGTGAAGTTCAGGGGAAATTTCAAGAACGCGTCTACGCGTGAAGAAGTCGCGTTTTCGCGTAAAGTGTTTACTATGCCTATTCTAAACTAGCTCAGACCAGCCTCCACCCACAACTTGACCAACTTCTCGCTGTCCCCTCAACAATGATACCTACATTTTAGCAATACAATTCTGCAAGAGATAAACCCATTTTGCCACTGTATATATACGCAGTTATAAACTGTGCTGTACTTCAAGTTGACAACATAACTCGACCGCAATTCCGTCAGGGGTAACGTGCCGGACAAGCGTCGTTGAGAGGAAAGCTACTAGGTAGTGCAAGAGGCAGACACCCCGAACTTCATTTTCCGGATATCTCGAATTTTCAGAGTCTTTCAGTGCCCATATTCCTCGGTATCTGCTTTATGCCCTTCGGAGTCGCAAGTTTGGGACTTCAGAAGATCGCAGCCGCGTTGTCGAAGATGGAACTCGCCGCATCTAGCCAAACAAAGGGTTCAAGATATTCTTGATGTCTTCCTTTCTCTCTCTCTTCCATCCACATCTCAGCACTATATCTCCTTTCAGCATCCGTGATCATTCTTTTTGTCCTTGAATCGATGCTTGTGGCAGAGGTTCGTCATGATAGAATCGATATCATGTCTAGCTCTGCGCCTATACAAATGCTCTTACTCCTTTCACGAAAAGTACAACCGTCTCAGACTGTGTTCGCGGTTTGTACTATATACACGATCTTTAAACCGACCCGCAAAGTGATAAAGAAGGTCTACCCTCACGTGGAATCCTTCTCCCGAGCTGCTGCAGAGTACGAGGTGGGAGACGGCAATGACGAGAATGGATTTCCAATTATTGCAAATTAAGATTTCATGGGTGCTGTAGTCTCGGTACTAGCAGGCGACATAACTAGGTGTGCCGCCGGAGCACTCGTGACCACACCTGACAAGAGCTTCCAGGTCGACGGTCCGGCACCAGACCCAAAAGTGCACTCCGAGGCCAGTCCCAAATTGCGGAAAGTGTTGCTGGAAAATTGGCCAAATGGTGGAGTGGTACAAAAATCATATCCTACCTTACCTTACGAACTAGAATGGTGCAATTCTGATTTCCATGCCGTTGGACCAGACTACAGGATCGCCAAGGCCACAAAAGATCTCACAGAAATTGCTCAAGCAGAACACGACTTGCATCTCACGTATCTCAACGCGTTACAGCTGTGCGTCAGAGATGGCTGGGAGACCATTGTCTTTCCTCTTATCTCCGTTGGCGAGTATGGGTTTCCTGCAAAGCAAGCTTGTCGGATTGCGTTGAAGACTATTCGAGACTTCCTCGCTACAGAAGGTCTAGGAGATATCATACGAGTGATGATCATGATACCCGAAAAAGATGCAGGTGGGAATGACCAAATCTACGCTGACGTATTCCCGTGAGTTCAACCCACTAGGTACATTTTGTCAAGCTGACCCTTCTGTCACCTTCACATGCCAAGAACTCCACCATTGAGCCCTTCTATTAAGTCCGAGTCTGATGATGACAAGAAGAAAGAGAAAAAGAAGACGAAGAAAGTTGGGAGGCCACGTAAAGGCAGATGCGGCACACAAAGTCAAACGGGAAAACCGTGCCGAAGGAAGGTTATTCGAGTCAATGAGCGTCCTCTTCGTTGCTGGCAGCATAGCAAGAAGTAGTGTTGGAAATACGCTGATAAGCTAACAAGTTCAGGGTTTATCAGTGAGCGTTCGTGCTTTAATTTCACTGTACTTGAAATTTCGTGAGGATGGAGTATTACAGCGAATCAAATTGTTTTCTTTATTGAATCACTTTTGAATACGGTGGAGGATGCCAGTGACTCTTCTGATATTATGAAGGCTGTCAAGTCTTGTCCAACTCATCGGAGCTACCTAAGAGATATTTAAACTATATTGCAGTTTTGATGCCGACTTTTTCATGGTTCGTATCACCAGGTAAATTTATTCATGTCTCTATAAATAGCAGCTCAAACTCTCGCGTATCTTCACGAAGTCTCTAGACATACCCATCCTCCCATTCCAATTATTCCAGGCCATTTTCTATGTCTTCATCCCCCACAGAAAGAGCGATCACGCAAGTTGCTGAATAACTCTCTCATGATCACAGTAATTTCACGGCCCGTAGTCTGCCAACGGTCGACAAGCATGCACGAACTTCCAGGAAGAAACTGTGACTTTAGTAGGGCTTCTTATGGAGTAGCCAGGGGGCGCTCCACAAGCCATGTATGAGATGCTCTTTTCCTTAGCAGAAGGACAAAATTCGACGTATTGATCAGTCTTCCCGCAGATTCTGCAAACTCGGAGTTCCCAGATGCACATTTTTGGGGGTCTGAGTTGTGTTTAGAATTGTAACTGGTGTCGAGGGTTTGTACGTGATTTGTGATATTCTGTTCGCAAGCTGTGTTCGGTGGAGCAATCTTGAAGATTTGAAGATTTGCTAAAAGAATGGAAGAGGGGTATAAGTGTGAAGTGAGATGTTCGTCGTGGAAATGATTGTAATTGCTCTTTGTCTTGGAGCTTGCCATGTCCTGCATTGTGAATCAAAATCCTTTGTGTTACTTCTAAAAACTCATTGTTTCATTCGGGCTTCCCCAAAATCAACCCAATAGCACTCTGAATGGCACGATCTCGAAAAACAACTAGTATTGTTCAGCTTGGAGCTCAGAAGGAGGCTGGACGATCACGTGTCGACACTTATGCAAGGATCTCGCTATACCAGCTCCTGTGTATGGCGAAAATAACTTGCGAGAGAATGAAGGTTACTTCTCAACGAAAGCTCATCACGTTATTATGCAATCGATGAAGTACTTTTATGACTAAATGATCCTATTCTATTCACCTAGACGCTACACAGCTCCTGAATCCTCAGACCGACAGTCCCAACAGAGTTCTAAATTCAAGCGTAGACAAAGCTTTCTCCCATACCACTTCCCAATCCCATGCGAAAGACCACACCACCCAGTCTCAAAGTCCCATACATGAATATCAATCATGAGTCCCACCTCACCCCTCTTACACATCCGGAGAATCCGAACAATCCCTAATATCGCCCCCCTTCCAGCCCCCCATATACTCAACCCCATCTTGACAAGTATGCTCCAGCCTCCTCGGATCACTCAAAAACACAATATAATGCTTTAAAGTGCCGGGTCCCCTACTGCCATGACGGATGCGGTAATCAACGTTATTCTCCTTGCCCCATTTGCAGATCATAGGTACGGTTATTTGATGTCCACATACTGAGCGCTCATGTGATTTCCAGATGCACATTTTGTTATGTTTGGGTTTGAGTTGATCTGTGGTGTTTAGATGATGTTGGGAATCGGCGAAGATGTTGAGAGTAGGCGGGTTCTGATGTATTTGGTACGGAAAATTTGGCGATTTAATATTCGAGGAGAGGAGCCCAATTCGTGGTTTGAGATGATTCGCGACTCCAGATAATTCGTTGATATGGGCGATTCGTTGTTTGGAGGAAGATAAATGATGCACCGTTGATGGATCCAACCCGTATTCGGCCCTTTGAATATCGGACTTCCTTTTATCATAGCCATCCAATCTCCCTCTCTAACATCGCAGTCCATCAACTACACACTCTCTCCCAAGACGCCCAAGGACTGTCCATCGCTCTCGACGGTTGTTCAGACCCTTCAAGACGCCTCAGCACCTTGATTCTCGTCTCACTGTCCGTCGTCACTCGTACACCCCGACTAAATGATGCAATTCAAAGTGAAAGAATTATACCTCAAAAATTTAAAGCGTGGAGTCAATGCCCTAGCAAGAACGTTGTGCTGTGCTGTGTATATAAACGCGTCGGTCATGGTCGGGCATCGGGCTCTAATCATACCGTGACTTCTGGAACAACGATGGTTCCGATTTTGGCCTTATGGATAAGCATCGCGAACTTCAGATACCGCACATCAAAAAAAGATATCGACCTTGCGACGTGCAACAAAAGTTTCCATTGTTCACGTGCATTTGAATGTTCATCAAAGTGACAGGTAATAACTCGCTGAGCGGAGGAAAATAACAAGGCAAAGCGAATACTGAGAAAAGAGCAGCTAGGCGAAAGACAGCAAGCAACGAGAATATTAATGCATAGAAGCCTAGAAACTGTCTCACGGGATAGTAATTATTAGTGATGATAGTAGAATCGGGTAAGCCAGCCCGCAGCTCAATATATCGCCTCGCTTCATTGTATCACGCCCTTGACCTCATAACGCCAACCCCTCAAACATCCTCGCCATCCCATCATACCTACTCAACACCTCGCCATCCTCACCACATATCATCCCGCTTTCCACAAACCCCCTGTACAACCTGTTATCTGGCCCCTTAAAACCCTTCGAATATTTGTCTCCTTCCAAATACCTCGTCTGCCACGCAGCACACTTCTCATTCCATTTCGTCATCAAGCAGACCCTTATTTTTGGAGTCCAAGAACGGCCGTATTGCTTGACGTATTCAGGAAATACAGCATAATACTGTTGGGCGTGATCGTAGAGCGTGAGCAGTACAGCTATGCCTCTTAACGCTTTTGGTTTCAGATTCCGATCGCGGAGTTGGTCCCAGCGGAAACAGATGTAGTCTATGACATTCGAGTCTATGTCGATGAATTTCAAGGTGTGGCTCGTTGATTGTTTTGGTAGCTTGTGAGGACTCCCCTCAACCATCGAAGTAGGGAAAATGATCAAGCTTTCAAGGTCGGGACAACATGATTGTAAAGGCCCGAAGAGTTGACCTCCATTGTTGTGCAGGACGTCGAAGGCAAGAGCGAGGTGTTTTACTTTTGCAAGGCCGATAAAGAGTCGGTAGCAAGTTTGGTTAAATGAGGTTGTATCGAGATCGAATGTATCTGGTCCTCCTGGATTTGCTAAATCTCGGATGATGGTGTCGGTGTCGAGGTTTACATAAATGATTTTAGTATCTGTTCTGTCGGCATCGAAAGTTGGACTTAACATCCGTGTAAGACGGGTAAGTATTGCAGCACGGGATTCCTTGTTGACGGCTAGGATTGAGAGGTGCCGGTTGTGCTTTGAGTTATGAGTGATGATGCGAGGACCTGGTAGCGCTTCTTGCCAGATGAGAACTCGCACTTCAGGCGGGAGCTTGGCGAATTGAGGAAATAGTTGGGTTGTGCGCCGTGATATTGGTGGATCAGGTACTTTGAAGGATGAATATTCAAGTTTGATGCCGCCTGTCAATCTTGCAAGAGCAGACATGTGTGGGAAGTCTAGAGTAAGGTTAGTATCACAGGCATCTATTCAAATGGATCAAGCTACCATAAGCAGACAAAGCCGCACACTGCTCTGGAGTCAACGCCGTCTCGAGAAGCTTGATGTTCTGCTCAAGCTCTTCATAAGCTGAATCAGCAAAGTCGAGAACTGCCCTATGGCCACCGAGCAGCTCCTCCAAAGTCGTCAGTTCCTTTTGTTTCGTATAAATCTCATCCCTCCTAGACCAGAGAGCCTTGGTGCAGAGCTGAAGCATATCTTCATCGAGATCATCACGCCCTAGCTGACCTATGGCAATCTGTCTGACCTGTAGAGCCGTTAGTCGTGTGAAGCGTATAGTAGAGGAGAGGATCAGACCTTCATGTGACTGAACAAATCATCGATCACAGTTTGTCTCAGAGATTGAATCGAATCCTTAATCTCTTTATTCCTAAAAGTGAGCGAAGATAGTTTATCTCTGACCGTCTGGAGCGACTCCTTGGTCACTCGTTGTCGGGGAGAACCTGAGATATCGTCAGCCGAAGCAGCGCTATGGTCACGTGTCTTCATACATTCAGGCTGCGACAGCTCCCTGGGTGTCAGCCTCGGGGCTCCCGGACACTGTCGAGGAGAAGGATCCATCTCAGTCCTCAATATCTTCGTTGGCGGTGAGCTCTCAAGATCTGTTTCCGTATTTGTCGCATCGGCCTCGCGCTTCCTCTTTCCACCCAACTCATTCAACGCGATACACGCCTCGATCTCCTCATCGCTGGCCCGCATAACTTCACGCAAACGATCGTAAGATTCTCGAAGTGCTGTTTCAATGTCCAGGAGCTCAGGGATTTGGTCGCGAAATTCGTTCCAGGCTGATACCATTCGAAAGTGAAGAGTGGAAGGAGAGGCGTTGTTGTCGTGTCGTCTAGGTGAGAGTGACCGTGTGAGGCGCTAGCGCCATTATACAAGTTGCTCAGCCACATATCATGTGATCTAATCTTGTTTGCGGCATGTGCAGTCTGGGCCCCACCAATCTGCGGTCGTCGCTTACGAATCATTGACCCTTTAACCCCTATTTCGCTAATCTAGCGTGTCTGTTCGGATTTAAGAGATATGATGTTGATTTGTGGGAGAGTTGTTGTACCGACTAGAAGAGGTGGATATGTTAAATCACAAGAAAGGGGCGAGTTCTGATTGGACGAAGTCCAATGCACGTATATCAATGGCATCTTTGAGACATCACAAGTCCTTCGGAGTCCGACGAGTATGGGTTCGGGTCAACTATATCTGCGGCCGTGCTTCATTTGGATGTCTCTGTTTCTGGGGATAAGGAAAGACCGCGGGGAAATGCAGGAACAGCGCTATCGATGCCGAGGCGAGAATGGTTTGACATCATGAGTTGGTCAGCAAGCTCTCATCGACGAAGCCTTGAGTTGCATAACTTGCATTTATCGTCACCTAGTAGAAAAAGATACATACATATATATTCAATAGCTACTATCTACAAGCAATCATCCCACCGTCGAACAACTTTCCAACATGGCATCTACCAACCCCTCCGAAAACCTCGCAGCAGTTCTCGAAAGCCAAGGAGCCAGACTCAAGAGCATCACCCGCCCAATCCCCAAACCAGGACCCAACGAAATCCTGGTTCGCAACTATGCAATTGCAGCCAACCCAGTGGACTGGAAGATCCAAGACTGGGGCTTTGCAATCAAGACCTACCCCACAGTTCTCGGAAGCGACGGTTGTGGCGTCGTTACTGAAGTCGGTTCAGCCGTCTCGAAGTTCAAGAAAGGTGATCGCGTGACCGGCTTCGGTGCTGTGATTTACAAAGACGATGCGGATCATGGAAGTTGGCAGACTTATACCATTTTGCGCGATGTTGCTACTACGAAGATTCCAGACTTTATGTGAGTGGTGAAAAGCATGCATTCTTGTCTAAGAACATTAAAGATATGAAACATAAATGCTAATAGTAAACAGGTCATTCGAAGAAGGTTCCGTCTTCCCAATGGCGATGGCAACTTGCGCCGTAGCCTTCTTTACCTGTTTCGGCATCCCTCTCCCAACCAGTCCAGTCACTCCCCAAAAATCCGGTCTCCTGGTCTGGGGCGCATCCTCGTCAGTCGGCACATCTGCCATCCAACTAGCAAGAAATCTCGGCTTCAAGATCTTCGCTACTGCTAGTCCTGCTCATCACCAGTATCTCAAATCGCTGGGCGTGGTCGAGGTCTTTGATTATCGTGATCCATCCGTAGTTGACAAGATCGTGGCTGCAGCAAAGATCGTGGGGACACCTATCAGTCTTGCGTTCGATGCCATCACAGAAGGCAAGACTTCGAAGCAGGCAGCTGACATTCTTCTGTCTTCAGGTGGAAATGGTAGTAAGCTCTGCTTAGTTCTCGATTGGCCAGGGAAGGAACCAAAGCCAGAAGGTATCGAGATTAGCCAGACTGGGGCATTCAGAACCGGGACGGATCAGGAGGAGATGGGGAAGTGGTTTTTCAATGAGTATCTGGAGAAGGCGTTGCAGGATAAGAGTATTGTAGCAGCGCCAAAGATTGAGATCGTAGAGGGTGGGATTGGTGCTGCGCAAACGGCTTTGGATATGGTGAAGGCTGGCATTAGCGGAAAGAAGATTGTCGTGAAGGTGTATTAAGGTAGAGGGTGTGATTCATGAAGTCATTTCCCCATACCGCTCGCTGGTAAAGTCTCTTTCGTCATGAATCCTCGCCCTTGAGTTGGAGCTATCAGAGTCATCTTAGACGTCGTAGCTCCAGTAGCCGTCGTAGTAGTTGTGGTAGTTGTGGTCGTTCCAAGTACCCGGCATAGCTCGCTCGGGATGATCCACCATATCCCAAAACTCAAAGAACCACGGCTCCAGCTCTTGGATGAACCAAAATTTCCAATCTTCAGGCTCAGGTCCATACTTAAACCTCACAAGGCGGATCTCCACTATGTAGTTTTTCCCATTTCTTGAAGACAATTCGTGTATGCACCAATTCTTAACCACGTTGCAGGTCAAGTGTATGTGTTGCTCTTCGCGTCCATATTCTTCCAGATCTACCCCAGACTCCTTTAAAGCTTTAATCCAAGTCATCAAAACCGATTCGATATGGTTGTAATCCGGGTTATCCCTATAGTTGTTGAGCCCAGAGATGAGGTTGAGAAGAGGGGTGTGACAAAGCCTTCCGTCTTTTGATACAGAAGTAAGATTAGAGCCACCAATTACCAGATCTGATAATAAACTCAGGAGCTGCACCGGCTTTGATTCTTCTTTATTGAGATCGCGGTAACAATATCCAACCTTATAAGCCAGCTTGCTAAGTAATGTGTTTCCATGCTCATCAGAGATGTTGCAAATTGTGTCGTCTATTTTCCTACCATCCAACAGAAAGTCTACAACTGCTCCTTGTTCTTTTTCGTCATGACGTGACAATATTTCCATAGCAAACTGAACTCTTTCTTCGATGTTTCGAGATCTATATGAAGACTGGGAAGTATTCAAGAACCATAGGAGAGTGTTCAAGCATGCGATCGCGTAGGCTCCATCAAATGGATCTACTATCTCGACGTCTTTGCTGAAGAGGTCGAATATTTCAGTTATGTCCAGCCGTTGTGAAAACTTACATGCTACAACCAGTGACGAACTTCGAATAAATCAGAATTGTCAGAATATTTTTATAAGCATAGCTTACCTTTCATAAGAGACATTAGGATCCGCTCCTTGCGTCATAAGAAAGCGACAAACCTCAACCTGTTCCCAAAATGCAGCCCGCTGAAGGTTATCAGCTGATGTGTACTTTAAATCTCGAGGGATACCTACATCCAAGACTGTCCAACCGTCTGATCTTCTATCAAAAGGACTAGCTTGACCTGTGTGAAATAACTCCTGCATACCTTTGATATTTCCATCAGCCGCGTACTCAAAAATTTCCGAGTCGCGGGGAACTATTTGGTACGGCCGAATCGAGAAATCCCAACCAAAAGGCGCCTTTGCGCAGCATATTTCCAGAGCTCGTACATGCGTTGAGAACCACCTTGGAGTTTGGAACCTGGCCATAAACCTTCTTTGACTGGCGTATCTTCTGGGGAGTTTTCGACAATTTCGCTCCCCGTCTTTGGACTCGAATTGAACAGTCGACTGAGACTGAACGACATCTTCGGCTTCCTCGGTGACTTCAGTCACTTCAGTGATTCTCGAATTAGTAACAGATGTGATATGCTGCTGCGAGGCGAACGAGGCTGTGGTGATTGATTGTGAAAATGTCAACTTGAGCTCTTGCAGCTCTCGTTGGTGTGCAATAGCCAACTCTTTTTGACTGGCATGGTGCTGGTTGTTTAGTGCTCTATGAAGTGTAAGTCCCGTCTATTTGTTGAAGATATATACCTACGCGAAATATGTCTGACAAGAAAGCGTCAGCATCAGAACGGCTGACTTTAACCGCTCCCTCAATCTATCTACCGTCCCCTTCTTCAACACGCTCTTTAGACCACCTAGCCTCTTCCTCTTCCCCACACTAGCCTGAAGGTCATCGAGAATCGACTTCAACAGGGTTGCTCCCTTTGAGCACAACTCCAAGCTCTTGGCTGCCGATTGTGGTAAGCCTTCGTTGTCGTCAACTGCTGATAATACCTGGCTTAACGTCTCAATTTCATCGAGTAGGTATTGAATCTCCTCGGGTGCATCTTTCACGTCATCCCAGAGCTGTTTGAGCTTGATGATCCCGCTTCCGATCTGGATCCCGAGCGAGGCTATGCCCATGCCACTAGCGATGAGGCCGATCTCCGCCATGAGTGATGAAGATGAAGGAAGCTTGCGAAAATTAATGCGTGAGTGTGTTCGTGAGTAGCTCTTCAGCACAGAATGATCCGTGGGAGTGATAAGGTGTTGACGTAGAGATTTGAAGAAGTTGGAAATGAAAAGGTTGATGAGCTGTTGTTCTCTGCAGGTGAGGCTGTCGTGAGTGTGCCTCGCCAGTCCGCCCAATGGCGAAAGAATTCTGGACACAGCCCCCAAGAAACGTGGCTATGCTGCATGCAACATTTTATTCGACAAAGAACGAATCAAATCAATTGTGTCACATAATTGAAGCGAGAACTATTTATGTAATCCATTTTCAATCAAAAATTATTTATGACTTCTTGTGCCTCAAGAAGCTGGAGATAAACACCTATATCAATATTTAGGAATCGGATGAATGAGCAGAGATAATAAGACGTACCCGCAACATTCCACCTGACATCTATTGTGTGAAGCGTCTCTCTGAGGCTTTTCACAATCTTAGATGAGTCTGATGATTCTACCCCGGAGCGCATGTGCGCCACACAAATGCGATACGCGAAGAAAAGACCCCATGGCGGTATATCCTCAGGGTTACGACCCAAGAAGCATTGCTTTTCAACTAGATTTGTAATGACTCTGTCAGAGATTTGTTGAATGACTACTATTGCACGTTGTGAACGGTCCGTGTCAACTACGGTTACGCCATTAGGGTAAAGCCAGGGTGTATGTAGAGCAACGAGAGCGCTGTATTTAGATTGTTAGCGACGTTTGAGAACGGGTGAAAGCCAATACCTGTAAACAAAGCTAATTTGATCATGGTCTGGCAAGTCCATATCTAGAGAAGCGGTAAGCATTGATTGCAGGGTTCGGTCTAATTGTATCCAGACGTCGTCGTGAATCGCCGTATCACTAGAGACATGGTGCAGAACTTGACCCATCAATCTTGTAGCTTGACACAGTAAGGCGAATTTACTCATGTGGCCAGTCATTGGGGAAGATAATGTAAAGGAATCATCCATTCTAACAATCTAAAATATCTTTAAGCACACAGAAAATCAATGAGGACATTATAACCTACCCCTTGATCCCATGCTGCGTCGTCTGCCGGTAAAACGTCATCTAGTCTAGGATCCTCTGTTGCAAATGGCCTCCCTGGGCAGCCGATACTCACGAAGCTATGATGACCATTAATATTCCATTGGAAGTAGAAGCCAGATAAGCACATTGATGGCAGAGAGGGCTGGGGACGAACCGGTCTAGGATTACAATGGCCCACCAAATTCTTCTCCTCTCCTCGACCTCAACCAATGTGACGACTCTCCTTGTGTTGAGTGTACTGCCGCCGTTGATGCCAAGAGCTTGTGCATACCGAGCGCCTGCACCAATCGACAAGAAAGCTGCTGGGTATATACCATGTCCAAGTTCGTAGAGAGACAAGAGGACTCCAGCCTGCAAAACTGGAATAGAAAAGATACTCGATCCTTCGACTTCAAGGTAGAAGTGTTTTGCGGCATAGTACAGGGGAGTTCGAGGATTCCGCGGGCTTTTGGGAGGTAATGTGGTAATGAGCTTGAAAGAAAGCAATAGAAGAACAACGTCTGGTCGAGATAGAAATGATGAGCGCAGGTAGAGCTCATAGAAACGTTTCTTAGAGACAAACGGCATCCACAAATGGATATGATCAAAGAACTTAGATGCGGTAATGCGAATCTCATCTGTGTCTCCAAGCAGATTCAGTATGTGTGCTGGAACTTGAGGAGCTGCTCGGGAGGTTTCGACCTGTCCATGCTGCAAGATGCTCGGATCCAAGAACAACATGGCCGGAAAGTCAAGGGATTGAACATCCGCTGGATTGTTATCTGCGGGGAAACCATACCATAATCGTTCCGATGGGTCACTGCGGTTCTGCTCCGGTCTCAAGTAGTTGCATGTCAAGTTCCTCCTATTTCAATTATTGTGAGTCTAGTTGCAGTGGGCGGGAGGTAAGCGTATCGACTTACTTAGAGCATGACGAACATTTTGGGAGTGCTTTATCACATTTCCTCTTTCGTGCCTTGCATGAAGTGCACACTTGCTGAGCCTGATCCGGGCTGGATTGATCGCTGGCTCCTTGCATGGCGTGGAAGGATTGTGCTACGTCCCGTTTCTGATATTATGTTAAAGTCTTGGCTCGGCCAATAAAATGATACAGAGAGACTGGGGAGTTGATGTTTGAGTGGATGGGGTGGAATCCCAAGTGAAGAGGGTACTTCCTGCCGACGAGTGAGTGATGAAGGAGCGAGCGCGCCGCTGTGGTGGCCGCAATATAAGACTTTTTGCGGCCGGTTTCCGGCCGAATCGCGGCCGCTGATGACCAACATTGCATTACAGTACGGTCCGCACCGCGGTATCCACCCTCCCCATCACAGCAATGTCTGAATAGCCATTCCCTTTACTCAATTACTCCACTGGCAATTATGCATGGTCTATGGATGCAAATATTTCCCAGATGCCGTCCAAGGCGTGAGAAAAGGATATATAAGTGACCTCCTCTCCCTTCTGAACCTCAGGTCGAATCAATACACATACATAGCTCACCATCACCGAGTCAACATGAGTCCATATGCAGCCGCCCATATCAATCCCCAAGGCCCTGGGGATGCCCGACCAACTGCTCTCCAAATCATCCATGATGAGTCCCTCGAAGGCAAGCTCGTCGGCAAAGTCATAGTTATCACCGGTGCATCTTCCGGAATTGGTCTTGAGACTGCACGAGCATTATCTGTTACGGGTGCCACTTTGTTCTTAACTGCTCGCGACATGAAAGCGGCCGAGGCTGCTCTTGCTGGAATCCTGGTTACAGATCGTATTTCACTCCTGGAGATGGACAACAGCTCTTTCGCCAGCGTTCGGGCTGCAGCAACCACTATCCTGACACAATCGAACGGCCGAGTCAACATACTCATCAACAATGCTGGTTATCTGGGAACCGAGGATCTCCAGCTCACCGATGATGGCCACGAGATGCACTTTGCAATTAATCACCTTGGTCATTTCCTCCTATTCCAACTTCTCAAACCCGCCTTGCTCGCCAGCTCGACTCCTAATTTCCACTCTAGAGTTGTCAACGTCGCGTCCTCAGCCCATCGAGCCTACGGCATCAACAAAAGTGACAACTACAATTTTCAGAACGGAGGATATCACTATATGCCGGCATATTCTCAATCGAAGACTGCCAATATCTACATGGCGAACGAATTGGATCGTCGCTATGGCCAAAAGGGACTTCATGCGACGAGCCTTCATCCAGGAGCGATCGCTACACGTCTTTCTAGACACTTGGGCCCCGCGATCGTGGAGAAGTTCACGAAAGACGAGAAGCTTTCCAAGATCTTGAAATCTCCTGAGCAGGGAGCTGCTACTACTGTTGTTGCTGCAGTTGGAAGAGAATGGGAGGATAGAGGAGGAAGGTATTTGGAAGATTGTGAAGAAGCACCTCGTGGCGAAGATGATAATGACGCTCTCGGGATAGGGTCTGCTAGTCATACTTATGACCAAGAGAAAGAAGAACGCTTGTGGAGAGACTCGCTTAGGATTGTGGGAATGAGCGACGACATGTAATAATGTTATAGTCTAGAGCATTGAAGTATAGTTATAGTGCTATATCTTATATATTCCTCGAACAGAAATATATTAAGACTTTTATGGCTACTTACTTATATGTGAGCGGGATCTGAAATATAACAGCGACAGGCGATACAACCGCCTTTGTCTTTAGGAATTTGAGATACAAGAGGAGTTGCGGCTGATGTGTCCCCTTTAGGTGAGATTTTCAAGCAAATTCCAAAGGCATATCTCGCTAGCAAGGCAAATAACTAATAGACAACTTTAGGTGTGCTGCCAAGATACAACGCCATGTTTCTGTGCAAGTCTCATTTGGCAACAAATAGATCTAACTGATGCTCAATATCAACAATTCAAAGCGAATCACAAGAAAACCACAACACTTTCAAGTAACCAAATCAAATCAAAACGAATGTATATACCCACTACCCAACTCTAGATATTTTCCACCTCCCACCTCCCACCAAATTTTTTATTTAGACCACAATAAAAAAAACCCAATCTAAGCTTCTAAACATGATAGAAACCCAGTAAAGAACCCCCAGAGAAGGGAAAGAAAGAAAAAATGAACCAAAAATACCCCGTAAAATTCTAAATCCGTAGCGACCGACATTGAAACCCCAAGCACCAACCCCCAACAAACAAGAAACCACCCCCTTATCCCCCATCCCATCTCCAACCCTCTTTCTCACAACCCCAACCACAAACCAAAAAACTAAGCGCCGATCCGAAGATCGACTCTCAACCACTCATAGCGTAGCGAGTAATTTACAAGTGCTTGCAAACATCATGATCATGAACCCAGTCCTTAAGCTTCTTAGGAGCAAGTTTAGCCGCGCAAGAAAGACAATCACAGAGCTATTTCAAAAAGTCAGCCAATTTCAGAAAAGAAAGATGAGAAGTCACTTACGCCCTTAGCGCCGTTGACGAAGCATCCGACGATACCGACTACATCACTGGGGCTGGTTCCGATGTGAGAGACGGCGCATTCGGCGTCGGAGAGAACGTCGCTCCTAGGCTTGGAGTTAGTATGTTCTTTTTTTTGTTTTTTTGGGGGGAAGGGTAGGGAGGGAGAAGGAGAGGGGCTTACAGCTTGCAGTCGTGGCAGGCTTGAGCGGTTAATTGGATCAGAGCGATCTCCGAGGCGGAGATGGCGTCGCTGGAATCGGTGGAGTCGACGTCGCGGACGGAGTAGATAGCTGGGGAGGCCATGGCCATGCCGAGAAGGCTAAGGACGACGAGAGGAGTGAAACGCATGTTGATTGATTAGGTTGGTTGGTTGGGTGGAAAAGTTAAAGCTTTGATTGTTGAGAGAGTGTGGAAGAAGAGTGAAGTTAAGTGAATGTGTTTGTGGTTGTGGTTGTGAGTTGGGTGTCGATTGAAGTTGTGGGAAGTGATGTTTATATATTTGTTTGATGCTCGTGTTGAGCTTCAAAGAATGCTGTGTGAGGCATGGGTAGAGATCCTGCAGTCTGATGCTCGATATGCTTGTGCAATGGACTCGGAGAGGCAGCGGTCAGCCATAATGCTAAGTTAGGAGTCGGACACTAAATTCCGGAGGCGCAGGACAGGTGTAGAGGTATGTTACACACGAGCAGATGAAGTGTAAAACGATTCTACGTACAGAAAATTCTGTGCCTTCAGTGAACCTTTTGTGTTATTGCAATCATACATACGATTTAGATTGTGGTGTGGTTGTTGTGATATTGAGGCTTAGATCAGCTACTTGAGAGATGCACGCCAAGACTGACATGGGCTGATAAGGAGACCAAGGGAGGGCCATCCCGCCCGAATGAGATGAATCAGATGAGATCACTTGGCAATGCATGCCAATATTAGCTTCTCGGGGAGTATACACTGTTCTCGCTTCTGAATGTCGGTCAAAACGTGGAGATAAGTACTATGGAATGCGGCGGTAGTTTACTCTGCCTCCCCGAAAGGATTCAATAGAGATTCTCTGAAAGGGCGCCGTTACTATACGTCAGATTCACGAGGAGAACTGAATGTCATAGACGGTTTGTACAGAACCACACGGAGAAGCTGTAGTTTTTGGTACTTCAGACATAGTAAAAAGTTAAGGTTGTGTCAGAAAGCTATCGCTTCTAGCAAACATGACCTGGTTTGCGAGTATGCCACACTACGTAAGTGGAAGATCTCTCGGGAGCTCCCATGGTTTTGGAATTGCTTAGCACTGCACGAGTAAGTCCGATTGGATATCTGTACCCTGACACTGAGTATCTGAAATAGCCTTCCATGCAAGAAGATCTCTTTTCAATGCTTAGCATAGCCAAGTCGACCCGGCATTAATTGCTGGATCCTCCTTGTGGGGTAATATGCGATACGAGAGCAATAGTTCGTCCCAAACTAAGCGAAAAGGCGTGGTGGGGCATGTAAGGCAACTTTGACGCTGAATGTAGGTGGAGACAATAACTTTATCCGTGCAGTCACGGTGATATGGAGAAGACTGTGCTCATGTAATTTGATATACTAAAACGATGTCGTAGTCGACGTAATGCAGTAAGACACAGTTTAAGCTCTCTCATGAACACATGACGAAGTCAGGCTCAGTAAACAAATGTGTAAAGGTAAGCGCTGTACACAGCTATCTCGGTAAGATATTTGAAGGATCAATATGCGGGTAATAAGGTTTAAGCATACCGGCAATGCACGGTTAATCCCGTGCTGCGAGTAATGGCCATCCCGGTCCATATGCCGAGTTGCCGGACAATAGATGTTCTGGCCAGAGGCGCGGATAAAGAGAAGCTTACTGCGCTTCGCATCGAGGCTTCGGAGATGTCCAGTGGCACAATTATAGCATATTGAATTATAGTATATTCGGAGTTGACACTGTAGAATGTGCCTCGATCATAGCATTTGGAGTGGTCTCATGTTCGTTCTGATCCTGTGAAATTCGAACATTGCATGTAACTTTATTGCAAGACATCTGCTGCTCATCAAATGCTCATGAGCCACTGCGAATTCTCGGCTTCAAAGCGTGTCATGATCTCAGAATTATTATCGGACCTCTGTGATCAGCCGTCGCTTTGACCACCGAATCTTTAGGTCTTTTCTCGTCGAAAAATACGAAATTGTTGAGACTTATAAGATGTGGGTTCTCTCATTCTGGGTTCTCACTTGAGATCCTAAATCATTGCGAAATAGATTAAATTCGAATATAACTTTGTCTACAGATAGCCTCATGCTTTAGCACTGGGTCATTAGCTTCCAGCAGAGTCAAGTCAAAAGAGCAGACAAGCTAATCAAGATATGATAGCAATTCTACGGCAAGCAAAAACTTGTCGATAGAGATGACAAATCTCAATCGACGTCAGACGCAGAGGCTGTTGCACATGCAACAAAACTCGGCCTTGATCACGTGAATTGAGACTTGCCTTGCAGGTTATCTTAAGGGTGCGTGGAGTTTTTGATTTCAATTGGAGATATCATGTTAGGGTCAAATCCACGCAAAACAGAAGTAACACTTGCACCATCGAACAACTTATCGTCAAGCTCAAAAATGCTAATACCAGTTTAGAGAGAGGTCAGAGCTTGCGAGGTACCCGTTTGGTTGATACGCTGACCGCAGTTCTGAGATATTTGAGCTCTTTAAGTTCTCCGAGACTTCTCTCCTAGAATTGGAATTGATATAATCTTCGACGCTGGTCGAGACCCCCTTCTCGTGAATTGGAGTCCAATGATAGCAACCTCCCAACGAATGCTCTTGTAATAGCTACAATGACCACTAAAGACATCGTTGGAATCCATTGATGAATGATGAAAGATAATAACACTCAACCCGTCGTCATTGGCTTATCTGCAATAAAAGGAAACAATACGTAGCTACCTACCAAGACCAAGTTACAGATTAGGCAGCCTCGAATTCCTTCCTCACGTGACACTCTGACACGCGCCATGACGTACCATACGCGGCCGCAGATATACCTCTACCCCTCCTTCCTTCCTCCTCTCTCCCTTCTCACGCCATCGCAAAACCTCATTCCACCAAGCTGTTGCGTACCTACTCCCAAGCCTCTGAACTTACAACGCTTTATCAATTGTAGTGAATTTGAGTTCGAGTCCCCATAACAATGTCCCAACCATTCCTCCTCCAACTCCTGCTCGTGTCTCTCGCTATGGCGGAGGAGACGGTGAGCACGAGCTCGCATGGCAATGCGTGGAAATATGGCACGGGTGGTGGATTATTGGGTTTCGTCGTGTTAATTCTTGATATCCTCGTTTTCAGTGCGTCTCCCCTTCCCCCTCTTCCTCTATTCATTCTCTCCACTCCTAATCTTTTCCTATTTTCTCTATTTATGTTTGGGGATGTATGGAGAGCACGAAATGTGATAGGTGAATAGGTGCTAATGGAGTTTTTTTCTGTGCAGTGGAAGTCCTCAAGTCGAGCCGTCCTCCCTCGCATAAGTTGCTCTGGTGCGTGGTGGTGTTCTTGTTCCCGGTTCTGGGATTGGTGGTTTATTGGCTTTTCTCGGAACGTGAGAAGCATATGGGAAGTGGTGGGTACGAGGCTATTGCGTAGATGGATTGGATGCGAAGAGACTTGAGAGAGGGAGTGTGAAGGGATGGGTTGGAGTTGGGGCTGTGGTTTGCTGGGGTTTGGTGGAGAGGAACGTCTGGTGAGGAGAATTGATGGAGTTGGGAGTTGTCGAGTAACGAAATATTGTGCGATGATGGATACTTTGGTGCAATTGATCTGGGAGCATACATTGAGATTATGAGAGTCGGTACTGGATTTTCCTAAAGCGATTTGATATTTTAGCACAAAATGAAAATGAGGGTACTACACACATTTGCTGAATATCGAATGAATCTAAAGTCCATGTTGCAGTTCGCTATCCTGAGGAGGAACTCTTTCTGTTCAATATCCTTATCGTACTTGCATGGAGCAGGATTTCTCAACGCACAACCATCAATCCTTATGTAAGTAACTTCTGGCGCTTGTCGATTGTGATGGGAGTCAAAAGACTCGATAGAATCGAAATCGCTAGGCAGAAATATTCTCACCATCTCCATCGAAGCAACCATTATATGTGTGTGACCTCACCCGTGACGATCACGAAAGCACCTGATGAAATTGCAACATCCAAGGTCATTTAGAGGTTCTGAAATGTTCACAGTATAGAGTATTTTTGAGTACTGCAAAACTTCAGTGCACAGATAAGAGCTCGCTTTTGGCACTCGTCCGTGAGCTGCACCCCCTTTTGAACAACCATGGCAATTCCTTTTCTATCCGAACAGCTGTCACCGATTTAATCCTCCTAGATATCTCCATCGTGACTCAACTTTGATGCTGATAAGGCCTCGTCACCCGATGCAGTCCAGAAGACATCTCTTCTGCCTGACCCGATCACATGCCAAAGGATCAAAGTAAACAAAGCATGAGGCCGAAAGGAAAGCAAAATGTGTCTTCATCTTCGAAGAGACCACGATGTGTGATTCGTATGGCTTTGAAGCACTTGCATGCGGAGCGGGAGACGCGTCCTGAAGATGAGAATATACAGATAAATAAAAAGGTTTTGGATGTTTGTGTTTGTGTTTGCTCTTGCTCTGCCATTCTCCAGTCACCAGTCACCATCCACTTCCGATCAGCACTGTGGCACACGTCATTTCCAGGTTTGGAGTTTGCGCCACAGAAAACCAGAAATCGCTGTCGCGTGCCCGCCGTGCTAACTTGATTCGTTCGCAGCTTGCACTTTCTCCCTTAATAAATTCATGTGCCAGAACCCGGGACCACACACACAAGAAACCTGCCTGCATCACCATCGTCAAGACCACCAACCCCAATCCCGCACAGGAAAAACAAACTCCAAACTCCAATCCCCACGACGACAGATTGTCTTGCTCGAGGAGAATAATACTCATCGCCCTGCGATCATCAACAACCAGGTCTTCTCGCATCCGCAGAATCAGCAGCTCCTGCAGCACATTTCCACTTTCAACACTCGGATCAGTTCATTGACTTCGCAAAGATGTCTGACCTCCACGCCGATATCGCGGTCCCGTCCATCGAGACAGAGAACGGGTCGACATTGAACAACACCAAGAATGGCATCGTTAACAGTAAGGTCCGTGATAGCTCCCATCCCGTCGCTCTTTTCTGCTCGCTGACATGAAACAATAGATCCAAGCTCCATAGCTCCCCCACAACGCAACTAACAAACTATCTAGATACCTCTGCCGCCGCCGATGCTGTCAAGAACCACCCCATAACTCAGAGCTTCGCCAACGGTATACATTGGTCCTTATCGATCTAGCGTAGCCTGATGCTGATAATTTGAGTAGGGCCTGTTGCGGATAACATCAAGGACCAGCACGCAAAGACCCAAAATGAATTATCCAATCTCGCAGCATCAAGACAAACACCTGCCGCTCCTGCAGCTACCGGGCAACCTCTTACCCATTACCACTCGTTCTTTGGCAGCCTGCTGTCATGGGAGAACCCAAGAGCTTCCGGAATTGCCTATGCCTCCGTCGTGCTCTTCATCTTCGCCGCTAGGTATCTTGACATCATTCGATATACTTTCAAGGTCTCCTACATGATTCTTGGTATCACTGTCCTGGCAGAAGCTGTAGGCAAGGCTCTCTTGTCCACTGGCCTGACCTCCCAAATCCGTCCAAAGAAATACTACACAGTTTCTAAGGAGACTTTGAACGCTCTGATTGGTGATGTTCATGAATTGATTAACTTCTTCGTCATCGAGGCTCAACAGATCATCTTCGCAGAGAACCTATTTATGTCATCCGCTGTAAGCTCTTTCTCTCGCATCTGATGTCAATGTGCTGATAAATTCTAGGCGTTCCTGGGTGCCTTCTTCTCTTACTACTTGATCAAGGTCGTTCCATTCTGGGGCCTTTCGCTCATTTCTACCTCGATTCTCTTCCTCGCTCCCCTCATCTACAAGACAAATCAAGAACTCATCGATCACCACATTTCGAATGCAACAAAGGTTATCAATGACCAAACCGAACAAGTCAAGGCTTTGGCCAGCCAACATGCTGCCCAAGCCACCGCATCTACGAAGAGTCTTGTAGGAGACTACTCTGCGAAGGCGCAAGAGATGATCGGCAATGCTCGCGGACGTTCTGTCTCACCCACTCTCTCTAGCAAGCCAGCCAAGACCGAGGCGGAGGTGAAGAAGGAGAATGTTCCATCTTACAAGGCCGAGGATTTCCCTGCCGCACCAAAGGAGGAATTCAAGTCCGCTGCGGGCTTGAAGACTGAGGAGGAGCCATTGATCGCCACATAAACTTCCCAACCGATCAACAACTTGAAAATTCCTCGACAGACTCTCGGAGGATATAATAAGTGCGCTATTACCGAAAATTGGAAGCAGCCCTAGGATGGATATGGCCGATAGACACGACAACATTGGTACGAAATACGATGCGACGCTCTCGAAGTTAGATTGGCGGAAGTGTGAGCGGAATGCACCAGGAAGGATTATGAATACGGGCGGCTAGCATGACCTCATGAACAAACCTATTGTATTATGATGTGTTTTGACAGCTTTCTTTTTTTTCGTTTTCTTTCTTACCTTTTGCGTTTGCGATTGCAAGCTTTTTCGATTCGCTGGTCTTTGTTGCATGGCTTGCGTTGCGGTTGTTACTGTTTGTAGGTGGGGTGATTCTGATATCTATTTCGTGGGAGCAGTGAGAATGAATGATATCGTGAAACCAGAACTTGCTTTGTTATAACTGATTAGTGAGATATACCGAGGTATATGACTGCGTGAGATTGCTTTGGCTTGCCACATCCGTACGAGGAGGCGAGTGCCTGAGCTTCCAGATCTGTGAAGTTGTAGCCTGGTTACTGCTTCACATGGCGTATTGCTCTGATTCTCTGGTGCTCTTGACTGCCGTAGTCACTCCAACCTCGGTTCCCATCATAACTCTTCTCCAATGATTTTTCACTGCAATTACACGCAACTCTCATCATACCCCTCTGTTCTTCCGTTCTTGCATACCGAGCTCGTCGGCTCTACTAACGCCGTGGACATCGTCAAGTCCGAGTAGTAAGCCGAGCCGAGTTCCACCGACGCAACGTCGGTAAGGGGATATAAGCAGTAAGCAAACGGCCCCCTCTCTCGTTTTCCATAACTGTTTGTGCAAGTATACGATTACTGAACTCGACTTTTCTACCGATGAAGGAGCCGAGCGGAAAGCCCGCTATCCTCGGTAAGGTTGGCTTACCTCACCGGCTCGGGTATCAATCACTCTCCCCTGCTTCCCTTCCCTTGGCATTAATAGCTCAGTGATCATACTTGGGTTTGCTATGTCTGGTGCCTCATGTAGGGCTGAATTAGGAAGTAAGAAAGGGTGTCTACGAACATGGTATATTTTGAATCAAAAGTCAGCAAATACCGGGTCTGGTTAGGGTCGTGGTGCAGAATGGTGTCAGCTTAAGCTTATTTTCTTATTTCTGGGGTATCTGACTGGCTCCGGCAGCTTGGCACGGTAGCTCGCTGGATTATACTCCATGGATTTAGGGGAAGGGGATTACGACTATAGGCCCATTGTCACCTTCTTGTCAGCCCGGTGAAGGGATGGTGCGTGTTGTTGGAGTGTGAGTGTGAGTAGAGCTCTGCCAAGCAGTGTCGTTTGTGGAATCAGTGGAATGGAAGGCTATGCTGTTGTGAGGTGATCGAGTGGCATATGTATGTTGTATGTGCTCGCAGGATGACACCTAAGGCTGTCACAAAGAGGAAGGGGAAGATATAAGCTCTACGATCTATCTCTCGTCTTATCTTTGAGCATTCAATATCCAGTGTACTTTGACAGCAAGAAACCAGATCATTACATCGTTTTTCCAGAGAGCTAGAGATATATCGATCTTGAAATGGAACCAATAGCAGACTTCATTATTGTTGGAGGTGAGAATTCCTTCCTTTTCCTCTTCTTCCCTCTATCTCTATCCTCCCATCTCCCCTCTCCACCTCCTCACCTCTCCCAAAACACGAACACAAACACAAACACAAACATAAACACAAACACAAACATAAACACAAACACAAACATAAAATCTAACCCTTTCCCTCCAGGCGGAACATCCTCCCTCCTCCTCGCCTCCCGCCTCTCCTCCCGCCCCTCCCAATCCCTCATCCTAATCATCGAAGCCGGTCCCTCGCACCACCCCCAATCCCCCTCCCCCCTCCGCATCCCATCCCAACGTTTCCTCCTCCCCTTCACCCACCCGGAACTCGATCACGGCTACAACACCATCCCCCAAAAAGGCTTACAGGATAGAGTCATTCCGTATGTGAGAGGCAAGGGATTAGGGGGTTGTTCGTTGGTTAATTTTATGGTGTGGTTGAGTGGGAGTAGAGAGGATTATGAGGGCTGGGCGGAGAGGGTGGGGGATTGTGCTTGGGGGTGGGAGGAGGCGGGGAGGAGGTTGAGGGAGGTGAGTGGTTTTTTCTTGGGGTTTTGGGGAGGAGTGTGGGTGCATGATGGTTGGTTACTGACGAGGAATCAATAGCTTGAGAATTTTTCTGGCGATGTACCGGAGGAGATGCGCAGTGTTGCGGATCCGAGTTGGGAGGGACATGGTCATGATGGGTGAGTGAGTTTCTTTGCCTGTTGTCGATTTGTGGGTGTGCATTGCTAATAATACCGTACTGTTTAGACCAGTCGGTGTCTCTCTACCCAGGGTCTGGGAACCTAGAGCAAAGGAAGTCATGGAAGAGGCTCCGAAGTTGGGCGTGAGTGGTGTCTTTTAAGCTATGATATGGTAAAGTGAAGTGCTAATGGTGCAGATTCCAATTAATCTGGATGTCAACTCGGGGAATTTGATCGGTCTTGGGATGTCTCCTGTCTCTTCACAGAATGGGTCGAGAACAACAAGTGCATCGGCGACTTTGAGCACGTCTCCTGAGAATTTGAAAGTATGGACAGACGCTCCGGTTAAGAAGGTACTTTTTGAAGGAACGAGAGCAGTAGGTGTCGAATTACTCGATGGCCGCAAAGGTAAGAAAGATCACCACTTCTGAATTCCAACCCATTCTCTCTCCTCCAATCTCTCAAAAACATACTAAACCAAACTTTCCCCATTCACAGCCTTCGCAAAGCACGAAGTCATCCTCTCAGCCGGTTCAGTCGACACCCCCAAACTCCTCCTCCTCTCTGGCATCGGCCCACCCAGCACGCTCTCAACCCACAACATCCCACTCATCTCTGCCCTCCCAGGCGTAGGTCAAAACCTCCACGACCACCCCGGCATCTTCCTCAGCGCGCTCATGAAATCCGGCACCTCAATCGGGAACCGCATGGCCTTTTCACGAGACACCATCGCAGCCCAAAAAGCCGAGCAGCAATGGAATACCGACCAAACCGGTGAATGGGATACCCAGTTCCAAACCCTACCTGTCATGTTCAATAAAGTTCCTCGTATTTATGAGAGTGAGGAGTTTTTGGCGCTTCCGGAACAGGAACGGGAGTTTTTGTTGAGAGATCAAGTCCCGACCTATGAAGCTACGATTGGAGGACCGCTACCTGTGCCTCCGGAAGAGGTTCCCGAGGGATATGAATTCCAGACTTTAGTTGTGTTTGGGATGAATACGCAATCGACTGGATCGGTGACTCTTGCTTCCGCTGACCCAAACGATAAGCCGGTTCTGGATCTAGGAACGTATACCGATGCATCCGGGTTCGATATCAAGGTTATGGTTGAGGGTGTTAAAGATGTAGTGGGCTTTTTTGAGAAAACGCAGATGTATAAGAATGGGTTTGTGAAGTGGTTGGAAGCGCCAGAGACGTTTGGAGAGGAAGAGGTGGTGGAGGGTTGGTTGAGGGAGAAGAGTATTACGGTTTGGCATGCTTGTGGCACGGTGAAGATGGGAAGGAAAGGGGAGGAGGGGACGTGTGTTGATAGTGAGTTTAGGGTGCTTGGGGTGGAGGGGTTGAGGGTTGTGGATATGAGTGTGGCGCCGGTGCTTATTAGGTGAGTTGATCGATGTTTTGTGTTTTTGTGAAAGTGGGAGTGGAATGAAGATGTGCTAATGTGCTGTTTGGTAGTGGACATACGCAGGCGACGGCTTATTTGATTGGAGCGACGGCGGCGGAGAAGTTGATTGAGGAGTATGGGCTTTGACGGGTGGGAGTGTGTGGAGGAGAGTTGAGGTGTAGATGAATGAATGAATTGGCTTGTTAGGATTATCTTATTGCGACCATCCTCTGCGGTGATATCCATCCATCAAGTATAATCGCTATCGCCGCCTTCGTTTGAAATACGCCAATGGGTAGATCATGTTGCGTCCCAAGTTTATTTTCTCCCAAGTTGTGAGCTTCCTGTCGAATCCAGTCGTCCGAGGGAATGTGTAGCTAGGAGGCAGGTTGTGTATTGGAAGGAGAGTAGATTCACGGGCTGCGTGGTATCAGTATTTGTCTTTGCCAGTAGACTCATATGTTGTATGTACTTACACAGAGCCTTGAACTGTTTAAAGCTTGCATAACTGATGATGGTCCCCAAAATTGTCGCAATGATGCTTGGGATGCTGAGGACGAGTGTGATGAGAGAAATTGTATCACTCGGGGAAAGAGCTATTGTAGTTAAGTAAATCGAGGATGAATACCACTTACAGAGGAAGGGACTTACACATGGTGGTGCCAGAACATTTTCGGTCCTTTCTCGAGGCCACATTATAACAGTGTATTTTCATACGACAGTCTGGTTCTTAACACACTTCCAGTCCCCGAGTCGCTTGTGTAATGATTCGCATCCTACAACCGCACAGGCCAAACAAAAAAGTACTATGTATGCCGGCAACCAGTCGTCAGTCGTCTACTGCTCTCTTTGACATAGACAGGGGTACATCAAAAAGTACAATCTTGACCGCAGCTGCAGCCTTGCGCTGAACATCCCGGTAATCCATTCCGAGTGGCGCTTTGCGACAGTATGATTCGCCCAAGAAATAGGACTTTTTTTCGCAGGCGAGATGCCTTGCCAAGACGTGACACAAAACATGTTATAGGCCTGACCGTGCAGATAGTACTTTTTTTGTGGGCCCAGGCTCGTGGCTTGCATAACGCGTGAGTTGGTTTCTTCTGGCAGCTCTGCCCGAGTAACCTAAGCATAGTTGTATAAAAAGACCTCCAGCTCCACGTACATCACTCAGCCATCTTATCTTTTTCACATTTCAAATATATACCTTGACAAAGTATGGACATCTACGATATGGACTTCGAGATGGAAGAATTTCCTCCACATCTTCTTCCTCAAGCATCGTTAGAACTTTCCTCGCTCTCCACAACTCACATTGGTTCCCAGGGTGCATTCACCCTCCCGCAAGGCTTCCCTGGATTCGATGGGACACTCAACAGCATGATGAACTTGGAATGGCCAGAGCCTCATGCCATGTACCCTCCAGACACATCGCTTTTGTGTCCTGCCATGTACCTTGACAGCAGTATCATGCCGCTAGACCACGCATCTGCCCACGATGTCCCGTCATTTCGACAGAATGATGCTCCCTCTCACGACCAGAATTTATTGCCAGTCCTTGATCAGACCTTCGATCGACAGCAGCCGTCTCAGTATGTGACACGAAAGCGAGCTCCAAAAGCTCCAACTATGTCTGCGAAGAAATGGAAACCCCACGAGGATCGGATAAGACAATTTTATGTCAAGGAGGGCAAGTCTATTGAGGAATTGCGCGAGATCATGAACAAGGAGCTTGGAATAGCTGCTACGTAAGTCCTATAATTCTCGCAGTGAAGTTGATGAGTGAAGAATTGGGATAAATATTCCTGCTATTCTTTGTTGTTCGTCAGGAGCAGACAGAGATCACACAAGGCATGAATATAATGCTACCGTACATACTGACTTTCCTTCGATGTAGTTTGCGTCAATATAAAGTTCAAATCCAGCAAATGAAACTTGAGAGAAACGTGAAGGCCAATGAGCGGAAAGCAGTGGTAAAGCGCATCCAGAATCGAACACATGCAGTGGGAAAGAAGAGTAGCCATGTTCGAATTAGAGGTCATAAAATCAATCAGGAAAAGTTGACCCGCTGGCTGAAAGAGAACCCCATGGATCTGCCATCCATATCTGCAACGCCACCTTCACGTGAGTCTTTCTGTAGAGCTTTTCTTATCACACTAATCGTTATAGCCTTACCAAGCTGCATCAGCATATACACCAACTCTATCTGTGGGACTCTGAAGCAGGCATCGCTAGCTAATTTGGAGCATCAACGACTGGTAAACAGATTCATGACAGCGAGCCACATGGAAAGTACTCTTGCAGAGAGACTTCTCAAATATGCTCCAAGCCCGAAGCATGTTATAGAGTCTCAAGAAGCGCGGGCAGTATTCAACGATCTTCAGCTCATTCTCAGTAATGACTATACTCTTGAAAAGCGGCGTGGGCAGAACTGGAATCCCAGTGTGAAGGAAGACATTATACAAGTCCGAAATTTGATGAACGTAACTCAAGGACTCTTTGTGAGTAGCGAGTTGAAAGGCATGTAAACTTTTTTTTTAGAAAAGGGAATTGATCATATGCTAATGATAAGCCAGAGACACTTAAAATTGTACCTGCCAATAGAGTTCGGAATCGAGATACCCATTTGTCAGAAATTATCAATAAGCATGCGGCTTGGACAACCCCTTACGGAAAAGTGCAAGCGTCGTTTTGGGCTTCATCAAATGATTCAAATCTCAGAACTCGGAAAGATGCCACTAGGACAGCCAACAAAACTGTCGCTGCTAGGATGGCGTTTATCCCAAGCAGCAATCGAACATCTCTCTTCCGCGTTGTATTTGACTTCGTCCCACACCTTAATCCATCTGCAACGATAACATATCAAACAATTATACCGAATGATTCAAAGGTCTTCAAAATTGTCAGATTTGGGGAAGTCGAAGAGCTTATTGAGCTTCTTGAAAATGGTACTGCGTCGTTGACTGATCGAGACGAAGAAGGCCGCTCACTCCTAAATGTAAGTTACTATATGCCGTCTTTCGAAGGTGTTAACCCCAAAAATAGTATGCAACTTTCTATAAGAAAGTTGAGATGTGCAAATTTCTGGTGGATAAGAAAGCAGATGTAAACGCGATGGAACTCGACGAGGCGGGGTTCTTAGGGTAATATTGGCACCCGATATTTTCCTTGGCGATTAATACAATTACCATTCTCCTTTTGCAATTAATACAATCCTTGAATTGTATTTAGTAGTAAATGAACATTCTGACGCAGTCTAGGCCTATATATATCTTTTGCAACACTCTTGGTAGTGAGAGCGAAGTCGAGCGTCATAAATCAGCTCTATGCATTCGGATATCGTTAGAAGCTGGTGCAGATTTTTCGCTCGAAATCGATTTTGGAGGTTTTCACGAGAGCGCTTTTATAGACGCTATAGACAGCAGACCACTTGTGAATACACTTATCCACAATCAACTTCAACATCTGCTAATCCTGGCCAGATAATATTGAAGCACATGCTCGACTTTGGAGAATCATTCATCAATCTGAATGGCATTTACAAAAGCACTTGGAGAAAATGCTCTGCTCTTACACTACTCGCACATCGATGTGGATATAGTATCAGTAACACCATGGATGTGGTTGATAAAGCAATTCTTCTCCTAAATCGGAAAGCTGACATCTCTTGTCGAGACGAGGGTGGGGATACAGTCCTTCACACACTCCTCAAGTGCAGACGACTTCATGAGAGAACATCAAAAACAAAGATACGCATGTCTGGCCGCCTAGGGCAGTGGAATCTCTCCTTCAAGGCGCCCAAGGATCTTCTAATGGTATTCCTAACTGCCGGTGCAGATGTATACGCAACCAATGACTATGGCGAAACACCTTCTATGGTGGCCTCGAGACACGGGCGGGTGGACGAGTGGATCGAAGCTCTTGAGCTGTGCGGCTATGATGCTGAGGAGGTCATATCCAGTTGTATCGAGCGTCCAACGAGTAAACATCAAACGACCAAACTATCCTTTCAAGAGTACTGTCAGCAGCGGCAGCCGTACCCACATCCTCGCCGGGGGCCAAGGGAAGACGTGAAGAGTGAAGATAGCGATGACGATGAAGAAATAAGAGTTATCGCACATAACACGGGGTGTGTTGGTGGGGGTGAAAATCCAGAAATATCTGGCGAAGTAGCCTGCGCTGACTATGGCATGGACAATGGTCTCGATAACGAAGGCAAAGAGCACACATATACCGCCGAGGAGATGGTCGATCATCAAGTCTCGGAGATAGCGGACAATGTGGTTGAGGGAATGGGTATCAACTTGGACGACTATGTCGACAACGAAATGGATATCATGCAGAGTATTATTCATTCTAGCATGTTTTCATCTACACCCTTTAAGTAGGAGGATCAATGGCTAACTCGGTGCAAATTGGAGTTTGATTTGGTGTCTCCTTCAAATTCAAATATCATCTTTGCGGGATCAATATGCGCTTTCCTCGTTTCAGAAGAGAGTCCAAACGCATCACCACGCCTCAACTTGATATTCTGCTTTCTTCTAGCTTTCAGTTATCAGTTTATAGGGGCATATAGCCATAATAGTCATTGGGATAAACTTACGGCCCTTCTAGAAGCACGGAGTAGACACTGCATTGAGGAGGAGGACGTCACGTGACGCTCAGGGGCTTCCGTCCAAATGCTTGTGCATCCTTTTCTGCCATCTTTTACATGCATTATAAGCAGATATATTCTATGTAAGCCTCAGGTACTCTGATAAATAATGATCGAGGGCATGCAGATGAATTTTGGAGATGCGTATGCATTGTGAAGGGGCATGCAATGCACAAGAGCTAACCCATTCACATCTGGAAAATTCATCTTCTCACATATCGGACGCATAAAGTTCATTCCTATAATGGTAAATAAGAATAGAAAGAAGTTGGTAGGTGGTACTGATGCAAATTAGAGATATATGTGGGAAGTGTCTGCGATAAGTAGGCATACATATCACTTGTTGTGTACAATTCCATCTCTCTTTCGTGTGAAGTTTGAGCACTTGAAAGTTCTAGTGCGGAGGTTGAGGCTTACTGGGAGTCCGTGTCTATCACAGTGTCTTTCCCTTCAGCAATATGGGGTGCGTAGGAATTGGAATAAAGAGAGATGAAGGAGAGGTCTGGCGCCTTGGAGTTTGGAAGCATTGGAGGACGGGGATGGAGAAGAGAAAACTTGAGGTCTACTTTCTTTCGTCGACACAAGCTGCCAAGACCATTTCGGCATGGGAAAGAAGCTTTGTTCATCTTCTGCAGCTCGTTGGCGTCCGCCAGACCGCTAATAACCCTTAGTCATCACCATACATACTTTCGCCCTGACCCTGACAGGTATACAGTAATCAAAAATCGCCAATGCGGGCCGAGTGTAGTACAGTAAGCGACCCAACCACGAATATCGTATAATTTCACGGGTGCACCATAAGATTTCCACTAGACCTCAAACAAAGGATAGCTTGAGAATTTGAACAGAAATTCTTGTTGTTCTAGATTCAATTCTTGTTATATGAAGCCATTATGGTTGAGCCCAAGCGACCCTTACCGCCAGACCATCAATCGCGTTGGAGCCAATTCATTCACCCCAGCGGGAGACAGATCCGTATCGCTGCAAGCCCCGAAGAGCATGAGCACCTCAAACGTGAATTGACGCATTCTGAGCTTGATACCGAATTCGATCTAGTTATCCGCGGCTCTCCGGAGCACGTATGGTACCTGTTTCGTTGGCTAAGATCATGAGCTAACCGACATACAGTTACAAGCTATCCGTGAGCTACAAGCTCATCATGAAAGCCGCCGAGCCAGCATCCGTGAGACTCATAGCGATATCTACCATGATTTCGAACATATCAGATCTGAGTTGGATGCCATCTCAGCCGAGTTAGACCAGCTCACAGATCATCATGTCACCCTTGATGCCAACTTCTCAAAGTTTGGCTACAGCGCTCACCTACGAACAATCGATGTCGAAAATCCATCAACTCCTGGCTCCGAAGATTCAGGTTTCGGTGAGCTATCAGGGGACTGGAACATGGCACGGCAAGCAGGCATGAATATAAAATTCTGGAAGCTTCCTGTAGTCCGCCAATATTTTCACAAAGGCCTGCTCTGGCGCTCAAAGGAGAGTGGTGAAGTCGCATCTTTTGAGCTTTTTGTCGACCTACTGTACGTGGGAGTTATTGCAGCTATTGGAGATACAGCCAGCGAGAGTGCCACGGGCGCTTCATTACTCCACTACCTTATCACCTACACTATGAGTGCTAGGATGTGGGCCGACCTCACGAATATGACGAACTGGTTTGAGACAGGCGATGTCATCCAAAGGCTATTTATTTTGCTTCTTTTGCTGTGTATCCTTGGGTTCACAACCAATATTGCTTACGCCTTCGAATCTTCCTATACGGCAATGGTTGCCTTTTACTTGGGTGAGCGATTGCTTCAAGGAATTTACTTTCTTTGGGTTGCTGCTTGTGTACCGACAATCAGAGGTGTCATGGTCTGTCAAGGCGGTCTAATCCTAGTAACTACTGCGATGTGGATTGCATCTGTGCAAGTGGAGTACCCGGGACAGCTTGGACTGATGATTCCCGCGGTCCTCATCGACATATTCGGCAGCATGGCTATTACCTTTGTCATGCGTGCTGTCCAAAAATATAATGAGTCCGAGTCCTCGAAACGGTTTGCCAGTTTTATGAGACGTCTCGCAACGCGCTTCGAATTTTACCCCGCCTTCAATATCGAACATCGAGTCGAACGGAACAATACGTTCATAGCATTAGTATTCGGCTATTCTGTCCTAGCAATCCTATATCAAAATCGATTCTCCACCTTTGCATCAGATGCAATATTTGGAAAGGCGTGCTTATCACTTATTCAAGCCTTCTGCTTCAATTGGATGTACTTCGAAATCGACCTCCTAAACATGAAGGTTCATGCCATCCGTCGGCACTACTTCTCGGCGTGGGTTTGGATATTTGGTCATCTCCCATTTGCCATGGGTTATACTCTTGCAGCTACAGCTATGTCAAAGATTGTCCTGGCTCATGACTCTTCTAGAGCCGATGAAGAGTCATTAGGAGAATTATATGATTCTCGATCATTATCAGAAGTTTCCATTGGCCTACGATGGTTTTATTGTGGAGGATTATGTGTGGCACTTGTCTTCTCATGCGTTATATCACTCTCACATATCTACCATATTTCTCAAGATTCTCGCCTTACCCGAGAATCACGGCTCATCGTCCGGTTCGCGGCTGGCATCGCGATCCTTATGCTCCCTCTGGTACCCAAAGAGAGACTACATTCCTTGGCACTCGTTGGTATAACCTGTTCAGTGATAATTGGATGTTTGATTGTTGATCTTTATGGACTCTCTCGCAAAGACAACAATTTTTGGATCAGTGGTTTCTCGCATTCAGAGAAGAAGGCTACAAGCTATGCAGCACATTGTACGTTGGATGAAGAGCACAAGACTACAATCAAGAGGAATCTGGAGATGGGTCATAAAACGACTATTAAGGATATTCTACGCCGGCCTTCGTTGGGGCGCTCAGGCGGCGGGGTATTCCATTGGAATGATCATCATAATCCGGATACTCATATTGCTGTGTAAGCAGTATTTTGAGATCAGCAGGTGCATTCTGTTCTCTGCGATTTTCTATTTCTGCAGATACCTACTTGTAATCTCTTCCCAGAAGGCGTACATAGTAATGGATTTTTAGACGGGGCTAGAAGTACAATTTCAGGGATTTCTCTGATAATTATTTCTCATGATTGCGACTCCTACCAATCGATGTCGATTGAGAAATGGGCAGTCATTTTGAGGCTTTCATCACAACTTCCTGTCAACTTTTATTTTAGCAAAATAGACTAATCAAGTAGGGCCGAGTGCCATTGGATCTATGGTACAACACAGAAGCGCGATATGCTTATATTTTAATCAATCTACTCGGAGCGGAGGAAATCCTTGGTGGGATGTCGCTCAACAGTGGGTGCCACAGCCAAGAAGAAGAACTACCTTGAACGAGATCCTCTACCTCATCTACTAGCTCTTTTTTTGGTATTATAAGTCTATTGAGATTTACAATTGTCTGATTGTCGAGTTGCGTCGGTGGGTTGACGACCTTCTTTTATATTCACCCACAAATTCCAGCCATTTATGAATTTGTCTGACTGGTGGGCAACCAATTGATATTGCAATGCTTCCTTAACCGCATTTTTATGCAAATAATTAAATTTGTCTATTTATTTTGTAGGTACAGTAAATTCAATTATAGTGTATGTATTCAGGGGTTCAGTGCGAGTACCTGAGACTAATAGTACTAGCGCTAGAACCACAACCCCTGATCCCTCCGTAGCTCATCAACACTACCCTGTTCTCTATTCCCCCATCTCATCATCTGTCGCGTCACGAAAGCACCGATATTATCCTCTCGCTGCCTCATTAGAGCTTCTTCCTATCACTTATACGAGAAGGATTGCGAGGTTGAGAATCCAATCTTTAAAATGGAAAATGATTCCCATTGCTGGCTTCTAGGTTTGAGCCTATTCGTTGTCGCTGCCGCTGTCACTCCCCCGCATTTTAAACAGCTTGACGCCCCGGCCAGTTTTTATCGTCAGAATCTCGATTCTCGAAACTGCTACTGAACTGTTTCTAGGTATATCCTGGGCCCTTTATCTATTTCGTAAGGCCAAGGTATCTCCGTATCCTTTTGCCAAGCAAAAGCGGACATCCTCCTGTGCGGCTGGAGCGAGCCAAGTCCTTAGGCCTCTCCAGATGCGGCTACCTCACGATGTTTCCTCAATCCAATTCGATATTTCATCTGCTCATGCGACCGATATTGAGCTATGACACATTGTGGCTTGCCACAGCCCCCTTCCGAAAGATGCATATATCCATGTTTCTTCTTCAATCGCGACTGTTTGGACGTCATTCTTGAACCTGAGATCGATTGACAGCTCCGGAGCCATGGTTTTGACCGTGGTTTCCTCTCTGCTTCTGCTATCTTCTCTTGCGACCCCCATTTTGGCGCTTCCAGAGTCATATCCAGTTCCAGCCATTCAGGCAATCGTACCTCGAGCATCCTACATCGGCGGATGGCCACTTGCACTGGATGGAAGTGGAGGGAGTTGTCCTAGTTTTGCCCCTGTGACTTGCGATGGCAGCTCCCTGAATACACAGTGCTGCCCGAGCGGACAGACGTGTCCTACCAGCTCTATCACCGCGTATTGTTGCCCTTCTGGTAAGTAGCACCATCGACTGCTATAGTCAAATCACTAATCTCCCAAGAAAACGATTGCAAAACATCCGTCACGAACTTTCCAGCATGTGCGAACTCGACTTGGATCATGTACAGCTTCACCTTCGGATTCTTCTGCTGCGAGTCCGGGCAAATCGCGGTCAATCCTATCACTGGCTACGATGGGCTCTGCGTGGCTTCTGATCAAGCGGTCCCTAAATCGTTACTCGCGACGACCGTATGTCCCATTTATCTCGGCATTCTCGCATCGCACCGCTAACAGAGAAATCCAGGCAACTCAGGTCGTCGGCAGTGCTACCACGTCAGTCACAGACTCTCCTTCTACAACCGCCCCATCCTCTTCCCAAACAAGCGCTCCCACGAAAGGAACAAGTCTGACGGACTCATCTAGTGGCAGATCCTCCAGCCCAACTGGATCCTCTTCCGCCTCAACTACTACAGGCTCCAGCTCCAGCGCAGGCACTTCCAACACTTCCAACACCACCAACAAATCCAGCAGTCCTGCGCTCGGCACCGGCCCCATAATCGGCATTGTAATCGGAGGTCTGGGACTGATTCTACTTGCCGGAATATTCTACGCTCTGATGCGTCGCCGTAAACCGCAACAACAGCCGCAAATCCAGTACGTTCACGCGCCTACTGGAGTCACTGAACTCCCTCCGACAGTTGGCCGCAAACCAGTCCCTCATATGATGGCCACAAGCATGTATAGCGCCACAACGCCTAATACAGGGGGTTTTCCGCAGCAGCCGCCGCAATATGGCAGCGAAGGACTAGAGAGTTATGAACCCACCACGAGTCCACCTCCGCCGATTCCGCACCCGTATGATACGTATGCGGAGATGGAGGGAAGAGGAGGCGTAGAGAGGGCAGAATTGAGGGCTGATAGGACGGGGGGTTGAGGTAGATATCAGCCACGGCTTGGTGTAAATGTTGTACGACCTTGGGATTTAGCATACATGGAGTAACAATTATGGCGTTTGGGCAGCATTAACGCAGGGAATATTTTTTGATTGAGAGTGCAGATGCCATCTCAAAGATCCGTTGCACCTTTCATTTAGCAGATAGCTGCATAAGCTGTAAATAGAAAATAACCGAGATCTAGAGCTTAACTAAATATAGGAAAGATGGAATAGAACTTCAAAGGAAAGTTGTATTACGAGTTTTTTTTGGCTCTCCGACATTGACCGCGATGCATGAAAACTACGTGAACGTACCACTAACCAATCAAGTAGCTTTATCCGACTTTGCTAAGCTTACTTTATATTCAGGTCGATGAATTCGTTTCGGGCAGTCAACTGCGGCTTAGTACCACAGTATTCTCCCAAGAAAATCTTTACGAAAGCAAGCTTCTAAGGAAATGCATATTAAGATTTAGGTCTCATTAATCCAAGAGAGTAAACATAAGTAGTAATATTAGCCAAGGCTAGGCATCATGTTTCTTGTACAAGTGGAACTACTTGCTATACAAGTTTTTCTCATCCGTCCTGTTCTATCACGGTGCGAATGCATAGTGTGGGTGGGTAAAGTGTATATAATATGAATGATGATGATCCTGACTAGCGGTCAGGATATATATACACAGTATGAGTCACGTGCCGTGACACGTTCCTTATCGTAGCCCCTGGGAACTCAATTTGTCACCCAAAATTATATGCTACTAGCCAATCAGATAATAACCTAGCTATCAACCTCATCACGCTATCACCCAGTACCTTCGATAATAGAGGGAATCATACTTGTTTACCAGTGGACTATACGTTTGGTTCTAACCCTATTAAGGAATAGGGGAATGACTAATGAAATCTACCTAGGTAGCATCTTTCCAATGGTGCGGTGGGGCTCCGCGTGCGTGCTACGAACTGGAGTACTACAGCGGATACTGTGCTACTGATAAGTGCAGAGCTACACCTTGCAGCAGGGATATTTGAATCAATACAGTGACTAGAGCATAAAGGAGAAATAAGTAGAGTCTGATTGAAAATTCAATACAGAGATACAGCCTACTGCGAGATATACTTAATTCTAGATGACAGAAATTAGCAATAGGCTAACAATATTTTTTGCAACTTGAACTTTTCCGTTCTCACGACAGAAAAAAAAGAGAAATTTCGTCATAAAATCATGCTTTAGAATTGACGCGCTGCTGAAATGGTATACATGATTGCGCCCCTTTAAGACCTCTCTGGCATAAAATCCCCTGACCTAAGCTACGACTTGCACAACTGCAAGCCGCTTTCCTTGATGACTTTCCTTCTGAGGTATGTCCCATGCCTTCGCAACAACCGGTGCATTGTCTTTCTTGCCATGACATGGGCAATGGTGCACATGTTCGTACAAATCCGTAAGATCTTCATTCTCCGCTCCCTTTGTAATCTCCGCCAACTCCACATCCGACGGTATCGAAGGAGGAGATTTCGGTTCGTCTTCATCCTCATCGGACCCATCCTCATCAGCGATCATGCGCGGAGGCTTCGCAGTCGCAGATTCAAATCTTTGCAATGACAGCCCCTCATCTTCACCTTCCTCATCCTCGTATACATCTTCCTCATCGCTTGAGTCGGAGTCGCTATCAGTAAGCGGGATAGCTGGTGGGGGACTTCTGTTCCGGGCAGGGGAAGTGCTGGCTGGTTTGTGGCTTCGAAAGCTCACGCGTTGGGCGGTACATGTCGGCATATCGAAATCGTCATCAGCAGTACCGAGGTCGTCATCGCTGCTGCTTTCGCTCTCGATCTCGACGACTCGGAGTAGGAGTTTGTCTAATGTGAAGGCGTGGCCGAGGAGGAATCTTAGATTGCGATCAGGTCGATCCGCAGCCATCTGGAGCTTACACCTCGCGGTGTGCGCGAGGTAGTACGTTTCTTGCGCAGACATGATTTAGTGTGGAATGGGTTTTAGTGTCGCGATGCTCAGCTGTGGTGCTCTTTCAGTTATCAATTTTCAGATAGAGGGGCACGAGGGGCACGGCTAATCACTAAACTTACTTACAGGGGTATTGATTGGTGCAAACAGTTAAGTCTATTGCAAAGCTTATTTTGATGATTTATCATCATCATGCTTACGGATGAGCGATCTCACTGTTTCCTTGGCTCGATTTGTCGTGTTCTTTTTCTTTCGAACCTTCTTCGGATGTCTTTCTTTATAATACACGAAATAATTTTCATCGTGCAACCTCATTCAACGCAATGATGTAGCAGGTGTTCCGTCTTCTCCGCCTCCTATCCCGCTATGAATCTGCCTGGACACATCTAACATCTTTTTTTCGGTCTCAGAAAGAGGATTTAATCTCATGTCTTTTAGAAACAGTGTCTCGCCAAGATGGTCCACAATACTTACGAGTAAGTCAGCTTCGCTCGCTAGACAAGGAGGCCTTATTCTATGGGCCCCTTAGTAGAAAAGGCTAGATAATTAATAAGGTCTAAATCAGTTTCCGACAGGCTGCATCTCATGTGCATGACTACCTACCTGCCTAGTGGTGGAGGTGGACGTTAGGCAACGGCAGCCCTGCAATGCATCAAATTATAAAAGAGTATTTATTGCACATCTTCGAGTCCAGGCTGTTATCAGCTGATTATTCTCGGCTTCTTCACTCGTGGCTATAACCTTAGTGCAGCTCTGTGAAGGGTAGACTTGATCACGTGCAACTTAGCGTGGATCTGCCTACCTAGGTGCCCTAGGTAGTGTATTCATATCCTTCTGCTCTCTTCTTGCTATCAAACAAACGAAGCAACCTTGCAAAAATTTTGCTAGAAGTCCATCCTTGCCTACAAGATCCTCATTAACTCAAGATGACATGCGCGTACCAGTAGATGGCGCTAGGCTCCGATGAGTCTACGAAGGACTTTGTGGACCGACTCTTCAAGGCAATCAGTGCTTTCAATAATCAGTCTGCTAGCTTTCAGGTCATGAGCTCGAAGCGGCCATACATTTATTGAGATTAATGTTACCCATCTGGTGACTTTACTCATTTATTACCTCGGACTCCCACATCATTCCAAGCCTGACGTACCGGTCTTGCGGCATCGTCACTAAAGATTTGCTTTGCAAAATCCACAGTGATGTCGGCGAACTGCAGGAAAGAGCATCTTGGCGGTATCTGACCGCTTCTTATTACCTTCCACCAAATCTGCCCAGCCTTCTCCCACGAATTACCGCCGAATGCTGTGGCTACCAGATAGAAGGCTTTGTTTGGGATGCCTGAATTTACGTGGACCCCACCGAAGTCATGCCTTTCGTCTAATGGCCCGTGGACAAAATCCCCCATGTGGCCCACCTGCTGATCCGAGCCCTATCCATTTGTCAGCTGATACTGGAGGAGGTGGGACTATTGCAGCAGCATATGCTTGACTGGCCAACTCACAAAACGCGGGTCATTATATGCGGTGCCGGGAGCTTTCATGCTTCGCACAGCAACTCCTTTCACGCCAGGCAGGAGACAACCTTCGCCAATCAACCAATCTGCTTGGTCTGCTGTCATATTCGCTGCTCTTTGCTTCACCATCAGTCCGAAGACATCGGAAAGATGCTCATTTAGAGCGCCAGACTCCCCCTCGTAGACAAGAGCAGTTGTGTGCGCCGTGACCGCATGAGTCAGCTCATGCGCGATCACATCGAGACAACCGGTCAAATTGTAGATGAAGCTACCACCGTCTCCGAAAAGCATTTGACTGCCGTTCCAGTACGCGTTCTGCATGTGGCTTCCGACGTGTACTGAACCTGTGACATCCCCATTCTGATTATCCAGCGACTTCCAGTTGAACAGGTCTCTATAGAACTGCAATACAATGCCAATGTTGTCGAAAGCTTGGTTGATGGCGCTGTCTCCAGCTTGGGGTTGCCCATCGATGCGAACCAATGTGCCTGGCAACCCGGAGTCAGCGATGGTGTTTTGGGCATTGTAGACAAACCGAGTTGGTGCCTCTTTAATCGTTGAGGCAGCTTGCTGATCCGGTTGTACCTGCTGTGCCAGGAGAGTTGGGTCCCTTTTTGTGCTCGATTGAGTGAACTCATCAATGCCGGTTGACTCGGCCAGTTGTTTAAGGATGACTTGTGGGACAAACAAGTTTCTCTGTCCCGGAGCTTGTTGTATGAGGTGCGGCTCTGCATGAACCAGACTCCGGTGGTTACGACGTGCAGCTAGCTGACGATGATGCTCGAGAGAAACTTGTGCCTCGGCGCGAATGCTTGCTGCATTGGTCTCGGAGTTGGCAATGCTTTCAAGAAGGAAGGGTGGAACAATGCTACATAGACAAGCCATCTTGATAGTACCTGGATGAATTTCTGTTTTGCTAGATCAAAAGCACAAACGAAGCATAGTAACCAGGGAGAAAAAGAAGTACAACTCCAACAGCGCACCGTGTCCTATCTCGTTAATCCATCATCATTAAGGCGAGCACTACATAGCACTTCGCAAGTCCTCTCACCATGCGCTAGAATGCCTGTCCCGGTGTGCCGACGTAACGTGGCTGGCTGATAAAGATCACATGAAGTCTGACACATGGCATGATAATTTCTGTGTCGCACTTGAAGAAGAAGAAGAGATGTAGTGCATGCACGCACTGAGAGTAGGTTGCATTCAGGCAGAAAATAAAGTAAGAGGCGGGAAGCTATAACAACGGCCGTTATTAAGCGGTCCCAAGTGAAACTCTCAAAAGTCTGTGGAAGAAAAATCTGGGGAAGAGAAAGTTGGCTGATCTAGGCTGATCTAGGCTGATCTAGACCAGTCGAGCATTGTTACACAGACTGCCTCAGAAAATGCAGGCCGACTGAAAGGTCAAGATGTTTAGGAAGTTCAGCTCAGCCAACAAACGGGTTTGTGACAAACACAAAGAGGCACCCTCATCTTCTTCCTATCACTTCACATGCAACATCTTAGCAGTGTGGGGGACAATATGAGCAATATGATATTCCCAATATGAGAGGTCCGAAATATGACCTCGATATGAGGTTATCCATACGGAGGTTCTCACCAAAAGTACTGCCCCTTCAGGGTATTTTGCTATAGGTTCTTATAGCCTTGGTTACAGGGCTTATACCCTGAAGGTGCAGTACTTCTGGCGGGAACCTCCGTATCGTAGTCCGCAATATGAAAGGTGCTTATATCGTATTTCCTCGCGATATATTGCCAATATGTCATATTTCGGTAGTTACCCGATTAGGTAATTTATAACCTTAGAGAACCAAAATAGTTATGTGAAATTTATCTATTTCCCAAAGCGCAATTCAATACGAATAATATATATATCTTTTTTATCAGGACTTAAAATTTGTTATGTATAAAATAAGAAATAATAAGTAATGAAGTATAAGGGAAAGTATGTCTTTTACATTATTTTATTGCTCCTGGCCGCCTCTACTCCCCTATTATACCCTATATAGAAATATGAAAAATATAACAATTCTTCCCTCATATTCGCAGTATGAAGGATGGTCATATCATGAAGATATGATATGAAAAGCTTCATATTTTATCGATATATCGCCGCGAAATGATATATTGGCATATTGCCCCCACACTGCATCCTAGTTATCGGCATTCAATATTCAGATGTGTCCTCAATGCCGAATAAAAACTGGAGACCCATTCGCTCAGCTTCTGCCCGGTCAGCAAGCCGCTGCATAGGACCTCCGGAGTATGACCTCCGAAGTGTGGCTTCCCGAATACACAGCTGAACCTCTATCAATCTGCTCGCGAGAGGCAGACACGTTCTAACAAAATCGCTCGCCATAAGAGCGGCTAAATAGGGACTGCATCGTTCTGCGTTAGTAGCCGTGATGTTCGGCTTCTCTCTGTGGCCGATCTGTGGCCGAGTACTCTAGACTGCCGAGCTGAATGAAACACACCGCTGTGTATCTTCAGCTGATATGCATAATACCCAAAACACATCTTCACTTGCATAAGTCTTCAAGCGCTGCGGGGTGAACACCCACAACTGGTGTGCCATATCATGGTTAGATTTAGAATTAGATGAGATCAATGCGATGGCCCGAAATAGGTCAGACCAAGCGTGATTAGGAGAAGATTATAAGAAGCACGTCCTATCTCCTCTTTTTAGACTCTACGTTTATCATTCAAAGTGAAGAAGATATTTCCAATCTAGGACCATCTTTAAAGCACAATCACACATCCAACTGCACATCGTAAGACATGGGAGGCGACTGCTGGAACCACCCTTACCACTGCCACAGGCCACGTCAGGGATGTGCTCCTAGTCCACATGGCAGCCCCAGCGTTACGACCATCACGGTCATCAATATAATCAACATAATCGCAGCTAACTCCAGCGGCCCTGTTGTTCCCTCAGGCGGGACAGGCACTACCAGTGGAAGCGGCAATGCTAAACCAGCACAGCCATCGAAGTATGATGCTATATACCTAATCGATTTGTGGGAGAAAGGCACTTTTCCTGCCAGTTCAGATGCCAAGGATTGGCGTACCCAGCCAGTAGCGAAAGCAATATGGTATTTTTCAAACGCCGATCTGGAGACAATGAATGCTGGTCCTCTACCAGACAAAGAATTTCAGGTCCCAGGTAACTTACCCAACGGCTTTGACTGGGAGGCCTACACAATTGGTATGTCTTGAATTTCCTGCTGATTTGTATCACCTGCTGCAAGTCCACTGAGCTGCCATTAAATATTTTCTCCATAACAGACTGCCAAGACGCCGCGAAGACCATGACCCTACGGACTGGCATCATCGAAGGAGCAAACACTGTCGGCAGAGACTTTTTACTTCCTGGCGATGGCTCTTGTCGGACAGTTGGAAGTGCGGGGAGATATGTAAAGGACGCGGCGTTTGGCGTAGTGATTCCCATACGACGTGATGAGAGGTCGACCCTCATGACTACAGTGAAAAACCCCGACTATCAGAAGGCTGGAACAGTGACTACTAAGGTGCAGTACCTTGAGGCGAGATGTCGTTACTACATTTCGTGTGCCCCGCCACCAAAGTCGCAGATTGGACTGGTCAAGAACGTCATGCCTTCGAACACGGAAATACAGGACCGTAAGGCGCAAGGTTTCATGACTTACGCATCGTTCGCAAATGTTGGAGCCGGTTTTGAGGATCCAGCTGCTGACACCGGAGGCGACCCATATGTTCAGGAAGCTGCGAAGCAAGTTGGTAACGACGATGATGTAGAGGAAGATCCAAACGAAGATTATGAGCAGATGCAGGGATCCACTCTTCCAACGGGCTTTGATGCTGGCGGCGAGCCGTGGACTGGAAAACTTATCTCGGATGAAACTCCGCCGACGGACCCGGCTGCACAGATCGATACTGCTCAGACTGATACTACTCAGCAGTCGAATGATTCAGCTCCTCAGTAATGTGGTAACATTGCGTTCCCTGTTCTGTTCGGAAGGATGTGCAGGTATTAAGATCAAAGGGTCGAGACCGCGGAGGATCTCCAGTTAAGGACAATATGCGTTTGGATAAGAGTGTTACGAATAATGATCTTGGACTTTGGAAAGCGAGGAGGGTTTCCCGAAGACTTCGCACAGGTTGTAGTTACATCGAGAGCCCTCATTTCTTCAAATATACGCCTTCTTTTCCGCTCTTGCCAAGACATCTCAATTATGTTTCTCTATTCTCGCCCCAATAACCTTACTAGGGACTTGTGATCACGCCAGAGTGTAAGGACAGCATCAAGTCACCAAGCCCGCTGCAGATACAGTAAGAACTGCTCATGCTGTTATTTCTCTCAAGCTCTCACTCTTCAAGATGAGTAAATAGTCAATCCGGTCACGTGCCTTAGCCCCTTCCCCCTATTTTGGCGAGAACAGGTGTCGGCACTCATATCAGCCAGCAATCAATAATAGCATATTTCAAATTTAAAGTCTCGTACTAAAACAGTGACGTAGCATGGTGGTGGTTGAATTTTCTTTCCAAATCTCAATTTCCAGATTGCTAGCATGTTGTCTTTTCACTGGGGACATTCCTGCGCTCTGATCCATACACATTGGATGCATTTCTGAGCGATGTATTCTTCCTAGCTTTGGAAGGATATTTCTAATCCCCTTGAGAAGCATGTCTTTTCTTATAATATATTTCGGACTCCTTATAACTCGTGAAGAATTTATTGTTTAGGAACATTTTGTTAGTCCTGCTTTGACAATATCCACATATGTGAATGTCTACTTCGAGTGGCAGGAGAAACTCAGAATAGGCCTGAGAGAAGGCAGCTTTACTATAGTGGGGACCCCGCCATTCGCTTATCAGAATTGTACGAGGTTACAAGTAACCCTGCATCTTCGGACATTGATGGCCGATGCGGAAATGCTCGAGGGAGTTCAAAATCTGAAATTAGGAGAACATCTTAAGAAATGGTTGAATCGAACAATATATATGATCTGCCCAATGAAAGAAATATATCCTGATTTACTGACATTGTAGGCTACTAAAGGGTGGATGAAGAGCGTGAAAGATCGTGGTATATTTGGACAATGAACGCCATGCTCCGAACGCCGCCTCATTTGTGATCGTTACTTTCATAGCGGTTCGTGGATATCATGACCTCTCCAAAATGGCTGCCTCCCACGCTTTCCTCATAGCATCTTCAGCGTCATATCCATAAGCCCACCACTGGGTGACAGGATCGCTCCACTGATTAGCACTTAGCATGAAATGCTTTCCCTCGACTTCAGGTCTCATGCTGGCATCTCTAGCCTCCTGTTCGGGACCATCTGGAAAATGCCAAATGATAGAGTTTAGTCTACTTGCTTCTTGCATTTGACTGGAGCGCTTCAGACGTTCTCTCTCCCATACTTCCAATGCGAACGGGAGAGAAGCTCGATCATCAACGAGATTGAGCACTGTGGCGAGCGCAGCAGCATCTTCCACCGTTATTGCGGTTCCTTGGGACATGTACGGAAGCATTGGATGCGCGGCATTACCCATTACCATGACTTTGCAGGAGGGTGCAAGCCATGTCGGTAATGCTGTCCCAGCCAACAGTGGCCATTTCATGGTTTTCTCAACCATATTGATGATTTTAACCAACCTTGTTCATTGAGTCAGAGGAGAATTCGTTGACACAATAAATACTCACTTTGGGTCCCAGTCGGCAAACTTTCGCCTCATATCCTCGATATTAGATTCCAACTTTATTGAACATGGATTAGTCGTCTCAGCTCGATCAAGTACCATGTTGAAAGAGCTTCCATTAACGATGGTGTAGGTCATCACATGTCCATGCGGGCCAATCCTATGGCGCCACATTATTGGATGTCGTTTTGTGGCAAGGTTTAAGCTTACCAGAGATTTAAGGACGGCGTCTCCAGAAGTGCTGCTAATTCTGGATCACCACGAATTTTTTCAATGGGCATAGTTGCTCGATAAGAGTAGATTCCTGCAAGCTTTGGAGCTTGGTCTTTTCCACCAATTATCAAACGTCGAGCTGGAGAATCCATACCTGTATAAAGCTTAGCGTAATCCCCTTTGTGAAGCTGAGTCGCAACGCACCATCAGCGGCAACCACAAGATCTGATCTTAAGATTTTCCCATCCTCTAGCATGACAGCAGGAGCCTTTAAGTCATATTTCACAACCTTGGAACCGACTCTAACATCCACGCCCAACTCCTTTGCTCTTTCGAGCAACACTTCGTGGAAGTATGCTCGCTGTACAACATAATACGGCGCTCCAAAACTTTCTCTGAAGTCAGGTATGAGTCGCGTATGTCCAATTGTGGCACCATCCTTCCATCGTCGAAAGATTATGCCGTCTAGTTCTACGGCTTTGCCCTGTAATAATTGACTGACCCCCCATCGTTCCAAGAGTCGACTAGAATTCGAAGGAATCTGTATACCTGCGCCGACCTATTCATTATATCAGTCAATTGAACATCTGAGTATATCTGCGGAGAGACTACCTCGCTCAGCTGGTGAGCTTGCTCAAGAACGGTTACTTGATGGCCACATCGAGCCAGAGCAATTGACGCTGCCAAGCCACCAAGACCAGCTCCTACAATGACTATTTTCAGCGGGACCGTCGCTTGTTCAGGCGTAGACTCGTTCGCAGGGCCATTCAGCCTAGTCTGCTCAAGTTTGTGAAGGAAGTGGAGTGCATTTGTTGGATAAGGTATTGATGGTTGTTCTTCAGTCGCGTCCATTTCGCGGGGTCGCGTTTGCCAAGAAGTTGGCCTCGCCTTGATGCTGAATCACCAACACCACCATTCTTTATACTCTCCATCCTCTGCAACACAAAGTGATTGCAATACCTCGTTGCCGTGTACCATTTCGCGTCCAGAACATGCTCGGTTATAGAATTAAATCCCTCGGATCGGGTTTCGGCCTTCGGTATTGTCCCACCTGGCATACTCCGACCTTACGTGCGCAACGAAGACCAGGTAGCAAGAGGCGGATCGATATAACCTATGGATGTTACTCGTTAGGGAACAACCGGAAGCATAGCATGCCGTCACGATGCTCGAGCTATATCAAGTTCACCCCTATCGCAGTATTCGCTAAGCAAGATGTCCAATAGCGGTTGTAAAGAAAATAGCGCGCCATGTGCGATCAGAATGCTTTTTATCTGAATTTCTCTTCGAGCTGAAGTCTTGCAATGAAACGTATTTTCTTGTATTAGAATTTGAGTCTCGAGAGGAGCGTGAATGGACAGTGTGAAGCATCTGGTGAAGTGTCACTGTTTGCTTTCTGCTGCAGAAGCTCTGCGCCTGAGAGAGGCTAGCAAATCTAGGCCGGTCTGAAAGGGCCCCATCTTTCGCAAGTCAAGCGTCCTAAGTCACACCTACTCAGATGTGCATACCTTGTGCCACATGAGTCATGACGGCTACAAGCTTTTTCTATCTAATTCTATCAGTTCAATAGACATATTCACGAGTCACTAGTACACTGCCTCCCCGGCTATTCCGGCCTTTTCAGCCGCCACTTTGCGGGAAAGAAGTTGAGTTTGCATCCAAAACCCCGAAAATCCCGAATGACACCAAAACAAGATATCTAGGATCCCGAACTTGATGCACTTGCTTTTTGCGACGGCCTTGACGAAAAGTTCTTCTACACGGCACGTCTATCACATCTATATCCTCAAGCAAGAGAGCACCATGAGGGGATTTTTTTTCTAAGTTCAACCGTCTCTTAACTTATTGAGCCCTATCTTGCAGCGTCTAATCATCAATGAACGGCTTTAAGGTACGCCACCCATCCAACGCCAGCTAAGGTCCTTTCGTCCACCTTTGAGCTCACTGGTTGGCACATCTCCAGCCTTAGTGTTCACTCCCTGAACCTTATTTCTCTTCGCATTATCAAATTTCATCCAGAATCCGAGACCCAAAGTAATGGCCACACCAGCAAATCCAAAGCAAGCGCAAATGATGCTTGCCATCACGTATCGAGGGGCACTCTTCTCAGTGAAGATGTTGGCAGCAACCAGTCCCATCGCATTTGCGGATGCCACCAAGACAGGCGTCAGAACAGCGCGTTGATTCTCATCCGGAGTATTGTTGTTATACCAGGTTGAAAGCAATGGCGAAGTAATGAATCCTCCTGCGCAAAGTAGGAAGCAGGCAAAGTAGCCGACTTGGAGGTTGTTTGGGACATCGACACAAGCAAGCACGACGAAACCAATGGCAGTCGTCCCCAGCGTAGCTGCGAGATGGATCGAGCGATCTCCCCAGTAGTCTGAAGAGAATGCGACGCAGACCACACAGAATGCGCCGACAACATTCGGGGCTACAGTGTACAGGTTGGTTTTGACGGTGCTGTACCCGAGCTGAGCGACGATCTGCGGCAAGAAATTGGATACGGAGAAAAGTGGAACTCCAACACAAAATCCGATGGCCATGTAGATAGGCCAATGTATGTCGTTCTTGAAAACACTGAGTGCCTGGCGAAATGAGAATTCGGAATCGACCACTATAGATGAGTTTGCTGCAATGCGATGGTAGGCGAGTGCCTTCTCCTCCTCGTTGAGGAAATATGCAGTAGCCGCAGACCTAGGCAGAATAAGAATCGCAATGATACCACCGAGGACTGTCAGACCCCCTATAACTTGTTAACATCAATTCCTCAACTATCTTACATCATTTCTTACCTTCAATAAGGAAGAGATACTGCCAACCATAGAGTGAGGACTTGATTTGGAAGACACCAAAGGCGATGAGACCCGTGAAAGCACCTGCTACCTCACTGGCAGCATAGAAGATGCTCAGTCTGCCTGCAAGTTCGTTTCTCTTGTAGAAGGTGGTGAGATAGAAGATCACACCGGGGTAAAAGCCAGATTCTGCCATGCCCAAGAACCATCTAGTGGTGACGATGCCTCCGAAGTTGGTGGTACCAGCACTGATCATCGCCATTGAACCAAAGATTATCATGGCGATGGGAAGGATGAACTTGGCCCCAAAACGCTTAGTGAGCATGTTCATGGGAACAGCGGAGAGAACAAGTGGGACGTAGAAGATGGAAAGTAGGATATTGTATTGGTTTCCGGTGAAATGCAGGTCCTTCGTGAGGCCGCCAGTCTTGGCATTACCAAGGTTGGACTTGTCGATTGAACTAGAGTCTATCAGTATCATCTCAGTATACATTCCAAGACAACTTACTTAAACAAGTACATGATGGCCAGCATGGGAAGAATATGGATATCAAATTTCCACAACAGCTTCCTCTCGAGCTTTCTGTCGACAACATAGTTTGAGCTGATTTCTTGGACAAAACCATGTCCGCGTTCAACATCCGACTCAGAGCCAAGTGCCTCCTTGGTATCGATTGGGTACTCGGTACCGGTCATCTTTTCGACTGAAGCCATGATGACACTGAAAGAACTCTGAAGTCGTACAGTACACACAATGCCCACCTAAACTCATAAATCTCCGCCGGGGTCAGCTCTCAATATATCATCACCACTTCTCCGCACTCAACCATTTGGCCGTCTCATCGGAAAAGCCGCCCTTCACGTCTTATCACTAGGCCTATCACCGCTATCGAAAACCGACCCATTTTTCAAGTTTTGGGTCACTTTGCCACCGTGATAACTCGGTTAGATTTCCATATTCGAAAGTGGGGTGAACAGGAGAGGATCATGCCCTGATAAGGAGTGAGCCAAAACCTTGAAGGATCTTGTAATTCGACGAATGCGGTTCGTGGCGTTGCGAGAAGGATGGATTGACGCGAAAGCCGTTCTGAACCCGTTCTGCCAAGACGGCTGTGGCACGGAGGAGGCGCGGAGGATTTAAGGGAGAGGGGTAATTGGTTCCAGCGAGCTGGCTGGCAACCCCACTCTTTGAATGTGGAGGAGGCTCAACCTCCGTGATGCTGTGCGACAGTTCCGCGTAAGCTGTATGTCTGCGTTGGGTACCATTTCTTTCTAAATCGATTTGCATTCTTTCTCTTATCCGAATATTCTCTTTAGTACTTTCCAGTCACAATTATCAAGCCCTATTTTCCAGTGCTACCATCATGGTCGAGACTGAACTCATCAATCCACTCCATCCTTCAGTGAAGGATAGGATGGACCCTCAATTCGCGGAAATCTACACCAAATATCAAGGTTATTTCTCTCCTCGACTTGAAAAATCCCAACACTGACGAGCGTATCAGCCCCAAAGACGAGAGCAGACCAAGTCACCTACGCAGAATACAACTCCAACCGCTCTAAATACACCTTCTCCATAGCTACTGGTCCCATGCCCGAAGTCGGCTCTGTGAAAATCTACAAAGTTCCCGTCACTGAGCCTTCAGGAGAAATCCAAGTCCAAGTCTTTCAACCCACCTCCTCAGCCATCGCTCAAGGCGGCCTGCAAACCCCAGACGGCAAACTCCCGGCACATGTCGACTACCACGGCGGCGGCTTCGTAATCGGCGGTCTGAACAGCGATGAATCGTGGTGCAGACAAGCCTGTCAAGCACTCGGCTGCATCATCTTGAATGTTGACTATCGCCTCTCTCCAGAATATCCTCACCCAGTTCCACTAACTGACTCCTGGGCCGCGCTAAAATGGGCATTCGCGAACGCAGCTGACCTCGGAATCGATCCGTCCCGAGTTTCGATTGGAGGACTCTCGGCTGGAGGTCAAATCTCTGCCGTATTAGCATTGATGGCTAGAGATGAACCAGGCATGCCGAAATTAGTGAATCAGATGTTGATTGTGCCTGCTGTAGATGCGAGATTCGTGCCAATTGAGGATGTTAGTTTGAAGGGCTTGGAGGGAAATCCTTACAAGAGTTACGTGGAAAATGAGGATGCACCGTGCTTGCCGTTGAATCGTCTGAGATGGTTTTATAGGTTGTGGTTGGGTACTGACCCTAGTATGTGCTTTCCTCTCCCCTCATGTTTTGTCTTGGATGAGTATTTGGGACTGGATGAGTATGCATGCTTACGTCAAGTAGAGGAGAGACAGAAGCAAGCAGAGCATTTCTATGCTTCTCCTATTCTTGCAAAGTCACATGCCGATCTTGCACCGGCGTCCATCCATGTCGCGGGAGTCGATACCTTGACTTCGGAGGGTATCGCATATCATGAAGTACTGACCAAAGCCGGGACACCGAGTACATTGAAGGTATATGAAGGTTGCGGACACCCATTTGGACACTGGGATGGAGAACTTGACAAAGCAAAGGAGTTTGTGGAAGATACTATTGCTGCATTGAAGAAGGCTTACACTGTGTAATCATGAGTTTCCAAGCATGGAAACGTAGATTATATGAATGATAAAGACAGTCAAATCTATCTCATTGTTACACTCTGCAATCCAGAACGATCCATCTAATTCTCGATGAAATAATAGAAGTCAAAAGCTATGAGAATCACGTGCACCATGTCAGACTCAATTATTATAACCGCGGCGCAAACTCCCCGCAACCTTACTTCTATCCCACCTTTCCGGAAATACGGCCAAACACTATCCATATCTGTGGATACTCCACCATCTCAATCCTAACTTATCCGAACTGTCGGGACAACGCGAACTCGCAGCTCGTCTTCGCCTTCCCAAAGTATGCAACCATCATCCTTTACCTACACATCTCTTCTAACCTTACACCGTCATATTTTAGAACCACATTCATTCGTTCTCCGAACATCAGAAGTGACACCATGTCCAACAACCTCATAACACAAACAGCGCGCTTTATCAATGATGCCGGTACGCATCCCTCCCACTCTTGCCTGCCTCCCCAACCCTATCCCCTTAAATCACGTGAGGATCACTAACGTTCTTTTCGCACAAAGCTGGACTCGAAAAGACACTCAGGCTGTCGCAAGCACTAGTACAGATCGTCGCTGCTTATTCATTAAGTCCGGGGCCTTGGGCGATAGCTTGGAGGCAGTTTGCTCTTGGTTAGTGTTTTATGCTGCTCGCTTGTGTAAGGGGATGTGTTGTGGCTGATCAATCGGCTTGTGAAAAAGGCAGGAAATATCTACGGATCGTGAAATTTGTAGATGCGTTTGGGCTGGGTTATGCTGCCTTCGTTAATGTTGATGGAGATGGAAAGGGGAGTGGGAAAGGGAGGTTGGTGAGTTTATTGGAGGTGGGGAAATGGAGTTGTTTGGGATGTTTTCTTTTGCTAGAGAGTTGTACTATTGTAAGTGTTGCGTTCTATTTCTATCTCTCTTCCTCCTTCTTCTCATGCTATCATTAATTTGTAATCGAGAAGGGGTTGTTGATGTGAAAGCAGCTCGACACAATGGGTGTATACAAGACAACCTGGGCAGCAAGCCTCATAATCGAAGCTATGAAATTCTGGTTTTATAGTATAGTGTTGAGCTTGCTGTTGAGCGTTGTGGGTATATGGGAGCTGTATACTTCACCTCCTACTAAGAGTCTCACCACGAAACCAAACACCGAAAAAGATGAAAGAAACGAGGAGGATAGCAACGAGGAGACAGAGCAAACTAAAGCTGATGCCAAAGTCGGGTGGATGAACAAAAGAAGAAAAGCCATGAAAGGAATAGTGATAGATATCTGCGATCTATCGGTTCCCGGCTCTATCACTGGATGGTTGCCAGTCTCGAGTGCGAATGTAGGGATGTTGGGTGTGGTGAGTACGTTGCTTGCTGGCGCGGATGTATGGACTCGGATTCAGAATCATACTTGATGATAGACGTCAGTGCCCAATGTTTCTTGAGCACATCGCAGCTCGCTTTTCACTTTGATATCCTTTTCCGCTAGAAGTTCGTTCCTCGCTTGAGTTCACGATCACTCCTCAGTATCATGACTCTTCCTCCACCAAAACTCACACTCTTTCCTCATCCACCCACTCCCCGCCATCTGCGCCGCAACACCAACCCCCGTTCCTCCCGCACGTTCATCATTGCCTTTCCCAAACGTCATAACCCTCTCCGTATCCCTCTCATACTTCTCCCATCTCGGGCGATCCGCCCACCTCCCTTTTATCGCATTCGGATCCCCGTTCGTAATAAAACTCGTAATATACGCATGATACTTCCCACTCACCTCTCTCTGCGCCTCAGAAATACTCGTAACCTGATCCTGAAACGACTCATAATACATATTATCACCATGATTCGCTCCTCCCTTGACCGTCTTATTCAGCGCCCAGTGGAACACGAATACCGGTGGCTTCTCAGAAGAGAAAGAAGCAATATGAGCAGTTTGTCGCACGGGACACACATATGCGTAATGGGCATACGAAGCTTCGACGCGCTTGTATTGTGGTCCTATTCCAAGTGTTGCCATGTCTCTTGTCTCTGCATACGGTGATTCTGGATTGGAAGCGGGGTCGGGGTACAGTTCATTGATGGTGGCGAGATCGGAAGTAGTGTAGTGCGGAAGTAAAGTATGCCAGAATCCCGTGAAGCCAGCGGAAGTAGAGAGGTTAGATGGGACGTAATATGTTCCTTCGTTGGTGGCATGTCCGGTCATGATTGGGATTTTGTGCCATTTTCCAGAGGACCAGATGTCGATGGGACGACCATGGATAAGGGCGTGGTCGATGACGGGTTGGAAAGCCCAGCGGAGACTGGGGTTGTATTTGTCGAAGACAGTGTAGGATGCTTTCGTGAGGACCTCTTCTGGTTGAGATCTCAAGCAAGAAGTGATAGATTCTGGGGGGACATCTGAGCAACCAGCTTCAGAGACAAATAGGGAGAATTGCTCTTCGTGGATGGGTGCGTCGTAGGGGTGGACGGCTCGGGAAGTTGGTGCACCGGACTCGAGAATGGCTTTGCTGAAGAGTGGTTTTACTCCTTCCTTGTAATTCAGGATGTGATGGCCGATCTTAAGAAGTGTCAGACTCAATCTACTAAGTGACGGCTGCGTGCAACGGGAAGTCACTTACGGAGTGAGCGCCAGCCGATAGTCCAAAGATGGTTACATCGTTTTTGTCTCCTCCAAAGGTCTCGATGTTATCTTGGACCCACTGTAAGAGGAAGACTTGGTCGTGTAGACCAAGATTGACGATATCCTCTTCGAAAGTAAGTTTCGACGGGAGGAACCCTAAGGCGCCGATCCTAAGACGCTTAGTTTCTGTCTCGGTGCGGATATATGGTTCCAGAACCAACATGCCTATAGTTGAAGCTCACTCCAATGAAAGGACTTTCAGACCAGGCAACCATAGAAGCAGTATTGTGCATCATAGCTAGACATTGTCAACAACACATTCTCCTTTTCTAATCAGCTGATTGAAGAACTTAAACTTACCACTACCTCGATTAAAAGCACCTCCATGGATGTAAACAGCAACTGGGACTTTCGTTTCGCCAACTACTTTCTGTCTAAATATGTTCACAGTCATGCAATCCTCACTATTGTCTCCCGCCTTTCCACTAAGTAACTGTTTTCCAGGGCAGCTGCACAACTATTAGTATGGCTATAAGTTCTATAGTATAGTATCAAAGCGTACATTGGACCATATTTTTGAGCTTTAATAGTGGCATTCGATTCCGGGAGAGGAAATGCTCGTCTGAACCGTCTCTCTCCCGTTGGGGGTTGAGCATAAGGCAAACCTATAAAAGCCTCAATTGGAACAGGGAATTTCTCATCCAACACAGTGCCGATCACGAAGCCCTGAGATAGCTTCACTTGGGGGGATTCCGAGGAGTTCCATGACGGAAAAATTAAATCCGTGACATCTTGCAGCCATGAGGACCAGAAGACTGCCAATCCAATAATCGGCACTGCTGTCAGAAGCCAGAATGAAAGAGAAGGCATGGTTGTTGAAACATTCGAGTGGGAATATTTTTCAATTGATCATGGATTTTGATACGACTGACACTCGCTTTTGTGGTTTTGGTACCCGCAACCCACTTTTGGTCGCTAAAGAAGCCCCCTAAACGATAAATCCCGAGGCGAGGTCCACAAAACGGGCACAAATGTTGCCCGACACGAGGATACCGAAGCCCGTGAATGGAGCTGCTGGATTTTCTCCTACAACCTATCCACTTCTTTTTTATTATGTATCAACGAATGCAACGTTGTTACGTTTAAATATCAATCGTGTTTTGCTACTGCGAACTTGCGATGGAGATTCTTAATCGATTGACTACCTAGGCATGCAACACCTCTTGGCCCCGAATATTCTGGTGGTTGAGTGCGGAGTACTAATAGAAGTTAACATATGCTCACAGACTCACAGTGCAGTACCTCGGCTCTTCCAACGTCTCTGCGTCCCAAGAAACTATGTGCCGACGGGCCACTACTCCTCGAAGTCGCTTCGTGCCGTGTGCTGAAAGAGGAGCAGCACGAGATGACCTCGATACCCCTCGCCCAGAAGGCACAGGTGCAAACAGAAATGACGCTTATACCAGGGAAACAAGGTTGGCAGTGACTACTACTGCTAGAGCTCCGGGCCGTTTACACTGAAAAGTGGATATCGCTTGGGCAGTGCCAGGAACGAAAAGGGGTTCGCCAGTGGACGACGATGTCTTCTTCCACCATAAAGCACAACCACAACTAGACACAACCCCGCAAACGAGATTTGAAACAATGCGCTCTTATCAACTCCAAAAATCTGTGCTCGAAATGCAGAACATGGCAATCCTAGAACGGTGAAATCGTTGATCAGAGATTATCAGATTGCTGATCTCTTGGCGCATTCTCCGCTTCTATCCCAGCAAGCCTGACTAGGGTACATCCGCTGGCGCCGTTTCAACCCATGTGGGCACCATATAACCCTTGACTTAAATGTCGCCATATGCAGAAAAGTTTCTTGTCCATCTCCAGTCTTTCAATCCAGTAGCCGACCTGCTGGTGTTAGTTTCGACCCAATTCCCGAAGCTGCTGCAGATGTTCTATGCCAGGGACGAGATTCCACCCGGTTTTCTTGAAGGCCCAGACAATTCGATGTGTGGATGCGCCTGGGTTCATGGCAAGGTTCTCCTGCGTAAGTTCAGGAGGAAAGACCATGATCTACGGTCAACGCTTGTTGGGGGCGTAGCCGGGCTCGCGGAAGAGAAGTGCCACAGCGCAAAATCTCCACATGGCTTTCTCCATAAGATATACCATCTCCCGCTTGAGCTCCATCATGAGCATCTCAATCTCCATCTCTGAACTCTTGGCTGATTTTGGTTTCGTGGAGGTTTGATTTCATTCATAATGACGGTTCCCGTAGCTGGTCGTGGACCTCAAGTCTTGGGTGTTGCGGGGCTGTTTCTTGCGTTAAGCACTATTGCTATTGCTCTAAGGTGTTATTGTCGAGCTTTCGTCGTCAAAAGCTTTGGACTTGATGATTGGTCTGCACTGATAGCCTGGGTATGTTGATTTATGGACCAATTTAACAGAGCTGACATATTTCGCAGGTGTTTTTCGTTTTCTTCTGCACCTTTGCAATTAGTGGTGTGTATCATGGCACCGGACAACACGCTTCGTTGCTCCCACCAACCGAAATTCCTGTCGGGCTGAAGGTATGCAGTTCCTTAAGTCGGTACATATATTCCTCCTAATAGGCTTTAGTGGTGGTGGGCTTGCGAACCAGTATACGTCCTAAGCAACATGTCCCTCAAATTCAGCATCGGCGTTATGCTTCTCCGCATTGCCGTGGCCCGAACCCATAAAATCATCATCTGGACTGTCATCATTGTCCTAGAAGTCTACGGCGCCTTCTTCTTCTTCCTCTTCGTTCTTCAATGTCGCCCATCTGCCTATTTCTGGACCAGATACACTGGTGGAAAAGGAACCTGCGTCGACCCCACCATCACGGTCAACGCAACATACGGCTACTCCGCAGTGTCTTGTTGGGCTGATTGGACATTGGCAATCATTCCCATTTTCATAATCTGGAACTTGCAAATGAACATCCGCACCAAGCTCGGCCTCTCTCTAATCCTTGCCATGGCCGCAATGTACGTCTCCCATCCCCTTTCCTCACCACAAGCTAATATCTCTCAAGTGCCTCAGTAGCAACTATCATCCGTATCCCCTATGTCAAAGACCTCGCAAACCAAGCTGACTTTCTCTACGCTACAACCGATGTTGCCATCTGGTCCACAGCTGAAACCGGCATTGGCATCGCCGCCTGCTCATTCGCTACTCTCCGTCCTCTGTTCCGCTCCTTCTTCCTGCGCTCTAAACTCCTGGGTGGTTCTTCGACTAGGGAACAGTCAAATCCTTGGCCGAGTTCAGGGAGACCAGGCTATATTAGAAGTGAGAGCCGAGGCGGTGTTGAGAGTTTTGGTCTCAGGACGGATATTGGGAAGAATCAGGGAGTCGTGACAGTTATTGCGAGTGATGCAAATGCCGACATTGAGAGAGGAGAGAGTGAAAGGGAGAAACTGCCTATCCAAGGAGTTGCAAGGAAGCAGAGTTTTGGGAGGAGTAGGCAGAGTGGATGGAACACGAGCGAGAGCAAACTGACGGATTTAAGCAGTGATGATGAGCCGGCATGGGGGTCAGGGATAAGGAAGACGACTGTGCAAACTCAGGTTACGAGTTGAGATGGCTTATTGAAGTGTGTATCGATAATTGTACATAGGCTCGATCCGTTGTGATCGGAACACAGGAGTTCGTGAAGGGGAAATGGATCTCACGGGAGACTTCCTGATTGTAAGATCGACAACAATTCATAGAATATGAAGCAATGTATATATATTCACATTTATACTATTCAAACGCCCACCCCTAAGTGAGATATCAGTCTTTGGAAACTCTATTTCACAGATTAAAGAACGAGGATCAAATTCTGACAATCACTGTCAATAAACCCGCCTCTCACTTTGGGCATTAAAATACAATAAATATAAAGGAGTCGCATTCAACACCAATTCGATAAATAACATGGCAAAAGTATACAAAAAGTTTTTTTTTTAAATGCAGATATATTTAATTTTACTATACTTTTTAAAGCACTGTAACTATGTGTTCATAGAATAATACGGAGCAATGTGAAAGACGTTGTAGCGGGTAAGGCAGAAGGGAATGCAATCGATTTACGTATATCGAGGACGAGCCTTGGCTAGTTACAGCACGCTTTGCAGAACCCCTCACACTGATTTCACGCCACTTACATCACGAGCCCCTGGTCAACCAACACCACGTGCCGCAACCGACCTTCAGATTCACAACTCCAAGGCTCCACTCATGTCGCTAATAAACACATCCCTCTACTCCTCAAATCACTATCGCTGGCGACGATTACAGCACTAGACTGTACATATTATCATAAAACACCACCAGTTCATTCCTCTCCACACCGCACCACTGCCTGATCCAACCACTCTCAGCACTTCCCCTCTCACACAAATCCCATAACACTCATCAACCATCTCAAAATGTCTACGCAAAACCTTCCGCCGATCAACCACTTCATCCAACCATCCCTTATCATTGCATCAAGCCTAATGGGCCTCCTTGGCATCTCAGGCGGAATCTACGGCCTCACCAACCCCCGCTTCTTCGCCACCACGCTCGGCATCCCTTTCACCATGGCCTCTCCGTCAGCCTCTACCGATGAAGCATACATTTCCTTCATCGCAGCAAGAAACCTGGGTTCTGGCTTCGCGTTATTGACGCTCCTGGCGACAGGACAGCGGAAAGCAGTAGGGACGGTGTTGATGACTGGCGTAGTGGTTGCGTGGGTCGATGCTTGGATTTGTGGGATGTTTTGGAAGGAGGAGAAGGGAGTGGAAGTAGAAGTCTCGGCGGAGGATAAGGCGAAGGAGAAGGAAGGGAAGGTGAAGGCAAGGAATCATGCGATTATGGGGGCGGGCTTTGGGTTGTTGGGACTGGGTATGTGGTGGGTTAATTGATTGATGGTGACTGAGGGAGTGAGTGTGAGTTTGGGAAGAAATGAAAAGGAGTGGTGATGATTATGTTCTTATTTTAATGGGAATTGTCTGAGTAACGATTTGTTTGCTTCTGATTTGATTTACGCAAAGATCAAGGATGGTGTCGTGCGTACGTGCTCGATCGGATTCGCGATCTGAGATTAGATGGTCGAAGCAAGAAAGTGTATCAATATTGTGCATGTTTTTACAGTCTACTCTAATAGGGAATGGGAAAATTCTTTATAGTTCCAAAGTTATTACTTACAACGCTATAGTTTTTGTAGTTCCAATAACGATGTATCCTTCACGTGATAATATTTAGATCACTCTTCCAAGTCGTTCTATCATTGAGAAGCTACAAATATACTCGATAGCTTGTCCGTTTAGCTTATTATTACCAGTTTCAAAAGGTCGTTATCTGTATTTCATCTATCCACACTCAACACTCCACAGTCACAAAGATCGATTCAACAGGCAGGGCGCACTCCTCAACTTTAAAAACAACTGTTCACCATGTCTCACAGCCACACAAATGCTAGCATCATATAACATTCTCTTTGCCTTTTTACACTGCCCCACTTTCCGACATAGATGCATTGTTCCCCGATGGAATTGCCCCCTTCGCCGAACTAAATAGCCCTTGTCTTGGTACCTGTCTTGGCACAGCCAGAGTATCATCGCTCAGGCACTCCGGCGAGTGCCTAATCTTTGTCGCACTAGTCAACATAAGTTTAAAGACGGGTCCAACTTGTGCTTTCAAAAGCCCTGCAAGCTCGCACATGATCATCTTTGTGTTTTCTAGTCGTGCTGGGTCCTCGTACAGCGAGATACCGTCGATGATGCAAAACAGCATCGCAGTTGGTGGAAGCTGCGCAACTAATTTTGCGAATAAACTTGCTAAGCTGTCCACAGTATTCTGAGATATTTGGACAAGGTCGTCATTCGTTATCTCGAAGTCCGGATATTGTAAGAGGAGTTGGCCGAGCAAGCTGTTCATTATGGCCATGGGACTCGCATTCTTGTCCGTTGCAGACGATATGTGCTCCCCACAGAAGTACTGAAGGAGCTTGAAAGACCTATTTTCTTGTAGCGATTCGATAAGCCGTGCGCAAAAGGAGCTGATTGGTGACCTAGCTGTGGTTGAGGCGCAGTTGCCATTGATAAGTAGAGCTGAGGAAGAGGTCGTCGTCAACCAGTCCCGGAGTTTGGAAGATTTCATAACCCACTAAACGATCTTAGAATTAACTACTTCTATAGGCTTTTGCGGGATGTGTGTACGTACCACAGCTCGATCTTGCTCTGATCGACTCATCACGCCGGCACCGCGGAGGCAGTTGGCAAGATCTTTGTCTGAAAGGTCTTTTTCGTACCGGAGAACTTCAAGTATCGTGGATGATCTTACAACGTCTAGGTAATGTTAATTTTTTTTTCAAGGGTGTGAAGGCAGAATCACCTATGTATGGGGGTGGGCTTCTGTCAGGTCTTAAGGACTCCTTGAATACTGTTCAATGTTAGATCTGACCAGCCTCGCTATGACCTCTTTCACCAGAAAGATTGACCTTAATCGCCGATGCAAGCAATAGCAGACTAGGTAACGCCTATCACCGGCAACAATGATCGGCAATAGAGGGGATAGTTTCGCATATTTTACTTACGTTGAGAGTAGGGAAGTTTATCATATATGCTATCTAACATGGTCTGAAAGGTATTCAAAGTTTCTGCCACTACTTTTTCAACCAGCTCAGACTGCTGCTGTTTCAGTACTTGTTGAGTATTTTCATGCTGCTTGGCGGTGTTGAGGCTAAGCTCCTTCAAGGATTCGTTCGTTCTCTCAGCCCTAAGAGTTGCAAGGGCATGGGCTTGATCGAAAGTGTTCTTGAGTATCACGTCATTGTTGACTGATGCTGTTGTAAGGGCCTTTACTGTCCTATTAGTGTTCACTATTTCTCGCTGCATGCAACTCATAGAAATATCCTTGAAGCGGGTAGAAACGATCTCCATCTCTTCGACCTTTTTCTGCAAATGTTTTCCGTAAGAGCTTTGTTTGAGGAATGCCCCAAAAGCTTTGCCTAATCGTTTCATTAATCATAGCAGTCTGTCGAAATGATGTTGGATGAGCACATACCGATAGCCCTTTTCTTAAACCATTCGAGGATATGTCTAAGCACTACAATAGTTACGGTGTATAGTTTGACGCCACATCGTCGCAGAGATTCCGAATTTGAGAATAGGTTCACTGCTTGTCTGGTATTTTCCAAGTAATCTGGAATCTTAGCCAGTGCATCAAACGCTTCGTTTCTGACGTCCCCGATTCTTGCGGCTGCCTATAGGTCGTTAGCACTGATGATTTTGAGATAAAATAGCATACCTTTAAAATCAGACTGATTCCACCATAGATAACAGAACAGTAGTCATTCGAGGAGGGCAACAATTTGAGCCAGTTCTCCAATGCATCAGAGCATTCGCTTAGTCTCCAGAAGCCTTTTCGAATCACTTCCCATATCGTCCTTTCGCTATCCCGTCTATATGCATTTAGAGCAGAATCGATTTGCTGTACTACTTCTTTGATAGAGCAGGCTTGATGAACGTCGTGACCTGTCTTGTATTTTTCATGGACTTCTGCCTCATAAGATTTGAGCGCTTCAGTAAACAATCCAGCTTCATCCTTGACCTGGTCATACAAAGATTCCCTAATGCCGTCAGCAAATCCACATGCCGCCTAAAGGAGGAAGCTCAAAGTTACAATGGGTCCTCTACAACGAACACAGCTCTCTCGTAGTCATAAATGACACCGGCGTTGAGAGAATCTAACGCAGGATGCTCACTTCCATCAAGAGTTCGAAGGTATGATGAAATGACTTTGCGACCATCCCGCCTTTGGTTATCAACATCATTACATTCTGCTTCAGTAGTATCACTCATACTGGCTGATGTTACCTCGTTGTGATACTTGAAGGTATGAGCAAATCTGTTCCCTCAGTTGTCCCGTCTGCTTCTAAAGCACCATCAGTGAGCTTTCCATCAGTTTAGCTATTTTAAATCACAGCCTTGTGAGGCTCGACACTAAGGTCTATGGTGGTGACAATAATATTGGTGCGTTCATGCAGTAAGCCGCATGAAGGCTGTGAAGGCGGCGGAAAGTTGAGTGATTGGTCAACAGGGCGCGTACGTGCAGTAGGTCGCATGAGGGGTGTGAGAACGGCAGAAAGTTGAGTCGTTAGCGCAGAGGGCGCATTACATTTGAATTCATATTACAGAAAGATTTGCGCCTTCTTTAATCGGGAAACTAGGCACCTTAATGAATGCGGGGCCTGTACGGTTGCCAAGGGCGATACTCCCGCCCCCTCGTTTCAAAAATCGTAAAATCGTAGTTTTGTAATTTAATAAATTAACGAAAATAAGATTTTTACTTTTTTTAGGCGATGTGACGGAAGTGTAGTCTCCGTAAACCATAGCCTGCCTACTCGGTGAGGGTTTCATATGCATAATCGTATGATACGCGCTCACAGCCTTGATGTTTGAAACGCATTGCCCCGATATCTGCCGCCTTTCATCGAGGCTAGGCGCTAACCCTGAGCTCAGGATCTAGGAGGTTATTTTGCAGGGGTTAAAGGGACATAGAGGTTGCGCATGGTTATCAGACGTTAACTAGGTTAAGACTAGTGATAGGATCCAAATATGTTCGCCGCAGCACGTATATAACTTGAATTCCGACCACGTCGTGATATCAAACACGAGAAAATCCGCTATAGCCAGAGAATCTGCAGCCTTCCTTTCCTATAGGACAATAACAATTGCCTATCTCCGAACGACCTCGGTTGTGTCCACATACATACAATACCGGATAAGATAGATTAATCTTCTTCATCGTCTTGCAACATAGTATCCGTTATGGATGTCTTTGATTCTACGATATCTAAGGCCACCATTGGTGATCTTAGCTACTCGCCCACGGCCCATATATCGAAGACTGTGGAACCTCATGAGAAAGGGGAAAGCCTAGAAGCTGTTTCCATTTCAGATGACCGCATAAAAGGTAGCGAAGCTAATCACCTTCCAACTCCACCAATTGAAATCGACGAGAAAAACGCTAGACCAACCTCCCAGGAAACTAGAGTTCTTCTAGAGCAAGTCTCAATCGAAACTCTGCGAACCTACCATATTGAGTACCATCTTGAAACAGTAAGGATTTCAAAAACATGGTCCATTCTTCATCTAACATTGGTAGGGCGCGGATTACATAGTAATCCCAAGACATGTCCCTGATTTTGAGATGACATTCTTGATAATGCACACTCAAGAGCTACGGAAAAGTGCTGTTGATCAAGCGCAAAAGGTTGATAGCCTTCCGTCCGGAGACCAGCTGGAGAATGCTGTTTCGCCTTTCCAAAAGTTACCTGCCGAATCTGTGGACCGACCATCTGGTCATTTGGAGCACCAAGCAAATCCACCTTCCCCCTCAGATCTTCTACCTACAGATCTTGTTAGCATTCCACGTAAGACTGCCCCATCACTATCTCTTTCTCTGCCAGCTGCAATTTTTACTGATAATGTTGAAGCACTCCTTCTGTCGACCAATTACGTGCCATTTGAGAAATGGGGACAACCATGGGAAGATACCAATCGGGGGAAAAGTGTCCTTGATGTGGCGGTCCGGCAGGAAGCAACCCCCGACACAGAAGCTAAGATGGATACAGGTATCCCAATCGATATTTTAGACTCCTTAAATCACCAGGAATTCTCCACTGTACCGGTTCGATTGTCAATCAACTCAAAGCACTTAAGATTCCAATTGTCAAAGATAACACAGCATGACCTAAGCCATTACGTTATGCAAGCACCATGGAAACTCTTGGTGCATTACCACGACCAGATCAAACAACGAGCTCAGGAGCTAAAAATGTTGGCGGGCGAAGAAAGTGGTGACAACGGTAGCAAGGATAAGCAACAAGAAGCTCCGCTTCCGTCAGAAGACGAGAGCATCAACATAGAGAAAGAAATTGGACCTGGAACAGGTATTCATCCTCAGGAAATTCGACATTCAACGGAGCCATGGGTGGCCTGCGAAGTATGTGGCCAACTTCTTTCCGATGGCCATGCCAAGAAGACTGCATGTGTCAAGACTGCCAGCCAACACTTCCAGTGTTTAATCGACTTCATCGATAATGATCTCAAACATGTCTTCGAATTACGCCAGGGTCTTGCACATGGCACCGTGCGTGACATTTCATTCGATGATCTTTGGCATCTCTTTAATCCTGGAGATATAATAGTAAACTCGGGGCTGAAGAGGGAGCGGTGCGCCTTTAGGGTCTTTTATACTTCAGGTGGACGCCCCCTAAAACAGGATGAGGATCGATTCGAGAAATCTCCTCTCCCAAGCGGATTTACTCTCCACTGTTATTACATAGATTTCGACAAAAGATGGCTGGGCCCAGTCTATACTGGTTTCGAGATACCACAATTCAAGGGCAAGCAATCGATCAAATCCCTCAAATCTCTCACGAGTTTACACGGGAGTTCAACTATCACTATGACGATTTTTCCAATTAGGTATCTCGATGACCACGAAACTGCTCTACTGGATCTTGTGAAGAGAGGCAAACGTTGCCGTCAGCTGGTGCCATTCTCCCATAAACGCTATTGTGGGCCCTCGAGTGTAGAAGCTCCTGAATATGTAAGCAAATTCTTTTTCCGGGATATCTTGGCACCAGTGTTATTCCAACTCTTTTGTTCGAGCATGTTGCCATCTTGGAAGTTCAGATAAAGTACATCTCTCGGAGGTCAAGTATTTGGCCTTCGCAAAAGGAACAAGGGAAAGACTGTCAGCCTCGTTCAACCGGGTCTCTTAAAATGTCAAGTACAACGTCTATCGATCTTCGTCGAATCCTAACTGTATCTATAGTTGAATAGCGAGATCATTATTGATTGCAACACTGTTCCAAATAATGACGGGTTTGGCAAATTGGGGATCATCGCCGTTGCCAGTAATGAAGCAGACCTCTGTACAAGTTCCTGTGTTGGTGGCTTGTATGGGTGCAGCACCAATCTCTTTAATGACAATGTCGTGGACCATGACAGAGCAACACAATATACAGCAGACCTGCCTCTCATAGCCGTACGAGACGCCAATGACAATAATCTTAGTGACGACCATTTGATGTTACTTGGACCTGACATCGATGCTTTTGTGCTTCGAGAAAGGTGTGTCTTCGGGGTCTATATTGATTTGATTCAGGACCTTGATGGCGACGACGCCAAAAGTCAGGATAGCCTCAAGAAAAAGAGTGGGTTTCAAGATTTAGTACTTCCGAAGGGTCACGGAGACCTTGTGGAAGCGCTAGTCCGGGCCCACAGGAGCACTGCCAAGACCGTTGACGGCAAAGAGAAAGAGAAGGTGCAGGTTGATCTCATCGATGGAAAAGGAGACGGTAAGTATTCGTAGATTGGGACCCTATCTATGCTAATTAAACGCTGCCTAGGTCTCATAATCCTTCTCCACGGCGTGCCAGGGGTGGGCAAAACTTCGACCGCCGAGTGTGTAGCAGCATATACCGGCAGGCCACTGTACCCTATTACCTGCGCGAATATTGGTCTTGATCCGGCAGAAGTCGAAACAAACCTCACTGGCCCAGAGGGTCATTTTCGCAGAGCTCAGCAATGGAATTGTGTGGTGCTACTGGACGAAGCAGACGTGTTCCTCGCGAAGAGGGAGACCCGTGACAACGACGCAAAGCGCAATGCTTTGGTCTCTGTCTTCCTCCGAACACTGGAATACTACCCTGGGATATTGATATTAACCACTAATCGTGTCGGATCCTTCGACGAAGCCGTTATCTCGCGAATCCAACTCTTCCTTTATTACCCTCATTTAGACCACGATCAGACTATGCAAGTGTGGCAGGTGCACATAAATCGCGTGAAAGCGAGTGGACTAATCAGAATCGAGCGGGAAGACGAGGAAATGATTAAGAAGTTCGCCGAGGAAGAATGGGCAGAAAAGAGGAAATGGAATGGAAGACAAATCCGAAACTTCTTTCAGACTGCAATATTACTTGCTTCCTACGATGCTAAGAAATGGCATCAAGAAGATATCGAGAACGGGCAAGCGCATAAGGATAGTGAGATGGCCAAGCCCAGGCTCACATTGTTGACGCTGGAGAAGGTGGCTGCAACCACAGGGAAATTCATCGATTACATACGCACCACGATACCAGATGGATCTCATGAAAAACAGCAGCTGGACGAAGGGAACCGGAATGATAGCTGGGATGAAACGCCAAAGAGAAGGAGATAAATGATTTCAAGGGGAGTATAACAATAGATAAAACAATATTGCAGTGTGTCCCCTATGCCACATAAGTGATACGTGCACAATTTCCACCTTTTTATAATAGCTCCCCAGTTCCAAGTTAGACATTCATTGAAGTGTAAACTCGAAAAAAAAACTCACAAGCCCCCAAGTTCTCAAGGCCACCGACCCCTGCTAGTTGAGATGAACTGAGCCAGTTGGAGAGGTCTTCATCCGTGGGAATAGTTGGAAGCACTTAAGCTGATTTCAAAATTTACTATATGGGTTTTGAATGCGAGACGGGAATATGTAACTGGTTCTTGCAACGTATGTGAAGATATGGAGCGGGTTAGATAATGTAGTAAAGCAATGAAACGAACGTGAATCGGGTATACGCTCAGATAGGATTTAATGCAGTTTTAGCCTTCATTACTCTTATAATATAAGCTGTAAGAGTATTTAATAAAATTATTAATTATTAATTAAGATAAAAAAGATATTTCAAAGAAATTACATTTATTAATGACCCGAGAAATCGTAGTAGCAGGAGAGTAAAAAGGGGTCACGATATTTGATGCAGTTTGGCATGGAATTTAAGAGTATAAGAAAAATGCAATGACCTATTGCGGAAAGATCTTATTCTTGATATAAAAATTCACAACAAAACTACAATAATGAGATAATTCATACTATTTGCATCCTCCTTACACCCCCAACTAATATCGTGATATATGCGAAGTGGAAAGGCAAACCCATTGCTCATATCTTCAAAAGTGGCATGTTCAATCGAGAGATTGAACTTTCGGAGGGATATTTTACACGATATGAAGCCTCCACCGTGATGACACTCTAACTCCTATTAACATAATATACAAATCCGCAGTACCTGATACATCTTCATTTATCTCTCTCCCCCTCTCCTTCCATTTAAGCTCATCTATCATTATCCTTTCTAGCCCGAACTTTCCTTATGATCAGCATTCGCTAGACTCGCCCTCCTCTTATGTTCCTCTGTCTGCTCATAATCAATTAGAGTCTCGCCATGCTTTCCGTATCGTCTCGGCTCTTCCTTCGCTTGGCGTACAACAGTGAAGACCGATTTCGTCTTTTGGAAAATACTATCCATTTCTTCGAGTGAGCGGTATGCTGTCTCAGGGTAGAAGAAATAGACGACTGGGAAAATGAACGCATTACTGAAAACTATTAGCTTCCGAATGAAGAGAGAGAGGTAGGATTCTTACATGACAGCAAAGATAATGTAAGTCTGGTACCCGATACTGTTGAATGCAACTGGTGTAATCATCACGACCTGCACCCGTCAGCGGAAATCCTCTACAACTTCGCGAGTCCCTCACCATAAAATTGAACAGCCAATTTCCTGATGTCGATAATGCATTCGCCGGCGCTCTAATTCTCAACGGCACAATCTCAGCCGGATAAAGCCAAGTCATTCCTAACCATCCAATTGCAAAGAAGGTATTAAAAACAAACAAGAACACCGTCTGTGCGATTCCCGCTTTCGTGCCTCCGATCGAGTCCGTGACTGCCAGAATAACCATGGAAATAGACATGCCAGCAGCGCCGAAAAGCATCAATTGCCGACGTCCAAAGCGCTCAACAGTGAAGACGGCGAACCAAGATGCCATGAAGTATTCCGTGCCATTGCACGCCGCGATGAGTTTCGCTAATGTCTCTGTAAGACCGACTTGGCCTTGCAGCACGTTCGGGATGTAGTATGTGATGAGATTGATTCCTGAGATTTGCTGAAAGACCTGATTCACATACGCCAAAACGGTTCGATGGAAATGGCGATCTGGACCGCGCGTGAAGAGGTCGGCGAAACTGCCTTTTTGCATTTCGAGCACAGTGTCTTTAATCGCTGCAAATTCGTTGTGGACGTATGAACTGTCTTCAGGCATATCATTGAGATAGGCGAGGACGTGCATTGCTTCAACCTCTTTGCCTTTGAGAATCAACCATCGAGGGCTTTCTGGGAGACTGAGAACAAACGCTTGAAGTTGTCAGCAACATGATCCATGGTCACGTGGGAGACGAGAAGTACTCACACAAGATGAAGAAACAGAACACGATCTGGAACGCTAATGGGAATCTCCATGCCACGGGATTTGGATCAAGGAAATAAAATCCGAAGTCTAGCCAATATGCAATCATGATACCTCCAGTAATTAGTGCGCCCTCGATCATGACCAATTGCCCACGACGATGTGATCTCGAGCATTCACTCTGCCATGTTGGTACAGTTGATGTGTTTAATCCGTTTCCGATACCAGTGACGATTCGACCAACAATGAATTGAGCCAGGGAGTAGGAGCTACATTGAAGGATAGCGCCTACGACCATGATTGATGAACCCAGAAAAATAGTTCTTCGACGACCGAGAGGATTGCCAATCCATATGCATAGAATCGCACCTTCCACTTGTCAGTCTTGTCCTTCAAGGTGGCATTGCTATGAGGTTAGACTTACCGAGAAAGCACCCAACATTGTAACTTGCGACTGTAATGCCTTGATATGTGGATCGATTACTTTGCTCGCTTGATCCATTGACGACTCCTGGTGCGTTTGGATCGATGCTTGGAAATTGTGATCGGAATGAGGACAATGTGAGAAGACCACCAGTGACACCCCTATCAATATTAATATCAACTTATATCATTCTTTCCTAGGAAGTGACTAACTGATCATAACCGAACAACCTATGGAATTGTTAGCAACACATTGCCGAGAGTTGATTAAGAATGAAAACTCACAAAAAGTCCATCCCAGCAATAACCCCAACTGCAATCTGCAGTTGCACGCCACGCAAACCCAAAAATTTCCCACTGTTCCCAAACATGATGAAAATTTTATTCCTCAACCCCTCAAAAATAGCCGATGATGTCAGCGAGCAACTACCTTGCCGCCCTTTACTGTTCGCTCTTGAAATGCCAATCCTCCAAGTTTTATTACAGGAAAAGGAAGTAGAGGACCATCAAAGTCAACAAAATAAAGGAAGCGGAACTGGATACCATGAATTCACTGTTAAGGGAGTTTTCTTTTTGTTTATATCTCTCCGCATCCGCCATCCGCCAAAACGGCACCGTCAGTTCGGCTCCCAACGCCGTTGATCATCCCCAATGTGGGGGATCCCCGCAATCCTAAATGATCGGAATACTGCTCTGGGTAAGCCATTGATAAATTACCAGGCATGAACCCGAAGATCAGCATGAATGAGGCAAACACGACAGTTTTTTTTTCTGATGCTCGAGATGGTAATTGGATGCGCAGCCTCTAAGATCTCTTGTGTGGAGCTGGGGTTATGACAGATAGGGAACGAATAACATTAAGGATAATAACATTAAGGATGATATCATTGACGGTCAAGGGGCATGAAAAAGTTGCAGGTTTGATGAGGATTGGGCAGAGCATTTGCGAACTGCAGGAGGGGTGGGTGCTGGTCACGTGCCTCCAGTTCAATGAATTACTCTCTCAGAGATGGTTCCTGAGAGATAGACACATCCCCTTGGACAGATTAGGGCCGCATTACGTGTTCTCGATCTCGGATTCAGCCGTTCGGGAAACCCATGTCACAAAAGCCCCTCCGCGGAATGCAGTATGCAGACGATGGATCGAGACGCCCCGGCCCTACGAATGGGAATCTAGAAATGCACGATAACGACGTTGCATCTCTTGCGTGTCTTGCATAACAGGATTTACAGTCAGCTTGCAAGTCGCACCGCATACCAGCTTGTAAGTTCAGCCAGCTGTAAGTAGCACAGCATACGAGATTTAAAGCGTAAGTCAGCTTGAAAGACGCGCCGCATGCACCTCCCCAATGGTTTTGCGAAGAACATCAATAACACGAATCAATGCAATGTGAAATACTGGGATGGCAATCAGCCGAAGTAGTTTCTGAGAAGGCGTGGAGTATCTTCGTAAGACAACGGTGGAGTGAGCTTATTTTCGGGTAAGAAATTGGGAGCCTTCGTCCAAGAAAAAAAAAGCTACTTCCCATGCAATCTCCCATTGTTCGCTCTCAACATAATTGCTCATTCAAGAGCCGCATAATTTTCCTCGGCTCAAATCTTCTATATCCTTCTCGAAATGGTGACCTTGACGAGTACGACCACTAGCAAGCCTCGCTACATCTCTTTAGAGTGTGGTCTCAATGAGCTTCGAGCCGACTTTACCGATGGGCTTGACGCCACAACGCGAGCAATCTGGCATGCTGAATCGGAATTTTGCGAGCCAGAAACCTTGCTTCAACTCATCAACAAGCACACAGGCAATGATGATAACATCGACAACTTGTCAATCACCCAGAAGAATCGTTCTCTAGCCTTCCTTATCCGTGATGTTACGAACCAACACGGTTGGCTTGAGGGATGGAAAGTTTTAGGACAAGCAGTTCCAGATAGTGGAATGCATGATACCTTGATCAAGGATCGCGAGTATATCTTCTTCTGGAACTGTAACCAATGCTGATCAACTTCTAGTTGAGGTTGGAAACCAGGTCTACAAAACCCTTTGCAAAGCAAACAAAAATAAACATTATCCTTCATTGAATGATGTTAATTTCACTGTTGTCTCGTCTCCAACATCAGGCCGCATTGACGAGGTAGGCCCCAAAGGCATTGGGGGCCACAGTTGGAAAACGGACACAGCATTCAAGGAAGCCACAAAGTCCTGGATGGTACCGGGAGATTTGCAAATGGGGCCTTGCATATTATTTGGCTGGATGGGCATCGCGAAGAAGGTGGCCATCTTTGACGACCCGAAGACTGCTGTGGACTTCTGGACTTCTCAGCTACTAGGTGTTGTTGACTATGGGTTTGACAAAGATGAAAAAATCATGCCCGGTGGGATCAGACATGCTATCGAAAGAACTGCAAAGATGGTAGTAAAGAACAAAGATAGGATGAGAGGTGTAGGTCTCGTTGGACTATTGATGGTGGATCAACAATTGTCGTATCGGCAAATGCAATATGCATGGGCTACAGAGGGAACCGGCAGCTACGTAACTGGTCCAACTGAAATCTCGCCGCAGGATTTTGCCCGTGCGGGATATACCGACTGCGCAGCACTTGTTCCGCTTGCATACCAGACTGCAGCAGAGCTTGAGCCGAACGGGAAAGCCATCTTTGTCGCGACTCTGTTCTGCAGCTTGCACGACTTGATATACGACATGGGATCTTCAAACCGAATATCCTGTGCCAGTTACTGTGATGCGGCTGGGACATTTCAAACTGATCTTCCTCAGGCCTTCGTTGTTGGCACAATCGACGCCATGGCAACGAAGCTCCTCCATGGAACTGTTGATCGGGAGCCACTGTTCGGCGAGAATGCCGTCTTCGTAGCTTGTGTTTGGAATATCTTCAACGTCCGATACCGCTCTTGGGAACGCCTCGTGAAATACACAAGACTGCTTGCCAGGTCCAAGGAAGCGGGTGCCGTTACCATCATCGATCGTGCGACAAAAGGGCTAATACTCGTTCCCGAAGACCCAAACGCAGATACTGGAGATGGGTTTGAAGAGGCTCTTGACCCGAGCAACTCGTCTAAGCTGGTCTCCCGCAGCGCTCTCACGAATATATACGCTCTCAGGAACCCGAAGGAGACCTTAATTCGCCATGGCTTGACCGTACCAGAGTTGTGTGAGCAGTGCTTGGGACCTTTCCAGGAGGCCTTCTTTCACGAAAACGATACAATCCAAGCAATTCCAGCGTTGCCTCAAAATGTCATTGACAGTGACCCTGTAATCATCTCAGCTGCAATTCGCCGTGGAGCATTGTGGGCAACTAGTTCGGTTTGCTGCGATAGCTGTGCCTGCACTATTGGATTTTGGACTAATTCCATGTCGGATCGAGCTGTGGTTGCCTTGATGCAGGACGAACAGAGGATGTCCGTTCGTGATTGGCTGTTGCAGAACTATGCCATGGGTTGTGTTGCGTTCTCGCCGTTGCGGGTTATATCTATTCTTACCGGGTTCGATGTCGCAGTAGATATCCAATTCGCAGAGGGGGTCTTGAGTGAGAACGATGTCGATGCTGACTGCTGAGTTGTGGTTTATGTTCGCAAGCCGTGAGCCAAGAGATCTCGGGGATGTTCACCCATCGCAGAATTGGAGGAATTGTAGATTTCGTGATTAGAGAACTTGCGAGAAAGGTCGGTGATTCGGTGGTGATTTGAAGATACAGCTGAAGGGATTGTGATATTCTGAGTTGAGGGTCGCGTTGAGTCGCGCTGAGAATATTAGGCTTAGCGCAAAAAGGCACGCGTTCACGTGAAACATCCTTTCCTATCTAGGTAATCACGAAGAGACGACTCTTGCCCACCCTTTCCTTTCTACTTTTAGCTGTCCTCTGACGACCAATTTTATGTCAAAGGAAAGGCCATGAGAGGAGGGAAAGGATTGGAGCTAGACACGCATTAGGGTTACATAAGCTGACGCACGTGAGTAAGTCTAGAACTCGCTGACATCGTTTGGCCTAATGTATGTCAGACTGCAAAGAAAACACCAAGATCTCCAGAAGATCACGAGCATCGGACGATAGATCACAGGCCAGGCAAATCTGATTGTGTTTCACGACTTCAAGTGCTCCTCATCGCGTTGTGCTCTAGCCAACGCTCCTAAACATTTCGACGAGATGTTGTCCCCATCTGAGAGCTCGTGGAGACGTGTCTCAAATCGGTCTAAAAAGAAGAGCAAGCAAGGTTGCAAGACATGCAAGACTCGAAAAGTAAAGGTATAGTACTTCAAGATCTCACTAACAACGATTCGTTGCTAATATTCTCAAGTGCGATGAACAACGACCAGTCTGTGGGAACTGCAACACATACTACAGCTCTAGGATACAGCAATGCGACTACGATCACGATCTCCCTGGTCATAAGCGAGATCAGCAATCCTCAATCAGAGCTTCCACACTTCTAAATACAAGAAATGCGCTCAATAATCACGTGACAATTGCTAATCCCGATATGAAAATGGCTCTCCTTCGACGAAGACCGCTGCTACTTTATAAAGTTGGTGGTGCAGCTTTGGACCCCTTCAATACGATGGCAAAGAGCAGTCTTCCAGTTGCCGATCAGCTCCTGCACCACTGTAGGTTTTAAAGCCAAACTTCCTCCTTTCATGTGTCAAAATTAACCTGACACGCTTCCAGATCTATCGGGAATCATTAATAAATGTCTCCCAGCCGGGCACACATCAGACAAGAATCCGTTGATTAAGGGCTTGTGGCCGTTAGTTCAAGGTGATCAGTTCTTCCACAACGTTGTCTTACTAGTCAGCGCAGTAGAGCTTGAGATGCTGCGAGGCAAACCAAATACATTCCATTCGGAGAGATACGCCAGAGAAAGCATCCGGATTTTGCGCAACCGGATCGAAGATCCAATAATTGCTGCTTCAGATGAGACTATTGGTGCAGTTGCCACTTTGGCTACGCTCGAGGTTTGTGTCGGCATTCCCAAAATAGAAACTTCTTACCAAACTGTCTCTAGTATGCGAAGAATAATATGACTACTATGAAAATGCACGTTGATGGGCTAAAGAGAATGATTGATATGAGAGGCGGGCTTTCGAAGGTTCGGGCATCAAGTCAAACCACAGCGACAATGTGTCACTGGTACGTAATGATCCAATCCTATCCACATTCAAGAGCTGATTTTTGTATTCAAAGGTTCACTATGTTACTCATGCAAGACGTAAGGAGATTTTAGTTTCTTGACGCCTTTTTCCCTCCTCAAATTCTCATCATCTACGCGTTTCACAGTCAACGGGACCTTTTTCTACTTACTGCGTAGCAAGAAGAATTCACTAACTCCTCATTCAGTCTATATTTCCACCCGATGCCCATGATGATCTCTCTATCGATGAAACGAGCGTACGGAGCACCTTGAAACGAGCTCCCCATTATCTAAGCCTAGAGATGTTTGAGATGGAAGACAGTGTCCGTAGCGCCATAGAAAGAACGAGACGCGTTTCGGAACAAATTTCATCTGGAAACTACGGGGCCGCAGATACACCGGATGATGTGCATTGGCAATTCAACGCATTGTTACAAATACTTTGTCATCTTAAAATCAAAGCAGACGCCGATTCCCAGACCGCAATTATCACAGAATCTTGTCAACATGCAACCGCCATCTTTTTATTTCTTGCGTTCGACAATCACTACCCCGACCCAAGACTCGTCATAAACTCATTTCTTCACAAACTGAAGGTTGCCTTGAAACAAATAGTACCGCATTTCGGCACACAATCTCGACTTCTTCTATGGTTGTTATCAGTCGGAGGTGTGACATCTCTGAACTTGCCGGAACGTGACTGGTTTGTGGGTCATCTAGTCCCAATTGTAGCACATCTCGAGTTACAGTCTTGGGATGATTTCGCAAATACCCTGGAGGGTATTGTCTACATCCGGAAGTCGCTCGATCGTTCATTCCGTGCGCTCTGGGAGGACATCAAACTCGCTACAGAAGTTCTCGCCGAACAGGATCCGTATACCTGTCTCATTCTGAGCTCCAGAGGTTCCTCGGCAATACCAACGTCTGACAGCGATGCCGAGCGTGTTGTTGTACTCGAATAAGCCCAGTACGCAAGTAAGCATTACATAGACCGGTTATAAGGACTGATCCCCCGCAAACCCCGCGGAGACAACTAGCGGAAGCTCATGACCATCGACAAGCTTATCCTAGAAGGCCACGATTTGGTTCTATACGGTGTATACATACCGTCAGCCAATCATCGATCTACTTCGTTCGTAATAAGCTTACCATTAGTATGCATAAGGTTGAAGGGGCAACCCTGCTATGTCATCCCTCATACATACATAAATATGTGAGATCTATCGCACCAGAATTTCCTGTGAAGAACAGAACGGAATAGTCATAACAATCATCAAACATGGCAGGTACTTTCGACTACATTATCGTGGGAGGTGGAACAGCGGGTAAGATTTGATTCAAGGCTCCTTCAAATTCTTGCATGGCTAATATAATCCCAGGAATAACTATCACTAGTCGCCTGTCTGCTGCTCTTCCAAACTTGTCAATCCTTCTCCTCGAAGCTGGACCCAGTGCAGACCCTCGGCTCGAGCCAACACAAGGCTACAGTTCCAAACTCGATCCCAACATTGAGTGGGATCACAAGACGGTGCCACAAAAAGGTTTAGATGGAAAAGTTGTCGCCCAAGTCCAAGGTAAAGTTATGGGTGGTTCCTCGGCGATCAATGTTCAAGCCTGGACGAGGGGTGCTGCTATCGATCTGTGAGCTACAACCTGAAAAGCTTCTTTGATTCTTAGCTGATAGTAGCAGCGACCAATGGGCGAAGGAGGTCGGAGATGATAGATGGTCGTGGTCTGGGCAGCTTCCTTACTTCAAGAAGTCCGAGACGTTCTTCCCTGCTAAATGTAATACCGTTGATCTTGCCAAGCTCCATGGTACTGATGGACCGATCAAGGTATTTCAGGAATTGCTCAACCCTATTGCGGATTATGCGTGTTAGAATTTGCTATTAACATGCTATGTGCAGGTTGCTCAAATCACCAACTCTGGTAGACCTCGAAACTTTCCTCTTCGGGATATGATCGCTCAGTCGTACGAATCTGCTGGGGTAAATTGGCTTGCAGAGAGCAACGCTGGAGATCCACTTGGATACTCCGAAGGTACCTTCAGTACGTATGACGGCAAGAGGCAATATGCTGCAAATTCTTACAAGCTTGGACCGAACGTGACTACGTTCAACCACGCTCTAGCTGAGAAGTTGGTCTTTGAAGGCAATAAGGTATTGGGCGTCCAACTTTCTCAGAAAGCGGTCAATGGAGGATTGGAAAGATTCATTGTCAAGGCGAACCAAGAGGTTCTTGTTTGTAGCGGAGTCCAAGGATCTGCCAAGTTGCTTCTCCTCAGGTAAAAGTCTTTTCCGACGATCAAGAACACAAGTGGACTGACGTATGTAGTGGGATTGGTCCTTCGGCAGAACTGAAGAAACACAACATCGCGGAGATATGTGACCTCCCAGTAGGAGAGAACTACTCCGATCATCCGGTCTTTCAGACGTTCTGGAAGCTCCGTGATCGCGGCCTCTCGCTAGGCGATATGCCACTGGTAACACCAGAATGTGATTGGACAGCTGGTTTCCCAGGAGACTGGTTGGGTTGGCACCATCACGCCGATGTCCTCCAAGATATCGGAAACAAAGGAGCAGATTCTAGTATATTTGATTTACTCACAGCCAAAAGCAAGCCTCATACCGAGTCAATCGCTGTCTATGGTCACCTCGAGATCTTTGCACGCGGCATCCCTAATCCAGGTGGTTCGTGCTTGACAATGGCAAATGTGTTAGTCACTCCAACCTCGAGAGGAACACTCAAACTTGCATCTTCCAACCCACTCGATGCACCACTTCTGGATCCCAACCTTTTGTCCACCGAACTCGACGCTCAAATGCTGTACGCTTGTGGACGACTCACCATTTCAATGATGCAGAGCCCAGCCGCTCAGAAATACGGAGCGGTGGAATATGGTATTGATGAAAGTCTCAGGAACGATGTCTCTGACGCAGCGATGAGAAAGAGGATGCTGTTCACGTCTAGGACTTTGAATCATGGGAGTGGAACGTGCGCGATGGGCAAAGTGGTAGACACGGAATGTAGAGTGAAGGGGGTGGAGGGACTGAGGGTCGTGGATGCTAGTATCTTCCCGGCACCCCTGAGCGCACACTTTCAAGCTCCTGTTTATGCTCTTGCTGAGCAGGTATGTCGTTATTTTCTTATGTATATGTGTAGATTTCTCTTCCGGTGTGGAGATACTGACTATATTCAGATGGCACAGATCATTATAGATGGACAAGCTGCATGAGCTTCATTAGGTATATAAATGCTCCATCACGCATTCCACATGCTTTATCGATGTTCTCCTTCAATTATTTCTATATATAGCTATTGTTACTCGTGTTTCGGATATCAATCGTGTTCCCGTGGAAATCGGTGCAGTGTCACCCACCATCGCGCAACCCCACCCGCATATCACGTATCCCGCAAAGTAACCCCACCTCTCCCGTTTCAACCCTATCGTAAATCCGCCCCAAAACAGGAGCTTCAACAAAACGTACGAGGAACCTCGTCCCCACCATCCTACCCCCCTTTGTGCCAGCTCTTCATTGGTCGCTCAAGCGAATGACGAGATAATCGGCTCGCATTAGGAATTTTACTTTTGCCTACACCAGCTAATGCTTTAGTCAGCTCCCTATCGCATGTATACATCTATGATCCGTTTTCTCGTATATTTAAAACTGTTCTTATCTCTTCCTTGTAGCTGCGCTGGAATGAGAGTTTGCGTGAGGTGTTATTGTAGATCAGTCTTCATTCTTGCTATTTTTATAGTTGCATAGTGTAGGGCGCTTTCCCCATAGTGAGAGTCATCCACTTAGCACGAAGTCCGCGGCGTTCATGAAACAGAAGCAACCATCTTATTCGTTCAAATTCAAACCCGTTTTAGCTTTCTTATCTCTTCAACCTCGAATTTATTTGATTTGCTCGTTTTTAGTCGATTCTATCTTCAGGCCACAGATCAAGCGAGATGGGAGACATCAATGGCAACGGCTTCGCCAAAAAACGAGTAGTAATCATTGGAGCAGGCGTAAGCGGCGTCACTGCAGCGAGGCATTTGAAGCATGTCGGTATAGATCCTGTGGTGTATGAACGCTCGAATCGTATTGGTGGGAATTGGTTCGTATGCCCTGCTCAGATTAGTGAAATCTTCTGACTTGTGCAGGCTTTATGATGAACGAAGACCATTGGAACCAACGTACCCCTCTCTGAAAGCTTCCATTGCTGATCCTTGGATCCCGAAGAGCGCGTACGTAAATGGTAACGGGCAGGTGAACGGGAATAAGCCAGAGGAAGAATGGACAACCGATGATGACCTCAGATTTGCTCCTCCAGGGTAAGCATGCTCTCCGTACCAGGACTATGATTAATGATATGATCACGGCAGGCCAGCATATCCAGGATTGACAAATAATGTTTCAACCAAATGCCAGGAGCTAAAGGGATTTCCCTGGCCAGAGGGGACACCGGATTATGTAAATGTACGAGTGAAGCAGGAGTATATTCAGTCTTACGCCGAGCACTTTGGCGTGGTACCTTTGATTAGGTTTAACACGAGAGTTGAGAAGCTTGAGAAAGTTGATAATGTGTGGAGGGTGATATCGACGACTTTGGTGAAGGACGAGGATGGGAAGACAAAAACGAATGAGCGTGTTGAGGTGATTGATTTTGACTTTAGTTATGACTAGATGAAAGGGTTGGGCTAATAGAAACAGGATTTCGATGCTGTGGTCGTTGCGTCTGGTCATTACCACGCAAGTAAAGTGCCAGACATCCCCGGGTTGAAAAAGTGGAAAGAAACATGGCCAAATCGAGTCGAGCATTCCAAGCGATACCGTGGCCCGGAAGATTTTAAGGATTCGGTATGTTTCCAGTCACACAGATATCCTTCAATACTGACTATCTTATAAGACTGTGCTTTTGATAGGCGGAGGCGTCTCTTCTGTGGATATTGGACGAGAATGCTCAGGCATCGCCAAGAAGATCTACCAATCTAGTCGAGGCGGTACTTTTGACTTGCCAGAAAGTTTCATATCACCAGAGACCGAGCGCGTTGCTGGAATTGCCTCTTTTGAGCCTCCATCTAAAGGCCAATCTTCTGGAACAGTGACACTCGCCGATGGTCGGATACTGACTGGTATCGACCGTGTGGTCATCTGCACAGGCTATCTTTTCTCTCTTCCGTTCTTGCTTGAATATCACAACGACAATGTAAAGGTAGAAGAAGTCGACGAGAAGACCCTTGTGACAGACGGCCTTCAACTCCACAATCTCCACAAAGACATCTTCTACATACCAGATCCGACACTATCATTTATCGGCGTACCAGCTTATACTGCAACATATAGCTTCTTCGAATTTCAATCCATTGCTGTTGCTGCCGTGTTATCAGCTCACGCCTTCCTCCCTCCGCCGGCAGAAATGAGAAAAGAATACGAAGAGAGAGTCAAAGAGAAGGGATATGGGAGAGCATTCCATTCTTTGATTAGAGGTCAAGATGTGCCTTATGTAGAAGACCTGGTTGGATGGTTAAACAGAGATGCCGAAAAGACGGGTGGAGACAAGTGGGAGCCGTATAGCGATGCTTGGAAAGCGGAGAAAGCAAAGCTGTTTGAGAAGTACAAAGGATTACTGGAGGGGAGAGGTAAGGTAGAGAAGGAGTCTGGCTTTGGTGTGGAGTCGGAAATGGAGAAGGCGTTAAAGGAGCTGAAGGTAGAGCAGTAATGATTGCTTTGAAGATACATGAAGACCTGGCTCTGAAACATGGCTATTTGAAAATGAAGGGGATTTGTAATGCACGTGACCCTCCTTTTTCGGCAGCCACGATTACTTCACTTCTCGTTAAATGAGAGCACAGCCTCGCCAGATCCAGAAGGGAGCATCTTGATAAGGAGACTGTATCATAATTTATGTCAGTCATTCCTGCCTTAACCTGCACAAGCGTACTGAAGTTTTCTTCGAATTGCTCTTCATCTTCCTCTCCATCTTTCCATCAACATCACATAGATCATCACTTTTGCACACGCAATATTTGCTACTATACTATCATAACAAGCTTCTCGCTCGTTGACTCCTGATTATTCTGCATCTTCGAAGTCTCAAACGACGACACATCTTCCTTGCCGTCCCAACTCTCGACCATGATTACCCAGTATCGTCCGATGTTCGATGAGATGATTCAGAACATGGGGCTCGGTAACACGTACACCGACTACCACGGCAATCCATTCATGTTCATCATCGCCCAGATCGCACTGATATTTATCCTTTCCAGAGTCCTGCCGAGGAAAAACGCTCCTTTCATGTTCACAATACCCCTGTACCAGTTCTTGAATCGAGCCACCTGTCAATTCCATAGACGAACCACAATCGTATTCAAACCCCGTACAGATTGGCTTGAAGCTATCTGCGGGTTTATGTCGAACTTCTTACTCAGCAGCTCCGCCTTTTGGTACATCTGGAAGAATCGAAGTACCCTCACGAAGATCCAATTTCTAAACGTGTTCTGCCTCGGCACTTTCCAGTTTCTTCATGCTGCTAGTCATGCGTTCGGTCTCATTATAGCATTGCATTATTTTTATAGAACGGGTAATAGGACAAAAGTCGTCACCCTGCGAATACCACTTCACGATGTAAGGAGCTCTTCAACGATAACTTGCAAATTGATCTCTGACATCCATTTCTTTAGGAATTTTGAGCTGCCGAGGCAGAAATGGAGATATGAATGAACCGTAGTTGCAGGATGACTTGTGGCAGACTTCGGCGAAGGTTAAGTATGTGTCCGCTATGGGGTATTGTGTGAATGGTTCTGCTGCTGCTGTACGGGTCTCGAATTGATAACTATGTCTGAGGGTGGCCGATGGTATCATGCTAGTGAAGGGAGTGTTGGTTATGAATACGCGTACACAAGACGCTGCACTTTGAGAGCCACGTATCTGGTTCGGTTTTTTTATCACTGGTGTTGGGCACGTTCATTTAGGAAAACGGGAGAAATTGAACAGCACATACATTCATTCTCTAACCTCAACGATCCATCCCACTACTCTGCTTTTACCGTGACCTGTGACGATGTCCCGAATTTCCACCCAAGTGTGGACGATGCTCTAATAAAATCAATACCTTGTCTTCAGTCGTGAAGAAGGATACAACAAGAAGTCATTCCTAGGAACAGTACTTCGAAACCTCTTTCACAGATCGACAAAATGCTTCCACCTTCATCGCATCTTTCGTATCTTGGCATCGACCAGCGTACCCAATCCCTATCCGGCCTGATTGACGCTGGGCCTTCACGAACACGATTCGCCCATCTTATACCCCCTTTTAATTGTACATAAACCTCCAAGACCTGATTCTGCAGCCCGACGAATATCCCCGTTGCATGTCGAGGAGTGACAAGGCATGGTATGACGTGGGCTATAAACAGAATCATATTCGGATTGCCCGAAAGCGGAGGACCTGGACTTTCTTCTGCTTGTAATCAGGGAAGCAATGCGTGTGCTTGGGAGTTAGCCTAGCCTAGTGCGACATAGAACGCAACTGGACCAACTCTTGTTGAAGTCCTTGTTCATTGTCAACGTGATAGTTCACAAAGTAAGCTTAGCACTCTTCCTGAGCTTCTCGCCTCGAGTATAGAACAACCATGGGAACGGCAGCATCCCAAGCGTGATGAATGCTAGTAACGAATTCCCCCATCCATAGCCGAGCGTTTGGTACATCTTTGTACCTGCCAACGGGAGTAGCGCTCCCATCATAGATCTCAGGATGGTGCTAGCAGCGAGCGCAGAGGCGGAGAATTCTTCGTAGGCATCAACTAGATAAGTTTGAGTTGACAAGATGATGGGGAGATATCCGAAACCAACAAATACGGTGCCAAGGATTGGTACTATCCAATGCGTCTTTGCTTTGACAGACCAGCCATACCAGAATAGACCGGCTGAGATGAAGATTGTTGCGGGCATCATCGGAAAGAGACGGTATTCTGGTTTCAGTTCTCCAGTGCCGGCTTTTGCTTTGAGGATACGGTCTGAGACGGAGCCGAAGACTATAAGTGCCAAGCCTAACCCTGTTCCCAGACCGAGGAAGCTGAGGCCGTCGGTACCAGTATCCCAGTGATATACTTCCGTGAACACCCTGCTGAAGGTTGTGAAGAGAAGGTAGAGGCAGCCGAAGCAGAGGCCCTGGAATATAGAGAGGGCTAGGACGATGGGTGAGAATAGTAGCAATTTCAGGGGTCTGACGAGGGCTCGTTTGAAGACCTCCTTGGACGAGATGCCCGCGTGTAGACTCGATTTGATGGCTAAGTTGCCCGTTTCTCGCCTCAGTTTAGCGGCTTTCCTTTCAAGGATGATCTTTCCATATGTTTCTTCAGCGAAGAGGAACATAGAGATAGTGAGGATACCCATCTGTCCAGATGTTAGCTGAGCTTGAACTCGAGGTGATTTGTACTCACAGCAATTGTAATGACCCAGAAGACCCAGCGCCAGCCCGCTGCTTGTGCCAGGTATCCGCCGGCAACTGGCCCGATGACTGGTCCAAGGAGTGGTCCTATGCCAAACAACGACATTGCCACTCCCCTTTTCTCTTGGGCAACCAAATCAGATATTGTCCCTCCGCCGTTTGCGAGTGGTGCGCTTCCAGTTGCTCCTGCGAAAAATCGGAAAGTAATCAACATACTAAAATTCTTACTTTCTGCACAAGCAATTGTGAAGACAATAAATAGTACATTCATGGTGTGGTAAATTGGGAGTCGGCCGTATATTTCGGACAACGGCGCAAGAATCATCGGACCGCAAGCAAATCCAAGGACGAATACTGATACGACGAAGGTTCCGAGTTGCTGGTTTGTCGAATGGAATTCTTCCATCAGTTTTGGCACACCGGGGGCAAACATAGCGGATGCAACCGGTGTAAGGAAGCACAGCACGCTGACGAGTCCAATGTTGACGACCTTTTTGGTTGTGCTCCAGTTCCGAGGATTCATTGGGTCGTCAGGGCCGTCCCAATGGACTATATTGGGGTCAACTTTTGCCTCATCCGTGTAGGTAGCATTCATAACAGGACGAGTAGGTGGGTTTCCAGCCTCAACGTCTGGACCTAGTATCGACTCTTTCGATATTATCTTTGATCCTGAAGGCTTAAAGAACCACATCTTGATATAATTGTTGAATCGTAGCACTTAGTAGATAGTCTTGCGCTCATTATGGCAACCTAGAGATTCAAGCAATGGATATATGAAACTTAACAACGCCATCTCGGTAGTAACGGAAACTGACGCAACAACCGGAGGGTATGTCAACCCGCATCGCGAGAATCAGATGTTTGATGGTTCCAAGGAGACTTGGTGAATGGTGGAAAATAGCCCACCATGAGGCAAAAGTAAGAAGGTGATCACCTTGATCAGCTCATATAAGGTCACGTGGACGTTACTCACTCCACCACCAACCGGCTTCGTAGACAGCCGGCCTGCTGCGCAAGAAAATAAAGATATTTCTGACGAAATAAGAACACGAGGGATCGGATGTCGGATCCGAAGGGTCCTCCTTACGGCTTGATTACCACCCCGTTGGTTTTATACTGTCAGGGGTAATGATACAGTCAGTACTTTACCTTCTACTTCGTACAGAACTGTACGTCTGTCCGGACAGTTCCCAATTCAATGGATATGGGGTTTGATCCGGTATTTCTACGAAGAGCTTGATAAACTAAATGTCTGACAACAAAGATCAAGTGATAGCACGGTATGTTGGACAGGATATCGATGTCGACGCATGGGTGTGTACGGTTGTTGAAGTATGGAGTGGAGGAAATGATGTGTTTTCGTCCGAAGTGAGTTCGCCTGTCGAGTTTTAGCGCCCGGCCTCAGTCGCGTTCCGTCATTTTGGACCGCGACAAGATACTGTACAACACCACAACCCAACCACCGCAACACTGCCACTAAGCCTTTACAAAGCAGATTTCGAAATACATTCAGCTTCGCAACATATATCAAATAGGAATTGCGCATCTCTATACTTCCGCATGGCAATTGTCGAACAATAACCCGGTCCCGGCCCAGCTCGAACGCGTCCCTCCAAGTCAATACAGACCGCGATTCTATGAACAAGATTAAAGGCAATTGTGACGAAAGCCTGTCCTTTAGTTCTCCTATCTCTAGCATGACTTGGAACGCGTCGAGTAATCAATAACGATGTACCTACCACGATCACTTATCTCTACTCTCTACCTTCACCTCCAGCGAACTCACCACCCGCTTTCCCCACCGGTTCTCATTCTCGTCGCCCTTGAGCCTGATGCGTTATGCGGATGTCGAATTCTTACACAATTACTCAAACGCGACTACATACCACATAAGATACAGCCAATTGCCGGCTATGGCGACTTGGAGAAAGCAGGGCGGGATGTTATTAGACCCATGATGGAAAACCAGGGAGGTAGCGGAGGTGTAGTGGTTTGTTTGGGAGTTGGCGGGTTAATTGACTTGGGAGGTCTCCTCGGAATCGATACCGACGACGAAAGTAGTTATGGAGGAGTCGAAGTCTGGGTTATCGACGCTCGCAGACCTTGGAATTTGGGAAATGTCTTTGGTGGTCACCCAACACTGCCACAGATTGAAGAAGGTGGAGAATCAATCCCTCAACAGCAGCTAGGAGTTGATGGTGGCAAGCTTCAACGTAATTATAAACCAGGGAAAGGCGGTATCATTGTCTTTGACGATGGGGATATCGAAGAATTGGACTCTGAAAGAGAAGCGTATCTGGCCCTGGTAGATATGCCAGAGATTGAAGATGATGGCGGCGAAAGCGATGGCACTGATACAGAGAGTGAGGCAGATGACAAGACAGAGGAGACAAGACCTGGTCAAAAGCGAAAGTCATGGTCAGACCGAGACGAAGAGGATGAAAGCGACGAGGATGATGACAGGCCTAGACAAAGACGGAGAAGTAACTCGGTATTTCCTTCTGCTCTGGAGATGATTATTGCCTGCTAACGGACATTAAGTCGAGTCCAATCCTAGAATCTCCCAGCCGTCCAAGACAACGCGGCCTTCTGTCACTCGATGGCCCTTCAGCTTTAGCATCTAGTGTTTCTCGTTCCGTCTCTCCTACACCCGCACAACCTCCCAGAGCTCCCTCTGCTCGAACATTACGGCGTCGATTATTGAAGTTACGGCGAAAACACGAGACGGTACTCCAAGCATACTACACTCTCGGTGCTTCATATTCGGAACCGATATCTTCGATGATGTATTCTCTCGCATCAGAACTTGGTCGAGAAGATAACGACCTACTATGGATGACGATTGTAGGAGTGACATCGATGGAGCTCTACGGTCGATCGTCAATTGGGGTGGCTATTTCTACTCAGAAATCATCAGCATCACCGAGAGGCTGGCTAGGGACAAGAGGATCAAGGATACGGCAATTATTACGAGATGAAGTGCGACGATTAAATCCTCCAGAGCTCGCAGATTCAAGTTTCAACGGCAATAGGAATGCATTGCCCGAGAACAGTGGAATCATCCCTACAACGGCTAGAAGCCCTACAGACACAAGCATTCGATTATCTCCCGAACCCAAGTTTTTACTGATACGGCATTGGAGCCTCTATGATAGTATGCTGCATTCCCCGTATTTGTCTGCTCGGTTACATATCTGGTCAGATAGTGGAAGAAAGCGTCTGCACAAACTGTTGGCAAAGATGGGTGTCAGCTTGGTTCAATGCAAACAAAGCTATACTCATATGGATATGGAACTGAAGAGAGGTCTCCGGATGAAGCTGTTGAAGTACTCTGAGATGTACGGGCTTGATGATCTGGTCCCAGCGGCAGACACTGATGGCAAGGATCGTGGGGGAACCAAAGAAGGCTGGGGCTTTGTGAGAAGTTGGGGCTGGCGAGCAACATTGAGCGCTCAAGACGTAGGAGTTGTCGTTGGTGCTATTCTCGAAGTTGGGAAAAAAGTCGTTTCCACACTTGAGAATGGAGGCAATGATCGTGGAAGAGATGTGAAGGAAACATCAGACGAAGATGGCACCTTGGAGGGCGAGGAATGGGTTGGGAGGTTCTGGGATGCATATGATGCGCTCGAAAAGTAAGAGGATCGTGTACACAACCTCGAACATTACTAACACAGAACCAGAATCGAGGAGCTCAAAGCTGCCCTTCCAACAGCCCAGCATCTTCATCGTGCCATTCTCCGTACAGGTACATCACTCATCGAAAAGCGCCAAATTCGACATCTTCGAGCTTTCCGAATGTGCGTAGTCAAGGATGGCCCCGACGTCACACTCTTCACCCATCCTGCAGCACTAACAAAGCTTGCTCTCTGGATCGGCGAAGCAATAGCCGAACAAGAACGAGAATCAAAAGGCAAACTTGGTCATGGTGGTCGGGGTACACCACTCGTGGTAGCAGGCCTAAACGAGAGCAGAGGCGTCTATGTTGTCGTCGGCACCGGGGGCGGTGGCGGCGGAGGAATAGGATTCGGCGACCGCCAAGCCGCGAAAGAGAAAAAGGAGAAGAAGGAAGCGAAAGAGAAAGCCCGCGAACTTAAGCGAGCAAACAAGGAGAAAATCCGAGAGCAGAAGCGAGAAGCGAGAAGACTTGCCCTTGGTGATGACGAAGCCGAGGACGAAGAGGACGAAACCGAATCCGAGGGCTCGGATTCGGATTCCGATGATGATGACGACGAAGAGGATGACGAGAAAGCTCAAGTAAGGGGATTCGGGCGGAATAAATTCGGCAATGCGTTCCAGGAAGTGGTTGAGGAGACAAGTGCTAGAGTAAGAATCGACAGTTTTGAGCATTGCGTTGTGGAAGTCAAGAAAGAAGACTTGGCAGGCTTCTTAGAGAGTCTGAGCATGAAGGCTGTTGTCGGGTGATTCTGTTAAGAATGGGAAATAAATGAAACAAGGAAAGGAGAAAAGGGTGTTGATATGTGTTCATGACTTGATTGTTTGCTCTGCTTTGCTTCTTTGGGCATGATGTGCTTGCTCGGATTCGCTTGGATTGGATTGTTTTTCTCATAGCTGGTGCTGGGCATTTTCATGGCTGATGGAGTTTTGCTGCAGGGAGAAGTGGCGGGTGTTAATGATCCGCTTGGGCGTGTGGCTGTGCATAGTAAATGATGGGATTGATCACGTTATTGTTCTTGTGCTATGTTGTGTTCAGACGCGATGTTCTTGCTGGTGAGTTGAGTGTTACCGTTCAGCTGGAAGATGAGTTGATTCTATTCGCGAGTTCATATTCTGGTTGGCAATAACTCCCCGAGAATGCCAAGTGGCAGTATGGGCAGACTCGAACTGAGTCGTTGCTCTTGATTGTGAGCTCCGTCTGTTAGTGTTCTTGAATTGATCATTTAGGTTTCGGCGGACGATAATTATCTGCCTCTTGTTAACTTTAGATTTTCGATTAGCCGTACTTGGTATTCAAAATGGCTTGAAGTGTCGAGAAGATTTAAATTTTTAGCCTCACGTGATACCATATATACAAGCACCTGCAGGTTCTAAGTTTTGGTGTTAGCACTGAATTAATCGCTCGTGCCTAAAATCCTATGGAGAGAAAGGCAAAAGAACTGAAAAATGAGATGTTTTCTATTATCAATCATGTTCCGAAATTCACATTTAATGCAGCGTAGCCTTACCGTGGGGTCGCCTTCCCAAAGAAGCTGGTGGTTACACAAAATCCAGCAGCGTCCCCATTGGCGAACAAGGCGCTCTTGCCATGCAGTCGTCTGAATTTGGTCTAGCTTGCCAACTCAACATGCTATCTTCAGCTTCTGTTCAGCTGAAACATATTTTTCCTTCTCTCCAACACATCGCCGCTATCAGTTGTTGTCAAACAAGCAGAACCCAATCTTGATTAATAACACGAGAAATGATTTACTTCCCCTCTTCGCACTTTCTGTTTTTTGCTGCGCTCCTTCTATCCACCGGCCATGCTCAGAATTCAACCTCAGCCACACAACCTTCTTCAAACAAGGTCGGATGGGAACCAGGCCCAGCTCAACGCGGCACGTTGACGCTGGTCTGGAGTTGTGTCGCAACAATTATCACCTGCACATGGTCCATTTTGCATCTCAATGTGCCTGCACGGAGGGATGGCCCTTGGACGAAAAGGTTTCGCAAAGTCAAGTGGATGTGCATCACAATCTTATTTCCTGAATTCATCTTCGCAAAATCGTTTTGTGAGCTGAAGGATGCTGTCGACGATACATATGAAATGCAAAAGTGTCAACAGGATCTGCCTTGGGAGGTTGAATTTGGATCCACGTCCTGGCTTTTATATCGCTTTTTTCATCTTTTTTGCTTTAAAAATCGAGCACCTATAAGCCAAAAGCTGCCTCCGGATTTCAATACTCCAAATATTGTCCGGATGCTCACAGAACAAACCGACGCCGATGTAATCATGCCAGGCTCAGATGTGGTTCGGCAAGAAGTCGAAATTCCAGCGGGAGAAGACTTATCGGCGAAGACGTCCCGACCTGGCGGTGATCGAGAGCTTGATCGTCCTCTAGAAAATACAACGCCACCTAAGCCTAACCCCAAATATGGCGCCGCATGGAATGAACAATGGAAATGGACACTTACTCACTCTTATTTTGCGAATATGGGCGGGTTTGATGGATTCATTGATAACACCAATTTCAGAGCTATCCAACCACTTTGCTTCATTCTATATCGGTTTCGAGGAATGCAGAGTGTTTCGATTCCATTTCCTTCTAGGGCTGATATCGAAGACAAAGGGAAAGCCGATTTGCTAGTCAAATTATTCGCCATCTTGCAGATTTCATGGCTCGTCCTTTCTGTGATCGATCGAGGTGTAATGGGTCTTCCCGTGAGCCAACTTGAAGTCGCCACGGTGGCTTTCTCCACAATAGCGATTGCAACCTATCTATGCAACTTATGGAAACCAAAAGACGTCGATATGCCAATTAACCTACTGTTGCCGGCCAACCCAAATAAAGGCATCGCAATCGAATGGTTTAATCAGGTGTCATTCTTCGGCATCATTTTCGACCCACCGAAGAGAGACTATAGAGCAGGATTATACAAAAGTCGTGTATCTAATGACAAAATACGCATGCTCGGCCTCGTACCTCTAATATCAATCACCACTGCCATATCGACCTTATTCTTTGGTGGATTGCACTGCATAGCTTGGTCTTTCGACTTCCCATCTAAAGCTGAATCGTTGATTTGGCGCATCGCAAGCATTATATCGGCCAGCCTCCCCTGTATCGCGTTGTTCGGTAACATTATCGTGGCAAAGCACACTGGCAATCAACGTCGGTCCTCCCTTTTATTTATAAGGTCTCGCTTAGAAAACTTGGGTAAATACCCTAAAGCATGGTGGACTTCATTTAGCGGCCAGTCTCCTATGCGTGAGGCATTTCGAGAGTTCCTCACTGCTAGCAAAGAACTTGACAATGGGTCTACAAGAGCTGAACTTACCCCGGAGCTGCTGGAAATCTATAACAACGAGTACAAACTTCTCAATACTTCCGAATCGAATCAGACGTTCTGGGATGAGATGTCTACTAGATTTGAACGTTTACACAAGTTATGGGAGCGCAGTATATTACGTGAGCGCAGTAAATTGGCACCAATAATTCCCGCCCTATCACAGGGTATGATACATGAAATACGGTCCCTAGCTAAATGCATAGCACGTAGTCCAACTGCTCGTGTCTCATGGAAAAAGTATGAAGATTTCGTTAGGGCCAAAATCATAGCAGAAGGAGAACTTGTTCCCGAAGAATCTTGTTTAGAGTATTTGCTGTTTGAGGACACTGTCATTTACAATCATGTCATGGAGTCCTTGAAACCAATAAGGCGCCGCCGGGCTTTCTCTCGTACATGGACAATTTTTGCTGGTATCTTTTACGCTATTGCAAGAGTAGCACTTCTTATCATTGCTTTTACCTCTCTCAGATCTGCTCCGAAAGAACTTTATGTAACTTCATGGACACGGTTCATGCCAAATGTTTCTTAGCTAAGATAGTTTCGCGTTTATTTGGATGGCAGATAACTGGAAGTTGACTTTGCGTGGGGTAGTCAAATAGCAAGATTGGTCGACTAGTTGACTCGGGTGTATAACTGCCCAGTCAGGGCAAAAGGCTTCTTGTCTTGCGAAGATTTAGGAGTCTAAATCAAATTGTTACCTACATTTTCATATTTGTATGTATCCGCAATTAATGGGGAGCGGATACACAGCTTGGTCAATTTGCTGTGAGCTTCATTAATGCAATAAACCGCACCTCTGACGATCTCCAAATGGTCAATTCAGCACGAGGCTATTCTGAAGATAAGTATGCAAAGAGTCTAAGACTTTTAGTAGATGAAGCGTTATGATCCTACGAATTTTGATCGAGATCTCCGCGTCAACGAGGCGATCCAATTCCAAGAATATACCTCCCGAATCTAGTGACAAGGATTTGGGATACACTGGCATCAAAACCAATATTGAACATCAGCAAAATTATCATTTTACTATTTATCAATCTCCTTTATACTGACTGAGTCTAATTCCCTCACACCTCGAATTCAGACAGCAAATCATAGAAAAGTTACCTTAGTCGCGAAAGTTTCGAAATTTATTGTAAAATATTTAACTCATAACTATTTAGCCGGATGGTCATTCAACAATTCAATGGTTTCCGGATAAACTTTTAGAATCGTGAAGTAAGCTCGTAGACGCAAAACGGCCAACAAGTTGAGGGTAAAATGTCAGCGACAGCGGAGGGCTCGAGCTCAATTAGGGGTTCTTATAGTGGGCCGCTTGACCACGTTCGAACCAAGCGGCTTCTAGAACAGGCGATTTCAGGCGATTTTCTTATAAGTCACGCCACAATTCATAAATCTACATCCCAACCTAGAAGTTGCTGATGGGCATCGATTTCAGGCGAGGAAACCTGCCTATTAGGTTCTCCGTATTGTTCCGTCACAAAGTACTTATAAAAAGGATCGCAGGAGGCAGGATTCAACGCCGCCCCCAAAGCAGACAACAACCATGAGGAGCCAGCATCACCATCCCTATCATACCTTGAAGGAATGGCATGCAGGCCAGAGAGAGAAGAGGAAAAGGGCGAGATGGATTCCGTATTCGCTGCGATGGGAGGGTGGAGCATTCGTCAGAATTATCCCGCAGGTATGAATGTTGCACGTGATGTAAACATCGATCTCAAATTGCTCACAGTTTGCGACGATAGATCCTTCTCTCTGGAATTGTAGCCGTTTTAATTTGTGGCGCTTCAGAATACATAGGAGGCCAGCTCTCGATGCACTCCCCGATGTTATTCCCTATATTCGGGTAAATACCTCTCTCCACCTCCTTTTCTCTGGACCAACCTAACACGACACAAAGGTTTATAGTCGGTCTCGCGATCACGTTTCGAATGCAATCTTCCTATAGCCGCTGGTGGGAAGGGAGGATACAGTGGGATAAACTATCTGCTGATTCACGATCTTTTGCACGAACAATCTGGCTGCACGTGCCGCTCCCGTCAGCAGAAAATGCGAATGATATTCCCGACAAGGTAGAGGTGATAAGATGCGTGCACACACTTGCAGTAGCTTTAAAACACCATCTTCGCGGGGAAAGAGACTGGAGTGAATGCTCCGACCTGGAGTCGCTCCTTGCCCATATACCGAACGTAAGCTACCCCGCTTAGCTCTTCAGAACTACATTGACTTTTTGGCCACAGTACAACTATACGGCAACTAATCATCCAGTAACTATAACACTGCACCTTTCCTCTGCCATTGAACGCTACAGGCTTCTTTCACCAAGCGTACTGGACACGCAGGTTCTCACCCACCTCCTAACTCACGTGGATGGTTTCACAAGCATTATCTCTGCTTGCGAGCGTCTCCTCCGAACTCCTATCCCATTGGGATACAATATCGCCATCTCGCGTATTGTATGGATATTCGTGTTCGCGTTGCCGAGCCAGCTGTGGGCTGAACTCGGGTGGTGGAGTATCGCTGTGACAATCATCACAGCATATGCCCTGTTTGCCCTTGCTGAGGTGGGCTTGGAAATTGAGAATGTGAGTTGTTTCTTGAATTTGTTTCTGGCAGCCGTGGAATCTTTACTGGGGGACTTTTTGCTAATCATCGTATTTGATAGCCTTGGGGAGAAGGACCGAACGATTTAGATTTAGACCGGTATTGCAATCTGTTACGATTAGATCTAGATGATATCATATCTTATTCCCAGGCTATGGATACTGGTATCGAAGTATACCCTACGTCGGGAAGTAGTGCAACGCTGGTGGATATTAGAGACGATTAAGGGATGTTCGATTGGGTGTTTAGAATATATAGAGTGAAAGATTTAGATGAGATTTAGATGGGCTCAGAGCCAAACATAGACTCCTAACGTACTAATAGATATTTTCTGCAATCTTAGGCACTACATCAGGTATTTCTCAAAAGTGATGCGATGCTCCAGAAAGGTTATGAATAAGAATAGGGGCCAGGAAGCTGAAAAGGGGCTCGGGTATATTACCCAAAGCGGCAAGTGCCTCATGATACCTCTTCTGTCACATATTGTGATGCAATATATATAGTATAGTTTGCGAGCTGTTTCTAGAAGTGCCAATCAGCTCCCCAGATATCTGGCGGATAGCCTTGTTGTATTCCAGTATTAGGGGTTGTTCTATCTGAATACGTTAATGCATTAGCGCTGAGGCTGAGGGCTGAAGCCAAAGAGTTTCAATATTGACGCCACCGCTTCCCGAGGGCCGCCACAGTACCTAAACGCTCTAGCTTCAAGGCTGTGTTCAATGGTAATACCGCATAGATGCAATGTCAATTCAAGAGCATTTAAGATAGGAGATATATATTGGCAGACAGCTTCCCCTTCTCTGCCGTCGTCAAAATACTCACCTTTAGTTATTTCTAAGCGTTTCAAATATGAGTAATCCAGGCAAAGAAACGCGCAGGCTGTTATCGCTTGGTAAGACCGAGAGCTCAATCCGAATCGCACACGGAGAATGCTGATTTTATCTAAGATGGAGGTGGTGTCCGCGGAATGTCTACTATCGCCATTCTCCGCGAGTTGATGGAGAGACTCGCCATGAAACGCAATGTACCAGTGGTCCATCCCTGGGAAGTGTTCGACATGATTGGCGGGACCAGCACAGTAGGCATTTTTTGTTCTTCATAAGTTAACTTCATGTTTCTAACATCGATGCCTCCAATCAGGGAGGTCTTTTGGCCATCATGCTCGGTCGTCTTCGCATGAGCATTGATGAATGCGAAGAAGTCTATGTGGAGCTTGCCCAAAAGATCTTCGTGCCACAGCGCTCGAAGTCAAATATCGTTGGTCAAGGACTTGATTTCGTAAACGCTCGAGGCAAATTCTCGAGCGAAGCGCTTCAAGCCGGCATCAAAGATGTAGTCAAGAGCAAGGGGTTCTCGGAGGACCAGTTGTTCTACGATCAGGACAATGGGGGGTGTAAGGTGTAAGTCTCGAGCCTTTTTCTTGCACCTTAAGACTTTTCCCTGATCGTGGTTTCTATCCAGGTTCGTCTCCGTAGTCCGAGGAGAAGATGGTGAAAACACCGTTATCCGCTCTTATGTGAATCCAGAAATGCCAAATCCGATGCGGAGGTACTGTCGAATTTGGGAGGCAGGCCGCGCCACGAGCGCAGCCTCTACGTTCTTCGACTCCATTGCCATCGGTCCACATCACCAGACATACGTGGACGGGGCTTTAGGGTACAACAATCCGATCCGCCTTCTTGACCGGGAGTCCAAGGACCTATGGCCGGATAGTGAACGCATCTTCGTCAGCATTGGGACAGGCACTGCCCCAGGTGCCAGTCTGGAAGGGAACATTCTTACGCTAGCCAAGCGTATTCAGGAGATCGTAGTTGAGACTCAGAAAACCCACGAGGAGTTCTACAAAGATCACGAGACAACTCTCGTTTCTAACCGACAATATTTCCGCTTCAATGTCGAGGGTCTCAAACGCATCGGCTTGGAGGAGCACAAGCTTCGCCCAGACATATACACCGCGACAGAAACCTATCTCGCATCCGGCGTTCCCGGAACAATGATAAAGCAGTTGGTGGAGGTCCTAAAGTCAAGTAAATAAGAGTTGACCTTTCGTTTTGGTCTCTTTGGCTAATTTCAAATCTAGCGCCGCCTACATCCAGCAGCCAGCGCGAAAACAATACTTCCCAAGCCCCAACTGTCTCATTGCAAGCGCTCTCAATAGCTAGTTCTCCATCGCCAAAGCTGTCTTTCGCCGAGAAGTTGCAAGCCAAGAAACTGCGGGAAGAATCCGCCCAAAAACTCTTCAGGGCCGTCTCCTTGAACAAGATCGATAACGTGAAGGAACTGCTTGAAATGGGAGCAGACCCCAACGTTCTTGGCAAGAGGCAAGATACTGGTATGGAGGTGTTTCCAATCTATGTTGCTGCAACCAACAAATTTAACGAAGTCCTGCGCTTGTTGATCCAGCACAAGGCCAACGTGGATGCCGTCACCCCCGGTTTTGGAACAGCTCTACACGGGGCAATCTCCCTCTTGAACCAGGAAGGGGTGGAGGCGTTGCTGGAAGGTGGAGCAGACCCTAACAAAGTCGATCGCTCTGGGTACTCACCATTGCAGAATGCTGCGCAGTATAGCGACAATAACCCTGGTATCCTTGAGGCTTTGCTTTTGGCAGATGCTGAGATCGATTTACAGACACCCATCGGGACCGCATTGGATCGTGCGATGGGGATGGGTCAATTTAAGACCGCGCGTGTTCTTCTCAATGCAGGCGCAGATCCAGACCTTGTCAGGGACAATTATCAACACATGTTTAAGAGTGTACCTGCTTAAACCCCCTAGTTTAGCAAGCAAAATCTGTTGTGTAGAAAATAAAGACACTCATATGTACTTCTACTAAATCTGCCAAGCACCATCCTCCTTTTGGGATATATACTCCGAACATGTATTTTCATTAACTTTAGTCGAGCACTAGCACTCACCAAAGCTGAGTCCAACTCATTTCACTGTCCAGTGACCTTGTACAGTCGATGAGATAGCTGGCAATGAGTCTGAATGACCCTTAATCGAAATCTTATCAATGAGGCATAGCTGAACTCTGACGGCTTGCTGTGTCCCGTACTTTATACTCGCTTAGAAAAGGGGCTGCTTCCGTTGACCGCTTGGTGATGTATGTGCCAAACCATGATTTTGACAGAATATTCAGGATGTCTCTAAATAATAAAGCATCATATAGTAATGAGAAGGAACATAAGCGAGAGTCTGGCACAATTTGGACTGTAGCACGTATATCCACGTGAGGGTGACTTAGTCAGCGGAATTCTCGCACTAAATGACCCCGCATTGACTATTTCCACCTTCAGCTACAAACTCTTGACACCAGCACAATGAGTCGTTCTTTTTAACTACCTTGGTACGGATCGGCATCAAGGTAGTAGAGTTGTTATTCCCGGTAGGTACTATGTTTCTCTTCCCTCGGTATCAGATACCACTTCTTATTTGTTCTTCCATTTCGTCTTCTCCATTCGTTGCTCTCATTCTGCTCTCGGTATTTCACAATGCCGTTCACAAGTTCCCAGCCAGATATTAACCGTATGCACCTCTTCTCTCTCAATCTGCTCCAGCTAATCGTCAGCAACAGTTCCATCCAACATCACGAATTGGACATGGCTGTTCAACTCCCCTGCATCTCCTCTCCAGACAATACCTCCTTCCGAACTCGCAGGCTATACAAACGCCAACACTACCGAACGCCTCTCCTACGCCTCCGTGAAAACCCACACCACCCACCTCTCCACCGCACTCGTCAAGCACTACGATCTCCAGAAAGGGGACGTTGTAGCTCTCTTCTCACAGAATACAATATGGTATCCCGTGGCAATGCTGGCGGCCAACCGCGTCGGAGCAATCATATCGGGGGCTAGTCCAGCTTATAATGTGGAAGAGATGACTTATGCGCTGAAGACTGCTGGTGCGAAGTTCTTGTTCACGATTCCTGGGAGCATGGGTGTCGCTACGGCGGCGGCGAAGAATGCGGGAATACCGAGGGAGAAAGTATTCTTACTCGAGGGGAAGACGGAAGGGTTCAAGACCATGTCTGAATTGCTAGACTTGGGGAGGAAGGAGGGTGAGAGTGGACAGGTTGAGGAGTATAAGCTGAAACCTGGAGAGAAGAACAAGGATTTATGTGGATTTCTGAGCTTCAGTTCTGGGACGACTGGACTTCCGAAAGCAGTATGTTATATTTTCCTCTCCAACTAAGCATAGGACTGATTGGTTTTTAGGTCATGATCTCCCACAAGAACGTAATAGCTCAATGCCTCCAAATCCAGCAAATCACCCCCGACACCCACAAAAAGGTCCTTGCTGTCCTCCCCTCCTTTCACATCACTGGACTCGTCCACGCGCTGCATCTTCCAATTCTCCTCAACGCAGAAGTCTACATGCTCTCTTCCTTCACCATGAAATCTATGCTCGACACCATCGTCAAGTACCGTATCCCGGAAATCCTGCTTGTGCCACCAATCATCATCCGATTAGTCCGAGACCCAATTGTTGACGAATATGATCTGAGTTTCATAACGAGATTTAGTTCTGGTGCAGCACCGTTAAGTGAGGAAATAATACAGTTACTGAAGAAGAAATTCCCAGGCACGGGATTTAAGCAAGGGTACGGTATGACGGAGAGCTGTTCTTGCATAACTGCTCATCCTCCTGAGAAATACGGGTTTGAGCATGCGCATAAAGTCGGCACTATCTGTGCTTCGACTACCATCAAAATCATCGATGAAGAAGGGAATGAACTTGGTATTAATCAACCTGGCGAATTACTTGCAAAAGGACCACAGATCGTGATGGGGTATCTGAATAATCCACAAGCAACGAAGAACACGTTTGATAGCGAAGGCTTCCTGCATACAGGTGATCAAGCAGTGATAGATGCGGAAGGAATGGTTACTATCACAGATCGCATTAAGGAGATGATCAAAGTTAAAGGGATTGGGGTTGCGCCTGCGGAGCTGGAGGATTTATTACTGGGTCACGAACATGTGGAGGATGTGGCGGTGTTGGGGATAATGGATGAGTATTCTGGGGAGAAACCGAAGGCGTATGTAGTAAGGAAGAAGGGCAGTCCCGAGGAGAGGGAAACGGGACAGAAGTTGTTGGCATATGTGAAGGAGCGGAAGGTAAGGCATAAGTGGTTGAAGGAGGTGGAGTTTATTGCAGAGATTCCGAAGAGTGCTAGTGGTAAGATTTTGAGGAGGTTATTGCGGGATAAGAGTAGAGGAGCGAGCGAGGGCGTGGTGGTTAGAGATGAGGTTGCTGCAAAGGCGAAGCTGTAGATAGTTGAGTTGGAAGGTAGGTCATCATGACTATGCTCGTGATCTGAGCAATCCAACTTTAACCCCGTTTGAACGCAAACAGACAATCATCTTATGTAGAGGTAGGCCACAATTGAAGCAGGCTTTGATGCAATCGTTCTATTCATTGCGGACTTCTCTTGGTACAAGCGTGGTATCCGCTATATCATTCTCCTCCAGACGCCCTCAGCAATGCTTTTGACTTTTCCAGTCTCCAATGATCAAATTAACTCCCCAGAACGCCAAATGTATTCACAGTCCGTTTCCATTTCCATGATCAGACGCAGAGTCTATAACTAGCATATCGTCCTGCCGTTTCAGATTTTCTAATAATCTTGACCACTTGACCTCGTCTCAATCCTAGATATCGTGCGACTGGATCTCCCAATTGAATTCTAGGCAGCTGTGTATCTTTCAGCCTGTACCTATGCAAAAGCGCAGTCCTCTCTTCCTTGCTCAACAAAACATGTTTAGGCACCAATTCGTGATGTGTGATATTGACCAGCAGATCCGTCTCAATGAAGCACTCGATTCTCGTCTCAGACGCGACAGCAGGAATGATCTTTAGTGCAGCAGGTGTAATGTTGACGCTTGTGATTAAGATACCGGTGTGGAAATTATTCGCGGTGAGGTACTGGGCGAAAGCGCGCATCTGCTTGATACCAACGTTCGAATCAGGCAAGAACTCAACCCAGATCGTGCCAATGTCAGGGCTTGCAGGATGGGGATCGCTAGGTGTGACAGGGTTTGAGTATCGCTTCATCATTTCGCTGCTAGGACGGGCAGAAAAGTTCATACTCTTGCGACTGAAGCATTCTGGTAAGTATGTCGCCATGAGCTCAACGGGAAAGGAATTACCTGATGCTGCCATCATCCGACGTAAACTTGGCCTTGAAATCTTCAAAGCTGATCTTGACTTCCGCTTCAGAGAGCTCGTAACCTCGGTCCTGTACCATCTCGTGGACTGTTCTCCATGCGCGCCATAGTCTGGCTGATTCACGTTCCCCAGCTTCGCGCTGCTTGCGCATACGATCCTCGTCGCTCGACATTATCACGATGGTCTGAGTCCTAGATCCCGCTCTCTGGTAATGGTCGAGGGGCTCTCTGCCGGAAGGAGTATGGTCGCCGGTGGTGGTGTTGTGAGATGGAACTGAGGTCAAAAGTCGATGAGGAGGCTGCTTTGATACTAGCGTCCTTCTGGAAAATATTCACAAGGCTCTGCACACTTGGCTCGCTTCGGACTGCCGTAGGCCTTCCATCGATTTTGGGGCCGGGGTCTCGTGTAAATCTGTTCTTGGGTCCGTCGAATAATTTCACACACACACAAGATATTAACTTACTCTTGTGCGCGAGCAACGCCAAATTGTCCCCGTCAAGAGGGCAATTGAACTCACACACCACCGATCTAGGTGTCAGTCAATCTACTGCAATCATGGCTGACGTCGCAACTCCATCCGGCGCCGACATGTTCGACGGGGGTGCAGCAGACAAGAAGAAAGCCGTTGAGTCGAAGCCAGAAAAGCCTGATGAAGCAAAGTACCAGGAGAGTCTCGCAAAGGCAGAGAAAGAACTTGCCGTGTCACAGAAGAGATTAGTACGTCACCTTCAAAATCCAAATCATCTTTTGCGCAAACTATCGTCATCGGCAAGTTACATTATATCTAACTAATATGGGATGCTGCAGACAGACGTTAAAAAGAAGATAGAGCTCGCAAAGCCTCAGAACAAGGATTCCCCATCTGGCAAACGCCAAGCTGAACTCCTAGCCGAAATCAAGCAAATCAGGGAAAAGCAGAATATTGGGAAACAGGGCCGCAACAAGATCCAGGAGGAGATTAGGACAGGGAACCAGAAAGTAAAGGAGCTCATTGCTCAACAGAAAGTTGCTCGCAGCAGGGTCAATTTCAAGAATGTCGATGAACTCGACCGAGAAATTGACAGATTGCAAAAGCAAGTCGATAGTGGGAATATGAAGATTGTGGATGAGAAGAAGGCATTGGCAGAAATCTCCAATCTGCGCAAGCAGCGCAAGGGATTTGCTGGTTTCGAGGAGAGCCAGAAGCAAATTGACGAGACAAAGAAGAAGGTCCAAGACCTCCACGACTCTATAAATGACCCCGAATCCAAGGCACTTAGCGAAAGGTACACAGTTGTCCAGAATGAGCTGAATGGGATCGACAAAGAGCGTAACGAGGCCCACGAGAATTTGAACGGTCTCTACAACGAGCGCACAGTTCTGCAAAAGGAGCAGCAAGCGAAGTACGCCGCCGTCAAGGATATTAAGGACGAGTATTGGAAGCAGACTCGTGCTGTTCAACAGTACGAATACCAATCCCGCCAACGAGCACGCGAGCGCAAGAAGGCTGAGAACGAGAAGTACCACCAAGAAAAGCGAAAGGAGCGTGCTCAGCAAATGCTTGCCGAAGCCAGTGACAAGGCTTACCTGGACGAGATCCGCCGTGCTGAATCTCTAATGCGATTCTTGGACCCCTCGTACTCTTCCGAAAAGGCTCCTCTGCAAGCTCCTTCGCAATTCCAGGCTACAGCTCAAAGAACTGTTGACGACTCATCTCCTAAGGGAATGAAGGTTGTCCGAAAAGAAGAAGAGGACTATTTCGCCGGCACTGGGGGCAAGAAAGGAAAGAAGGGGAAGAATGCCAAGAAAGCTGAATCTCCCGCTCCAGCAGCTGCCACGAAGTATAGCTGCCCACCCTCTGTCATCGATGACTGCCTGGCCATCAAAATCGAGCCACCAATGACTGCTGCTGAGGTCCCTACTGCATTGGCTGCCGTCAAGGAGAAGCTTGATTTCTGGAAGTCTGACCAAAATGCCCAGACCAAGCGAGTAAGTTCCATTGTATCCTCCCTTAGAACTTGTACCTAACCTACATCAGAACATCGAGAAAGCCCAGAAGGAAGTTGAACGTCTTGAAGCTGAAGAAGCAGGCTCGACCCCCGCTACTCCCACTACCTCTGCACCGCACGCCAACGGCGAAACCAAGGCCACCGCATCTGTTGATGAGGGCGGTTCCGTCGCAAACGAAATCGAGCTTGTCAAGAGCGCTGCCGCCGATGTCGTCGCTGACCTCAAAGGCGCCAGCCTCGAAGACAAGGAATAAATCCCCTGTCTACTACTGCTTGTCTTCACCTGCGTTCTCCCATTCGGATCATCTGCACCAGAAGTTCAAGGTCTACTCATCGGGGAAGCGGGAAATTTCTAATATTGCTGAAAATACTTTGCGAGGTGACAGAATCGGACAAAAAAAAGTTTGGCATATTGCACTGCACTGCAACTATACTGACTGATGGTGGGCGCTTGATTAAACGGGACCTTTCTTGCCTGTATTTTACTAGGGGTCAAAGAGGGGATGAGGGATAGGTCTAGATCTAGAATCTTGATCTGTCCTAGGGGAAGGGGAAGCTTGCAGATACTGGTTGATGGATGGGTTGGACAGGAGAGCGTTGATCTTATTACGAATGCATCATTGGCGCATTAGTGATAGAAACACTACTTGCTATATTCTTCATTGTCCCAGTGCCTGATCGTGTGACTTGTGAGCTGAGACTTTGGAGTTTATGTCTAGTCTTTGCTCGATGCAATAAACAAGGGCTTTGTTGCACATCGCCGGGTCAATGTCTGACTGTTTTCCAGACATTTGATGGTATTTATTCCACATCACGAGAACTGAATGCCCACCACGCCTTTTCTAGACATCAATGGATATTTTTTACATGTTTACAGACACCACAGCTAATCATTTTCCAGAAAATGAGAGCTTCGTTCCATATCTGCACATATACACGCGGGAGAAAAGACACAACTGATCCTACTACCCTCAAGATAAAGAAAGATCTTCTTTGGTTGAGTAGTACCCACTACCTAGATGACATCTTCACATCGCAATAATCTTCTCGTGATGTCACTATTAAATAGTAGCAACCACTATTCTTCACACCATCAGCTACATCATCACGCGAGACAGTCCGTACATCACACACACCCAGACCATCGCATCACATCATCTAAATTTACTAGTCAATACCAACACCAAACCTATTTCCTAAGATAAACTCCATAGTACGAACCATCACATCACATGCGACGTCACCAAGATACAAACCAGTACATGAAATAAGTTCTTTATTTACTATCAACACTAAACCTACCCCCGCTAAAAACTCCACTGCTATGCTATACTGAACAATCATTCAATGGACCAATGAATCAGATGCCCAATGCACGCTATGATATGACTTGAGAAGGGAAGTGAAGTGAAGATTGCCTCATGATTCGGACCAAAAGTTGATGATGGAACTCGTGACTTCGTCTCGTGCCACTCCCACACGAATATTTATATCTGGGTGGGTGGGCAGGTACCTCGTACTCAGATAACATTATGTCCTGTGACTCCCTATTTCCTGATTACTGGTTTTTGTATTTTGGTGTGTTGGGTACGTATCCTGCTCTTGTGTACGCAGTTTCTCGCTTTGTACTGCTGATTTTGGGTAGTGAGTCCTGCGTATGTGCGTATTGACGTGTTGGTGACTTTTTTGCATCTGCGTTACTGCAGCTCCTGCCATTACTTTCTCCTTTTGTCGCTTTTTGCTGATCGATCTTGAATTTGAGGAATGTGATGTGGTAGTCGGTGTCGAAATTCTTCGTGTAACTCCCTGATTTGCCCCCCGTGCTCGGCTCACTTCGCCTCGCCTCAATAATGCGGCTGCACATATCCATATCCGCCCATAGGTGGAGCATAGACCGCACCTGGCCGACTCCTCTCTCTCGCCCCTAGGCCTGGCGGTAATGGAGCCTCCACTCTCTCTAGCCTGACCCGATCCCGCTCCCGCTCTCGCTCATCCGCCCCTCTACTCCTCCGCCTCCGCCTTCTCTCCTCAACCTCACTCGGTTCCCGAAGCCTGACCTTCCTTTCCCTCTCCCGCCCCACAGCCACTCCTCCAAGCGCGCTTAATGGTGGATCCCTAACTCCTGGCTCTTCGTCCCCTGGCAAATTCAGGTCTACCAATCCATAGAAATACTCCAGTACCTCGGGGTATCGTTGCACAGACGCTTTCCAATCTTCATCGATTCCGCGTTTCAATTCTGCGTCCGCGGCGGCGATCTCAGATGGGTGTGGTCGGGCGCGATAGTAATAAGCTGCTCGTTCGGTAATACGTTGGATAGTTTGGGCATGGTGGTCTTTGCGTCGAGTTGTGAGCATGCTGAAGTAGGAGAGGATGTAGTCTTGGGCGTGGCCGCGAACCCAGGCTCTAAGATGGCAGACAGATCAGTACTGATGCAATGTATTATAGAAAGGGTGCAATAGAGGTTTGGGAATGGGGACAGAACGGCGAGGAAGGAGGATATACCGTATATCATTGAACACAGTGGTCATCATCCTTTGCTCTGCTTGCCGTACCGCAATGTCCAATCCCTTAGCCTCGCACTCGCACTGAGCCAGAGCCGGCTGGCTGCAAATTGCACAATCCGGGTCCATGATCGCAACCGGTTTCTTTGATCTGCTATGTTTGATCAACATGATTTCGGGACGAAGATATGGCATCCCTTCTAACTCCGCCACAACGAACGGACTATAAAGAAATTTTAAACTAATACAAGTGCAGAAATGTAAGAGGACGTGGCGAGTGGTTGTGGGAGCCGAGTATGTGCAGAGGTGGAGTAGGGGAGAAAAAGGAAGATGGTAAACATGTCCAAAATGGGAACACCGCCATTTTGTATCAGGAACCAGAAACAGGAGGGTCTCATTGGAGAAGCTGCTGATGGGCCCGAATGGACGGTGTAGAAGTCATTAGGGGCATGCCATGCGTGTGGATGAAGGGAGTAAGTAGCAGTGGGTGTGGGAGGGAAGGGGAGGGAAGGGGGGGATGAGCCTCCAAGATCACTCACCCGCCTTTTTTGCTGGATATCTCGATCACGTTGGCGTTGTCCTGTCCCTTGGACTCCTGCTAGCCCGGTCTTCCGCACACAACACACGGTACATATATCGGGAGGCCAATCGATGGTGTTGGCGGCTTCTCAAACACAGGAATGAAGATGGGTAGATCGAATGTCAGAGGAAGAAACAGGCCTGTAGAAGAGAGTGCTTTGGCGGCAGCATCACCGCTCGACAACGCAGACCTGGCAGACCCAGACACAGATGTCGTCGCTCATCTCATCCGCCATGGCAGACTTTAAGTGGGGAGCGAGCCGCGTTGGAGCAATAGAAAAGAGGCAATGGGCGTTGGAGTGTCGTGGCTCGAATGCTTGACATCGCGTGCGCAAGGCCGATGCACGACGAGGGGGGAGTGTTGCATATCATGAGATCCGGTTGGGGAGAAGACGGGGGTGACCAATGGGACATGTGAGGAGGCGCGACGAGGCGAGCGCCTGCAGCGTTAGGTGCAGGAGGAGAAGAGCCTGGGATTACACCGCTTTGGAGGCGGCGAGAGATTGGTACGAGAGGCGAGAGCGAGTGGGAGAGTGAGAGGGAGAGTGCAGAGAAGAGGAGATACTTCTCGAGAGGAGAGGCAATACAAGATCTTACCACCGTGGAGTTGAATGAAGAGGAAGAAGTACCTGGCAAACATGTTGGAGAGGAGAGCCGAGCCGGCATGTGAGAGGCTGTCTCGGAATTTGAGACAAGCCTTGCCGACCGCGTACGGCAGCCTCGCATGTACTACGGCGGCCGAGATCTTTTTCTGCGCTGTCAATATCAGATTCGTCTGAGCCGCATCCAGCACCACCTCCACTCTCTACCTGTGGATTGAAAATGCCACCACGATGTCCCACTCCTCACGGGACATTGGCACCCTTCCTCTATCCGTTCCTGTTCTCCCAAACAGCTAAGACCAGCCTTCGTCCCCTTCTCTCCTCCATCCGCAAACAACGCAACAGCACCCAAATCGGACAACATCTCCCAGAATCCCACCTTAACCCTCCACCGACCGACTACGGCCGCACTATCTTCAGCGATCGTGCAACTGTAACCCTGTGTGCGGGCTCAGGCGGACATGGCTGTATCTCATTTCTCCGCGAGAAGTACATCTCGGCAGGTCCCGCAAATGGAGGAGATGGTGGCAGTGGAGGAAATATCTATATCCAAGCGGTGCGCGGCGAGACATCTCTGCATAAACTGGCACGACGCAATATCCTGAAAGCTGGGAGGGGAAAGAACGGAAAGGGGAAAACGCAAGGAGGAGAACGAGGAGATGATATAGTCGTCCAGGTTCCGGTTGGGACAGTCGTACGAGAAATTTCACGCGTGGACCCCGTCGCGGATGAAGAAGCAAGAAGGAGAGTGGAAGGCGGGAAAGAAAACGCCGTTGAAGGTGCGGATGGAAAAGGGCCCTGGAAATGGGACCGCGAGAAATGGTTACTGTATCCGGCTATTACGCCGGAAGACATTGCCACAGCAGAGTTTCCGAAACTACCTAGAGGGAGGAGATCACCTCTAGCGATGGCACAGGTCAAGGGGCCGATCAGCTTGGATTTGAGCAGGCCGATGGAGAGGCCGCTGTTGCTTGCTGCGGGAGCGGTTGGTGGGTTAGGGAATCCGCATTTCGTGTCGAAGATGGTTCCTAGGCCTAAATATGCCACGAAAGGAGAAGAAGCTGTCAGAATTACGTTGGAATTAGAGTTGAAGCTACTCGCTGATGTTGGCCTAGTGGGGCTACCCAATGCTGGAAAGAGCACTCTATTGAGGGCTATGAGCAACAGCCGAGCAAGAGTTGGAAACTGGGAGTTCACGACCTTGCAACCGAACATTGGAACGGTCGTTCTTGACAACAACAAAGGACGACCCTTGGCACATGCGTCCCTGGAGAACGGAGAGCCAAGAACGAACTTCACCATTGCAGATATCCCTGGTCTGGTGGAAGATGCGCATCTGGATCGAGGTCTTGGAATCAGCTTCTTGAGACACGTCGAGAGAGCCCGGGTATTGGCATTTGTAGTTGATCTTGGAAAAGGCGACGCAGTCACCGCCCTCAAAGGTCTTTGGAAAGAAGTCGGCGAGTACGAGCGGATGAAAATCGAGGAAGAGAAGGAACTCATAGAGCCAACCGTTCACTGGAGTCCTTTCACTTCAGTCGAGGATGCACTGGCCAACCGCTCAGAAACCATTGTCATCAACTCAGGCCCAACTTTCGAGAACCCTTTAGCGCCAGAACTACCCAGTATTGCTGATAAGCCTTGGTTTGTGGTTGCTACGAAGGCAGATCTCCCAGGAACGCAAGAGAATTATCAAAACTTGAAAGATTATCTGGAGAGGGTGAATGCGGATGAGGAGCCACATCCAAGTGGGCAGAAGAACGTATGGCAAAAGAGGGTTGAAGCAATACCTGTCAGTGCCATCAATGGTCACGGGGTCGAGAAGATCACGGAGTGGATCGTGGGTCTGCTGGATGCCTAGACCACTGTGCGATCAAGCTATCGCCATGTACATCGATATGTATTCTAGTGTACTACCTAATGTACAAGAACCCCATTGACTCTGTGTTGATCTTTTTCTCATACTTGGTTTCATTTTAGTTTACGGACATCGTCAACAGCTGCATCCTTTACCTAAGCTCATGATAACTAAACCCGCCCAACTGTTCAAGCGCCGAAAGCAACCTCCCATCTAAAAATTGCTGCCTGATAAACCAAAACTGTACGGCGCGAATAACGCTAGTGCGTGCATTTACCCACGCGTAGCAGTATACGCGAAGCGAGGAGCAAAAGTCGACACCAAAAAAAGACCTGGCACATAAACAAAAATAATAAATAAATAAATAGAAACAAGAAACAAAACAAACTCCCAGGCCCCCCAACGGGGCCACCGGAGAACAAACCCAATTAAGGGTTTCGCTTTTTAGAAGGGGGAGGGGGTCCACCACTTTTATCTCAGGGGCGGCTGCTGTGAACTTGTTAGTTATGATTTTTCATTGGGAGATGGAAGGACTTACGTGATTCAGCTTTTCGGGATTGGCGTGGTGGGGTTTTGCTTATTCAGTTCTGTATGGGTAGGTAGGTGTGAAGCGAGGTGGTTGGTAGGTGAGTTCACTTTTGGGCTGGAGGCAAGGTGGTGGAGGGATGTCAATACACGCGTATGTTTGAGGTAAGCAACCTATGAACGCAGGTGAATGATGGATTATCACGTCACATGAGATGGGGTTCATGCTCACTTGTATAGCGGCAAGACAAGATATGTGGAACAACAGCATGTGAAAGTCCGTACGTAGGTGAATCATCTTCAACTCATCTCATACATCCAACCCTTTATTTCATTCTCGGTCACCTATCACATCGGCTCGGCATAGTTTGAAGTCTACACCAGCTGCAGCAATACAATGGAGAGATAACCGAAGACCAAAAAGAAGAGCTTGCCCACTACATCTACCAACAACGGCACTTTCCTCCAAAGACTTCGCACCTAACGCAATCTAGCGTCCGTCCAGTAATCAACCGAAGTGCGGTCGATGTATGTATGTATGGATCAATTTTGCAACCTCCCACACGATTCATAAACTAAGCTCGCCTACGTTAGGTGATGATGGCCTGTACTATGATTGGCACTTTGATGCCAATAGCATACTCGCGCTCATGAAAACTGAAAAACATTTCCAGGCGCTCCTTGCACGATGCTCTTGTTCAGAGCTCCATTTTGAGAGTCTTATCTTTCTAGGTTCAACTATCCATTGTCTAGAATCTAGAGCGGTGTGCTATACATGATCTTGTGCATACGCGACGACTCCTTCAAGATTGAGGCCGAGTTGCGACTTTCATAAAGCGACTCTGAAAAACTGACTTGGCCACCAGACATCTACGCCCAACTCCGATGCAACCTTCAACGCCCACTCTGGTTCCCTGAGGAACTGCCTAGCAACGAGAATAACATCGGCCTTGGGCTGTTTACCGTCCTTAGCATTAGTCATCTCCTCCGCTACCTCAGCTTCCTCGTGAATACTGTTCTCGAGCTGGGTGACGGCACTGGCCTCCTCGACGATGTCTCTCGCCTGCTCCGCTTCCGTGATCATGCCAACAGCGCCAATAAGAAGCTTCAAGTTATCGGCCTGCACGACGTTCCTGATACGACCGGCGATCTCGATGTGGGAGCCCTTGGTGTTAACTCCGTCGATTCGTTGCTTAGGAGAATTGCCGCCGCTACTGACGTCCAACAGGTCAACGCCAAGAGCAGGAAGTTGTTTGGCAATCCTGATCGTTGAATCAACGTCCCACGACCCCAGCTGCTTACCTAAATCGGTATCTTCCAAATACTCGGTTGATGATATGCGAAGGAAGAGGGGCATACTTGCTGGAATGACTTTCCTAACCGCTTTGATAACGTCAAAAAGTAGTCTCGTCCTGTTTTCAAAACTACCGCCGTATTCATCCGTCCTTCGGTTAGAGATTGGCGAGTAGAATTGGTGCAGGAGGTAGCCATGTGCAGCATGAATCTCAATCACGTCAACTCCAGCCTTCACACTCCTCTCTGCTGCCTTCGCAAAATCCTGCACAAGCTCCTTAACCTCTTGCGTCGTCAAGGCCTGAGGGGGCCAGAATCTGCTCTGCTCACTATCGAAAAAGCCATCCCAAGTTTGGCTTTCTCCGCCGGAAGGACCTTTCACGTCAGCCGGCCACCCACCAATATCTTTGTCGGCGCGCTTAGACTTTCTCCCGAGGACGGTTGATAGCCAAGGTGCAGCTGTACTACTCTTTCGGCCAGCGTGGGCTAGTTGTATGCCTACGAGAGCACCTTGGGACTTGACAAAGTCGGCAACTCGCTTCAAGCCTTCGATTTGCGCATCATCCCATAGGCCGGGACAGTTTGGTGAAATCCTCCCGTTGGGCTGAACACTCGTAGCTTCAACAAAAACTAGAGCCGCTCCTTTGATAGCGTAATGGCCTAGTGTTGCAACATGCCAGTCCGTCAGAGCACCAATTTGAGGTCCAGATGCTGCGGTAGAGTACTGGCACATTGGCGAGACGATAATTCGGTTGCGGAGAGTAGCATTGCGGATTTGGAGAGGTGTGAATAGCGTGGGTGTCTTTGAGGAAAGCTCCTTTGGAGTACCGGGAGAGTGTAGATGTTGTGGTGTAAAATAAGGTATGTTCGGGACTGGGGTGTTGTAGTTGGATAGAGCCATTGCGTTGATGAGTTAGCTTGCTTGGAAGAAATAGGGGAAGGAGGTATTCTTATACCGGTTATCACTGTAATTCCGATGTGTGCAATTTATGTAAAACTTCGCGTGCTCTCACTCCTAATATAGCCGAGATGTCGTGATCTCTTTCGGTGCTGTACGCGACATCGAGATTGGCTCGGTACTTAGATGGTGATAAGGTCTCGTCAAACTTCCGCTAAGTCCGGAACACACAAAGCATTGGCGTGCCATTATTACGAATGGTTTTGCGTATCCTTACCAGATTTAGCTGTTTTAGGATATGTAGGTAATTAGCTTAAGTTCACGCCAGTAATTCAGTGGGTTTGCGACTTCGGCAAGTTCGATGCCATGCTGGGAATCTGGCTGCCTACAGTGAGGTTCAGAGAACCCTCAAAGCGTCGTCATTAGAGAACACGATATAGATTAGGACCAATCAGCAAATAGTATCGGGTCGAGTATAGTAGTCAGTAATCTAACACTACAATTTAATAATGGCCTTTTGGAACAGGCCTTCTCTTTCTTTGCTCATATGATTGTTTTCATTTGAAATAATGCCATAATACTTGTACCTTCTTTGAACGCAACAATGGCCAATTACTTTGAACAATGCAACGAGTTTCCATTTAACAAAGACTTTGAGCCTGATTGTCAATGGAGTAGTGTAGTCAAGACGTCAAGTGAACAAGATCCCTTGGATTTGTTTCGTAGCTTTATCTCACAGAGAACAGTAAACGCTGCTAATAAATAGATCAATTAGAAATCTATAAATACATAATGCTTCTCTCATCAGTTTCGTTCTCTTTTAGTAACATCTATCTTTTAACACATAAACACAAATCCAGCATCATCCCATTCAATCAAAATGGCAGACTTGTACAGAAGCTTAAGTAACCGCCTGAGGCGTAGCAAGACTACTGTTACAAGGGACAAACCTCCAGAAAAGTCCCAAGAAAAGCACTATCTCAAACGTGCAAAGGCTGTAAGGAGGATAGAGAGGTTCGACTCTTTGAGGCAAGCCTTATCCGGATCTAGATCGAAAGATCAGGAAGAAAAGATTCCTACCAGTCCCAGTATCGCGTCGATCAAGAGCCAAAAGACAGTCATGAATTTTGAGTCTAAGATAGATGAAGAAAGAAGGAGGAGTGGTGCATCTCTTGAGACTGTCATAAACTTCAAACCGATAGTAAAGGAAGTCTCGACAGTCAATAGAAGTGGAGTCCCTAATCCTAATCAGTACAAGAACAAGCCCCTTCCCCCTCTTCCGGCCCCTCTTCCAGATAGGCCTTACGTATCTCCGGTCGCTCAGTTTGGGTCTTATGACTATGACTGGGAGGAGACTGTCGATATGGCGTACGAGCTTGGGGAATTTATCGATCCAGACATGATTTCGAGAGGGCATCAGACTGATCAAGTAGCACCGCTGCTGGAACCGCCAGTGTCGCAACGGCTGATTGCTCGAGGTAGACCGGTCCCTCAAAGACCTTTTCGTGAGGAGTATCTCGCATCCAGGCCTAGGCCTTCTCGGAAATGAATTCGAGGTCTCGATTCACTGATCAAGGCCGAGTTTTGTTGCACGTCGCAAAGGCCTCTGCATCTAATTGAGATTTGTCGGTTCGCATCGACAAGTTTTTGCTTGCCGTGGAGCGCGAAATTAGTAAAACTGCGACGTGCAACAAAACCTCTACTACAATGGGAAAACGAGGTCACGGTGTCTCATATATGTCCATACAGGGCCGAGAAAGAAGAGGTTTAAAGTGATGGGGTCGAATCCGTGTAAATGATTAAATCTGCTCTTTGTACTAAGCCATCGCGCCGGAATATGATACTAATCAAAATATAAATTTAAATCCTAATCAATTACCTGTTTTACCAAGTGTCTTTCCGTCTAAGTCATCGTTAATGAATATGAACGTGAAAATATGTCAAGAATGACTATCGTACGACCGTGTTCCCTATTTTTTAATTATCGACTAATAAAAGCTTATACGATAATGATGTATATATATTTCAAGATAATTTTGATATTATATAAAGATTTGAATGATCTAAGTCGTGAAGAGCTTAGGAATGTGGAGGGATAGTATTGATGTTGACTACACGGAGCTAAAATATATCGATTTGAAAATTGTCCTGATCCTTGATCGAAGAGATTCAACCCTGCCTCACCTGGAGAAAAAGGTGGCCGATATATGTCTTGTGCGCAAAATCGATAAAACTGTATATTTTCAGGTAACAAATTAATAAATACTATAATAATCTTTCATAGATATGTTTATTAGCTTCTAAATAAGTATAAGTGAAGGCTATAAATATTTTGAACTAGGTAGGCGATGAACAAGGAATTGAGTAAGGGACTTTTTGGTGTTCTCGAGACAAAAATGGGCCACTTTTTTCTCCGAGTGAGAGCCTGCTACACGTATCATTACCACCTACACTCGAGACTCAGGATTATGTTTCATCCGGGAAGCGCATGATCTCGGACGTCGTGAAGAAGCAGTCACGTGCAAATCTAGCGTGGAGCTAGCGTATTTATATCCTCCTGCTCTCTTCTAGTATTGCACTTAATGAACACCCCTTACAAAACTTTGTCGGCACTGGGCAGTCCCTCCTTGCTTATAAGATCGTCATCGGCGTGCAGTTGCCGGACCTAACCACTCTGACTTGCATGCAGAATATCTGACTCCCTTATTTCACGATCTTTGTCCGGATTTTCGGCCGAAATTCGACTAGCTCTGACGCGCATGGTCAATCTCACAAACTCGGCCAAGGTGGACTGGTGGCCCTCTACTGACACCAATATTTCGTGAATGGATATTAGAATACGACAAATCTTCTTCATTTCCAGAGTCATATGAGAATGTCGGATTATACTATACCTATTGAGGGCCACCGTCGGAAGAAAGTCCGCAAAGGCACACGGTCCTGCTGGGAATGTGTGTACTAAACCGCGTGATGAGCTGCACCGCTGACGAAGGACAGGTAAACGTAGGAAGATTAAGTGTATATATCAGTCGGAGGAGCATTCGATCTGTGCTGGCTGTCTAGACAAGGGTGCTACCTGTCTCAGCCAAGAGTATGTCGACACTCAGTCGTCACGCGATGTAGGAAACTCGGTGTTAACCCAGCGTATGGAAAGGGTAGAAATGTTGTTAGAGAAATTTATGGAAAAGGTTTCGCAGGCTACGGAAGGAAATACCTCCGCCGGTTCAGCCAATGTTCTCAGCCCCTCGTCAACACCAGCAACGAAACACGACTCACAGCGACCATTTATACCATTGTTCGACGATGTTCTTGAACAGCATGGTGAAGCCGATACATCTATGCCGCGTCCGCATTCAGTCTCGTTATCAAACTCGAGTACGTCAGCGAGTCTGGGTAAGGGACGATCGATTGGAAGAACCGAGAAGCTACGCCGACGACTCGCTGAGATGTTGCCTTGTCAAGAGGATGTGGATCATCTCTTGGACATGAGCAACAGTTGGTGGCTAATTCAGCGACATATAATGCCACATTTAGTCAGAATAACTGAACACGATCTCCAAAGACCGTTCGATGTCTCGACTGTCTCAGCAAGTCATCCGGTAATCATTGCGAGACTTCTTCTCTGCGTAGCGATTTGTATTCAGCAACTGCCACCGAACATTGACCTGAAAATATTTCAGACCAAAATACCACTTCAAGAAATGATGGAGATGATCATCGCCTTTATTTCTACCACGGTAACTTCTGATGATGAGCTCATTGGAAGCATGGGAGGTATTGAATGTCTTTTACTCCAGGCAGTATACCAGATCAACGCTGGAAATCTCCGAAGGTCATGGTTTGCCTCCCGAAGAGCAGTTAATGTGGCCCAGCTCATGGGCTTACACAGAGTATCTCTGGAGACCTCCCAGGAACCGCCAGACTTGTTGGAGACGAGGCGTCACTACATGTGGTACCAGATAATAAAAGGGGTATGTTAAAAACTGGCCTTCGTCCGAATTCAGCTGACATTTACTAGGACCGCTACCTCTCTCTTATCCTTGGTGTCCCATCTGCCACTGGTGTGGCACCATTCTCTTTTGACGACAATGCTCCCTGGCTTACAAGTGAACATTTCTACAACAAACAACTCTGCCATATCTCTGGCCTCATCCTTGCTCGAAACCAGGGCGATTTCGCTCACGCTTTCTCCGCCACCCAAGAAATTGACGAGAAGCTCGACTCGCTCGCAAAACAGATGCCGCGAAGCTGGTGGCAAATCCCTACCAGCGCTATAATCGGCCGCACCGATGAAGCAGCTTCTCAATTCGAGCGAGTAATGTGCCAAATCTGGCATTTCGAACTGGAGACTCTAGTCCATCTGCCGTTCATGCTGCGTGCAGCGACTGAGAGACGTTACGAATATTCCCGCGTTTCCTGTTTGCGTGCAAGTAGAGGCTTGATTAAAACGTGGATGTTCATCCGTGAGGTTCACGGTACGACTTTGATCAGCAATCTTGTAGAATTCCAAGCTTTCACAGCAGCGATCACGCTCCTTTTAGGGCTTTTAGGACCAACAGGCACTACCACCGACCCGGCCACGTTGAAAGACCGATACGAGGACATGCAGCTTGTAGAGACGGTAGTCCAGATTCTTGCAGGACTGAAGCGGAATGGGTCCGGCGTGCACGTCGTCAACCAAAGCATCTCTGTCATTCGCACTATCCAAGGCGTCCTGGAAAATGAAGGCAACTCGTCAGGGAATTTGCGCCTCGAAATCCCTCATTTCGGCACCATCAGCATTGCGCGCAGCGGAGCTGTGCAATCGCTCCAAGGCGATCGCATTCTGGGCGCAAACCTACGCTCTGACGTGATGTCGATGGAAGTCAACCCGCCACTCCAAGCCAGGTCATCTAGCCCGACCCGCTTACCAACTGGTGTAGGAAGTACATGGACGTCGACATCTATCCCTAGGAGCCAGGGGTATCAGACCGGCAATAGCGAAGGAGTAATGATAGATAGCAATGGTGCGAGGATGACGAACACCATTCTACAGTTCACGAGCACCCAGTTTCCGACGTTCGAGGCGCAGGCGATGGACATTTCTTCAGAGTGGCCCTCTCAGGAAAGCAATGTTATGTTCTTTGACAGCTTGCTTAGCACAGATCTAGAGGGCAATTGGGATCTCTAGTCTGACGAGCGGAGGATTTATAAAGCACGGGCAAATGAGCTCGCTGCTATCATCAGAGGGGCTTTTTGGCGGAGAATGGTTATCTCCACTAGCTTATATATGTGTGCTTCAAGTTCCAGAAGCTGTAAACGGCATATCGAATGATATGATATACTGACTCACTGCTCCAGGAGGTGCTTTTTTTGTATGAGGAACCGGCCTTATTTTTGCAATTTTATGCAAAAAAAAGTTTGGACATTTACCCAGCATGGTAGTTCCAGTTGCATAGATTATATGTCATTTTTGCATAGGAAGAAACTCTTGTGAGCACAGAGTACGGTGCGTGTCATGTAGGCTTTTAAAGCCAAGCTGCGATAAAAGTCTACTTCAATTAGAAGGATTTTTGGACATCACGTTGAATATTAGAGAACAAGCATCAAGTTTGGAGAAATTTCTTTCATTGAATGGACAACTATCGTTAGTACATACTGAGGAGGACCAGCTCACCCAAGCGATGAAACAGGGGTGGGATGAGGGGAGGGAGATGGGAATATGGTTAGGGTTCACTTACCTGATCAGGAACTATGCTCCATGCTCCTCGTTCGTATCATCTTTACAGATGTTCCGTGAACTTTGAGGCCCTGTGTTGTGGTCGGCTTGGAGCAGTGTTCGAGCGTTCGAAGCGACCGAGTTGTGGTGGACCAGATCCAGTGGCCTTGGGTACGGTCAGTGGGTTCTCTCGTCTCGGTGCACGCGGCCTCCCGTCGGAGCCAGTTTGCTGGACAACTGGAGCTGGAAGAGCTGGCAAGGTGCCAGCCCTTGGCAGCCAACCCGTTCGATCACTTGCACTTGCGGCGCGGGGGTGTTGTTCATTTCTGATGGACTTCTCTCCCACCCCACCGACTCGTCGTTCCCAATGCTCTTGATACTCCCCAAATTGTCGCATTGGCATGCCATTGCGATTCAAGGAGGTTCCTATAGCCTTGACGCTCCCACGAGCGATCCGCTCCGTCTGCGAGCGCTGGATAGGGTGCTTAGGTTGGGAATCGTCCGCCAGGGACTCGATTGAAGGACTTGGGCTGATCAGCGGTTGTCTGACTTTCGCTGGGCGAACTTGCTGTGGCATCCCCGGGAGAGTAGGGTTGGGGTTGATGGAGTCAGGTGTTGGTAGTGACTCGTGTGGTTGATTTTGTGGTCTGTTGGAGTCTGCCTGGTCTGGTCTGTTAGAATTCGTAGTTCCCGCCACGGTTTTGCGTCGTCTGAGACGAGTGCTAATTTTGCGGAGAATATCCATATTGAGATGGATGAAATGTAAGAGAAATCACTTATAGAGAACAGGGTTCAGCTTCATAAATACCGGATTAGACAAGGCTGTTCATGGCTCGAAATCATTTATTGTTCTCAACAATATTAGCTCTGTTTTCTTGTCTTGAAAGTCTATTTGGACAAGGACATTGTTCCCCTGTGCGCTTCTATTTCTCGTGTATCGCCGAGCATTGAAGTCGTCAAAGGAGATTCAACTGTTCACACTAGCGCAGACTTTCGTAGTCTTTGTCTATTGTCTTTATTTCATACGCTTTATAAAGAGACTTCTCCTCTCCATTCATAGTTTAGTTTTTATAAATTAATCTAAATTTCTTAAAAGAAAGCTAGCTCAAAACGCTTGCTTTGAAGAAACAATGAGGACGCTTTTTGCGACCCTGAATCGCACTGCATTTGTTCTACCACTCTACGTTCTTCGATTTCACTTTCACTCATCCATAAACCCGCATCAGGCATGAAGTGCTGTAGTGAACCATATTCGATAAAATCGGTTAGGAAAGTTGGGCCATCCTTAGGGCCTCGCTCACTAAAAGCTTGAGAAGCGGGGCGGCCCCTGGAATTAATAAGAGGACAGCAACACTATTAAGATCAAAAGTTCAAGATTGATTGACACTTAAATCTTTTAAAACCACATTATTGATGGTTCCCTCGGCTGTATTTTATTATCGCTACTCACTATGACTATGTAGTTTATACAGAAAATAATAAGTTTATGTCATTTGATCCGAGTCACATCAAATTTTGCTTATCTTTGCAATATAGAGTTTTGGAAAGGTTCATTATACATTAAGAAATATATTAGGAATTATTACTATTAGTGACTGTCTACAAGTAAGGATAGCTACTAATTTGATCACGAAGGGATTGTAAGGATTTTACGATGCAAGTAGAAAGTTATGCTTAAAGGAAGTATTATTAATTGCTAGAACAGGGAACGTGTACAAGCAGGCTTTTGTGTAGTCTTTTACATTTTCCGATTATCGATCACTTTCCCCTCCTCTAGCAAGTTCGCTGGTTTTCTTGTAGGAAGATAGAATCCATGGACTCTATTACTTGCCACTATTCCTCGATGATTGTCGGACTGCACCCCTACGTCTCAGCGCATGCGTCAAGCCAACCTGTCCTGTTTCGAGCTTTGGAGGATCAGATGCTGATGCCTGAGAAGCTCCTTCTTCGTTTGGAAGATCTTCAGGCTCACTCACCACCTGCCGTGACTGGTCGCTAAAAAAGTCCCGGGTCCATCTGCTGTTTTGTCTTTCAGGTTGCTGCGTTGTGACCTGAGCTGTAACTGCCTCGACAAACTCCGATCGGAGGGCAAACTCTTGATTGGATCTGCCAGCAGATGCCATGGTTGTTTGTGCTCTAGGTCGTTCGGAGAAACGATTACCGACAAGACCACCACCAGGGCTAGGAGCAACCTCTCTGACGAATCCTGCTGCTGCTAGTCGAGCTTCAATGGAATCTCGAGTCGGAATTGGCTTGCGTGGGATATGCCTTTTTGGGACTTGGTTTGGGACTGGCTTACGTGAAATTTGATGAGTTAGCGACGTTTGGGGCCTTGGGTTGGCGGCCATATCGTCTTCATCATAAGGGCTTCCGGAAACTGTCTTACTCCTCTTGAGCTTCTTGCTCAATTTCTTCCAGAGACCCGACATCTTATAGGATGGAGTGGATCACTAGAATCGATTGAATTTGCAGTGGGTGTAGCTTTTACTCTCTATGCAATTTCTTGTGGATACAAGAAAGGTGAAAGTCAACTAAATGGTGCTGCGGCTGATTCGTGTTCGTGTAAATTGTGGTTTGAGACAAAACAGAAGTATCGGTGCCCGACGACCTTATATAGTTATTTCGACTAAGCTGTTCTTTTTAATCGACCATTGTTTTATATGCTTGTTCTTCTATATGTAAAACCGAAGTTATGTACGTACAATGGAATGAGTATCTTGATTAACTTCGAAGAGAAGAAATATTATTCACGCACAAAATTCTTACTAAATCAAAACAAAATCTGGCAACAAGGAATGAACAGAAACGAGTGAGTAATAGAATATGCACATTTCACCATTCAAAGAGCTATCTTCTCTCGTTTATATACAACTGAATTCATAATCATGAGTCCTTAACTAATATAGATCGAGTCTTTTAGGAGTTCTGAAAGTTGGGTGAGATTGTCTGCCTAACGCTTGAGCATCTCTGCGAGCTTGGTTTTAGATAGAGAGCGGCACGGGTTGCGGCTGACCAAGGGTAGCTACATGGGTGGGCGCCCATCGGGAGGGTATTCGAGATTTTATTACCCGTCAAGTGGGGAGGGCAGCTTTAAAAGAGCTTAGAATATCCGCGAGTTACCCTATTACGTGAAATAAGCTCTTCTTATTAGCTAAACTAGCTTTAGTAGAGCTAGTAAAAGTAAATCTTATTACGTGTAGTTCTAATTAAGTAATTATCTAACTGAATTAGATATACACGTGACAGAAATGCACGTGCCGGGTATGCTATTGGTACCCACGGCTCTAGTGGATAGATCTCTTAAAATTGTACCCCTTACCCATACATAGCTAGTTTGTTTTGCTAAATGGGTACCCAAACCCACCCGCGCCGCATTCTAGTTTTAGAAGGTTGTATATTTTCTAATAAGGGGTTTGGGCCTGCTTGGATATCTTGTAACTTCGTGAATTAAGTTTTGAGGTTCGCGGAACTCTTTATATCAAGAAATGGACAAAGAATTTGCAAGGCATTTCCGATTTTAAGTCAACCTACTGTGGGGATAGAGGTAGAGATAGAAAGTTGAAGTTCTCTTTACTATTATTAGTAATATTCTCAGTATATCATAATTATAGTATTTGATCTATCGCATTTATTCCACAAGACAGTCTATATTATGTCTCAAAATCAAGTCAACCTACTTGTTCCGATACTTAGTGTCTTGAACCAGCTCGATCCCGCCTAGAACTATAAGGCAAACAGTCGGCTATTTAACCTTTAATAAGACCTTTACAAACGCGCCAAAGGACCATCTGCACGAACAATGCCAAGTGAAGCTTTGGAGATCTCTGAAACATTCTTGCAGCCAGTCAACATCATACAGCGTCTGAACTCGTCATAGAGGATATCAAGAGCTCTCTCGACGCCGTTCTGACCATCATACTGCGACATGTGAGTATTCGACATGGTATCCATTATTTGGGGACTTACAGCTAAGCCCCAGATGGCTGGTCGTCCAATCCAACAACACTCGGCACCTAGAGCGATAGCTTTGAAAATGTCTTGGCCAGTCCTAAATCCACCATCAATGTGTATTCTGATTTTTCCCTCCGCCGCTTTGACACACTCAGGAAGGGCGTCGATAGTGGCTGGTGTGCCGTCTAACTGTCTGCCACCATGATTGCTCACAATGACGCCGTCACATCCGTACTCGCGGGCAAGTAAAACATCTTCAGCCGTGAGCACTCCTTTGATCCATATCTCCATCTTCGTTTGACTCCGTAGCCAAGGGATATCATCTGCCCAAGAGTGCGAGTCCGAGTTCAGCGCTAAGAAGCCATCATCATGTGTTTGAGCCATGATCATCTCCGATGTCTTCTCTAACATCGGGAAAGCCAGTCCATCAGGCGTGCGGAAGTCATTTCGCCACTCATTATATCGAACCCCAAGGACGGGACTATCAGCTGTGAGAAATATTGCAACGCAACCTGCAGACTCGGCGCGTCTGATGATACGGACTTGTAGTTCCCTATCTTTCATTGTGTAAAGCTGCATCATGTGTGTAATTGGTCCAACTTCGCGACCAGCTTTAGTGACTTCCTCCACAGAATAATTAGAGAAAGAAGAAACTCCCATGTGGATCTTGCGTTTAGCACAAGCGCGGCTAGTAGCAAGTTCTCCGTCTGGATGAGCCATGGCTTGGATTCCTGCTGGAGACACACAAAGAGGAAATGAGATTTTGCTTCCAAGGACACTGGTGCTGGTATCGGCATTCGAAACATCCTTGAGGACGCGTGGACGGAGGCGATATTTTCCGAATGCCAGATTGTTCTCATGGACTGTTGTCTGAGCTGTAGAGCCGGAATTGAAAAATTCTAGGTTGATCAAATGGTCAGACCTTACAACCCTTTGAGGTCATGAATTTGGATGTTTCAAGATGCTAGAGAAAAGCCAAATGAGTTGAAGTGGATAACTTACCTCGCTTGAGCTTGGATAATTTGCTGGAGGCCACGTTCTGGATGTCTTCGATGCTAAGCACCATTTCTTTGCTCATACTCTTGACTACCGGCTTTTCCTCCATAGTTGAATGAAAGGTTCTCACTTTGCTTAAAGTAATCGTAGTCGATGAAGTGTTGTGTTAATCTTTCAGATTAGATGGAAGGCCAAGCGACTGATAACATACGACCTGATTTATGTGTTGTTAGTCAGATTGTGATACATTCTTACTGTTCAGGAGAAGCATGGACACACGTGACAAACGAAGAGGTTTACCCAGCCAGAGGAACAACACGAAAATCCGCAGAGAAAATCAAGAGACACTACAGACACTCTCGGGGCAAACGGTAAGAAGTGTGGGATCAATGAAATCGAAAGCGATGAGAGTGGGGTGTGCGCGACTCAAGGTTGTGGTCTACCGTAGCTTACAGTAGGACAAGATTCCGTCGATGCCTTTAGCGAGAAGCCCCTTATTCAAGCGAATCCGGTCACTAAGCATTGGAATTTCCATCTTGCTACTCTAGACGACCATTATTGTCTTCTTGCTTTGAGGAACTAGGAGATGCTCAAATGTCGTTCTATATCTCCCTTCTGAAAATTGGAGACGAAAGCCTAAAGGATATCTTCGCGTAGTCGGAGGTACTTGAAATGGCAGAATATGAATCACTAAGCTTTCGCACCTCCGTCGAGGTAACTTAGGTCTATACTATACGCCAACTTGCTAGTTCTTATAATAATCTTACTCTTGTTAACCTTAATTGGGCGAGTTTTCAGCAACACTGATAGAACATCCTCACCGCGCATTCCTCGTGACTTTCTTCCTCGATCTTTGTTTCGCCGAATCCTCTCTACTTAAAGTAAACAATGTTTCCAATCTAAGATTGCCGCACTACATACGGTATCGGCATATTCCCATGAGTTGATTTCATTTCAATCCAAGGTTCGGCAATAAGCCGAGCAAAGATGGAGAATCTCGGCACATAGTCGACCGAAGCCTCCCACTTTTCAAGCTAAAATTTCCAGGATCTTCAGCGCATCGTTTCGTCAATCATTTCCATGTCCGCTCACGAAGACAAGGTTCGTCCCACTTTCTCCAATGTTCGGACAAGGCACGAGATGAGATGCAGTGAAACGTGCGGGGCAGCGGGGTGATCGACGGAGGCCATAGGCAGATAGAAGAGGAATTTCTAGAGTATAAAGCCGGATGTTCTTGTCTCTGGTTCGAATTCTTGTAATACATTACCTCAGATCTTTCTTCCATTTCACACTCCTTTTCTGAAAGTCATTAAGCTAAATCATGGCTACAGAAATGTCTCTTCCGCCGCTGTCGAGAGAAGCTGCTCTTGAAAATCAACCCAAGAAAGGGACGTATCAAATCGTACTCGCAAACCCTTACCTTTTTGGGGTCGCGTTGGTATTTATGCCTTCAACCAAACAAATAGCAATCAATTAACGGGAACAATTAGTTCTCCTCTCTTGGTGGTTTCCTCTTCGGCTATGACCAAGGCGTAGTTTCGGGAATCTTGACCATGGAGTCTTTCGGCGTCGCTTTTCCACGGATCTATCTTGACAGTGGATTCAAAGGCTGGTTCGTGTCAACTCTTCTACTAGGTACGTATGTTCTGAGGACTCTAATATGGGATGTATATTGATGAAGGATAGCTGCGTGGTTCGGTTCGCTCGTCAATGGCCCAGTGGCCGATCGTATTGGAAGGAAGAGGTCGATTATGGTTGCTATTGTTATTTTCACGATTGGATCTGCTATTCAAGCTGGTGCAGTGAGCGTTGCGATGATTTTTGTCGGTGAGTTGATTGAGTCCGATTATGATAACGCCGCAGATGGCTTATGTTTGAAAAGGAAGAGCTATCGCGGGTTTAGCGATTGGTGTTTTGACCATGGTCGTGCCGCTGTATATGGCCGAGGTATCCTTACCGGAGATCAGAGGAGGAATCGTAGTTCTACAGCAGCGTAAGAAAACTTGCTCACTGTCTCCATTCATAAATCAAAATTAACATGGCATCCAGTTGCAATTACCATCGGCATCCTTTTCAGCTTCTGGATCGACTATGGAACGAATCATATCGGCGGCACTAGATGTGCTCCAAGTATTCCCTACACAGGTGGAACAGCTGGAAGCCGGACATTCGATCCTAGAAACGACGTAGGACCATCAGGATGTACCGGCCAAAGCGACGCTTCATGGCGCGTTCCTTTCGCTTTGCAGATCTTTCCAGGCCTCGTTCTCGGTATTGGAATGATATTCTTCCCTGAGTCTCCTCGTGTACGTCCTAAATATCTTAAAATTTCCTGACTTTTAGACTGATGAATAGAAAGTGGTTAATGAAGCAAGATCGAGATGACGACGCGATTATTGTATTATCAAAACTGAGACGCCAGGCTCCTGATAATCCGTTGCTGCTTGCTGAGTATGTTGAAATTAGAGCGGAGGTTTCTTTCGAGCAACAGTTCATTAGGGAAGTTTACCCGGACATTACCGCGCTCCGGCTGCAGTTGATACAGGTGAGTCTTCAATCTGAAAGCAAGTTGGATATTAATGCTGATCGAAGCTAAGTACTGGAGCCTCATTAACAATAAATCGAGCTTTAGACGTCTCGCGATTGGTTGTTGTATCATGTTTTTCCAGCAATTTATTGGTTGCAATGGTTTGTGCTTCCGTGACCCCCAGAAAACTGTACTGATACTCTTCAGCGATGATCTACTATGCTCCAACCATCTTTGCTCAGCTTGGACTCGATGGCAATACCGTGAGTCTATCAACAAATCAGACCCAGGCAATTAAACAAATCACTGATATTGAGCCAGACTTCCCTCCTCGCAACCGGCGTCTATGGCATCGTAAATTGCCTCAGCACCCTCCCAGCCCTCTTTCTAATTGACAAAGTTGGCCGGCGACCCCTTCTCATGTGCGGCGCCTTGGGAACAATGATCTCACTCGTCATTGTTGCAGGTATTATCGGGGCTTATGGTGACGATCTCGTGAATCATAAGTCTGCTGGGTGGACAGGAATTGCTTTTATCTATATATATGATATCAATTTCTCATACTCTTTTGGTAAGTTATGATTCCGCCGCAGGGCATAGGGAGAAGTATTAATGTAAATAGCTCCGATTGGATGGGTGCTTCCATCTGAGATTTTTAATCTAGCTATTAGGTCAAAGGCTATTTCAATTACTACCTCGACTACCTGGATGTGTAACTTGTAAGACGGAAGCTGAAGTTAAAGAATGAGGACTAATGGGTTGCAGTATCATCGGTCTCGTGACACCGGACATGCTCTCCTCAATTACATGGTGAGCACCCCCCTTACACATTGGCCCAGAAAGAGTCAATAAACTCATGTAATAGGGGTACATACGTTTTTTTTGCAGCATTTGCCTTAATCGCACTTGGGTTCGTGTACTTCCTTGTCCCTGAGACAAGAGGAAAGGTAAGGACATCCGACATTGAAGCTCAACGGAATAATCAGTACTGATACTAATATTTACTCTGCAGACACTTGAAGATATGGACACTGTATTTGGTGATGCTGCTGCATACGAGGAGAAGCAGAGAATAAGACAAATTGAAGCTCAGCTAACTGGTCAACATATTCGTGCTGTGGACAAAGATAAAGCTGCCGGGGAGGAACACATTGAGTAGACTGCTTAAGGCTATTGACGAATCAAGGTGGGATAGACTGATGAGAGCTGGTACTGAGACTCTTAGTCGTAGAATATAGAACATGAAAGTCCTGGGTCAACATAAAATTCCAGCTATAGCTCGAAGCAAGCATTTGGTCGAGCTTCAATCGTCGAAGCTTATGTTTTCAGTCTCCGCGTCTGTTAAACTGAAAGCTAGAATAAATATCCATTATTACAGGGACGATAATAGTAAGAGGCTCTTGTAGCTACATTTAATTACGAATATAAAAAATCGGCTTTTGGGATATTCGAGTTTTGATACTAGAATACAGTCGCTATTAGCGATCTCGGACTCGGATCTCTTGAGGGTCGCATATCTTCAAAATCTCATTTCCCCGAACTTATGATTTCCTATGTAGTGAAGATATAACATTCAAGATTTAGAGTGATAGAACTGCATCTATTTCTCGTTGCAAAGCATTTGAAAAATTATTGCTTCCGGGTTCCCGTCCTTCTCTCTCACGACGCTCCCACGTTAAGTATGTCCATCTTGCTATTGCGCCTCTGTCATCTTCCAGCTGTGCTCCATGTTGAGCGCTTATAGGCGCCATAGCAATCACAGCAAGTAGCATTTCTTTTAGTTCTCTTCCTTCTCCAGTATGTTCCTCGAAATCCCATAACAACCGGCATGTTTTTGTCACAAGTTCTTTTCTTCGAAAATAGAGATTCCCATGATAATTTGACCATGATTTACTCGTCAATCGTCGAATGCCGCAATAGTAAACTGAAAGCCCCATAACGGCTCCGCCAATGATAAGGCAAATCATGCCCGCCAGTACGGCGATGCCTATTGGAGCGTCCGGGGTATCTGCAGGGTCAGCGATGCAAATTGCGGTAACCGTGGCCTATATACCCTTTAGTATTCTTCGTCCACACACGAGAGGATGCGCTTTACTTTACTAAATCCCGTCTCAGCCATGACTAAAATGATTCAGCGTTGCTGGGGAAGGCGTGTAGATTGAAATTGTATCGATGATGTTCTTGATGTTCTGTGGCAAATGAGGGAAATTTGCCAAGTTCGTGATAGGAATTTTATGCTTGCGCAAATAAAAAACGAAATAGTTTAGAAGTAGAAGTATAAGGGGTGTTCGGAAAATTGTTAATTTTGAATCGTGTGTTTGAAATAGCGTGGCGGACTACCTCATCTCGGTACCAAAATAAAAAATTTCACCCCATTCTAATTCCAACCTTTACTTGACTTGATTACGTGAGTTCGACGTATCATCTCGTCGTCGTTATCACTCTTCTCCGCATCAATGGAGCTTTCGGAGCTCAAATAATACTTTCAAAGCCTTCAGGCCCAGCATATCCAACGGCATGCATGTAGGTGGGGTTGTTATTCAAACCAAGTCGATGGGTCCAAGTGCGTCGTTTTCGGTGCCTTGCTGCAATCTCCTAATCGTGATGCTACGAAGGATATCTTCAGGAATTTAACTCTGATCAGATGAAGATATCAGATCCCAGTCATTATTCAAGAAGCCATGGATTCTGAATTGTCCCTTCGCTCAGCTGCTTGAAGCAAGCAAGCGTAGCGAAGCGCTATATGAAGATGGTATAGAGCGCAAAAGGGCCGTCCTCGGGACGGCCAGTAACTAGAGTCATGCCGTGTCTGCAGTCCGAAAGAAAGTCAGGATTAGCTAGGCAACCTAAAGAATGAATCTATAGCTGGAGAGGAAACAGAGAAAATAGAAAGAAGAAGTGCGAGCCAACGTGAATGACTTACCCAATGACTCGATCCCCCTTCTTGAAGCTCTGCACGTCTGGGCCAACGGCATACACGGTACCAGCCACGTCATTACCAATGATAGTTGGCCACTGCCTCACAAAGACGCCTGCCTCTAACATCCAGTTGTCGACGTGGTTGATACCCACGACCGCGTTGTGTACGATCAACTCACCGGGCCCAGGCGTGGGCATCGGGGCGTCACCGACCTCGAGAGGTGTGTCGGCTATGATCAGCCATGCAGCTCGGTTGGTTGGTAGTGCCATGTGTGAATTCGTTTGTTCCCTTATCCTTTTTCGTTGTTCCTATAGTCGTTAAGTCAGTTAAGTGTTTCTTACATGATAGTCATGCTGACAGAAATGAACTGAGATGTAGAAGGCACGCTGATGATAGTGCTGGTGGGCGAAGAGGACCTCTCTCCCCTAATTATAATGCAAGTCCGCGAGTGTAATGGCACTTACGAAACGTAGACACGAATAGATCAGGTATAACGTGATGTCCGGATCTCGTAGAAGAATGACTCTATTCAAGAATTTAAAGCTAAGGGAAGGAGAAGAGGAGAGGAGGTAAACCCTCGTCTATATACTAGAGTAGAGGCTTCCAGGGGGCTTGTATGTAGTAGTCAGGAGAAGGCTCGGTGAAATCGTGACATCCTCAGAGTGAGGCAGCATCGACACGACATCCCATCAGCAATTATAAATCATCAAGTCCAGATTATATACTTGATGCATTATCGGAGATCAGTGCTCTTACCAACATCCCTGATATAGCGTAGCACAGCCATGGCACTGAATACTTTCTGTCTTAATAGGCTAGTAAGCTAAGGTCATAATCCGCTTAATCAATTGGGAAATCAATCTCTCATTGGCCAACGCTTCTCAGCGTACGACTGGTTTCTGCTGTCCCGGAAAGCGCGCGAAGAGTTTCGAGAAAGGGGAATGTAGTCAAGTGACGAGAGCAGTGAGTGGCGACTGCCCTCGCTTCGCCTCGTCTATTTATACCGAAGCAAAAAATCACCCCCTCCAAAAGAATAAAACAAAAATTAAATTCAAAAACAAAACTCAACGCCAACCTAACAGCCCGCGGCTGTTAGGGTGGCGCTTAGAAAACCCGTTTCCGGGTTTTTGAAGTCGGTGGAAGGATCGGGAGTGGCGAACCAAGGGATTTGAACCCAGGCTGCAGGCACCGTAGGGATATGCTATAATCTGTTAGTTATGAATATGTAGGATTTGAAGGTTGGTACTTACGCGTTCAAATCGGTGCCTTTGCTGGCAGAAGATTTGCTTATTTAAATCTATATGGGAGGGTTGAATATGAAAGTGAGTGACAACAAATAAGCGAGATGGGTCGGTGGTGACTTCAAGATGCAGGCACATAAGATTCAATGCAAGTTACGGAGAGGAGTGTCAATAAGGGGAAATCGGGTCTCGAAGTGCTATGGTGAATGATAATGGTACTGTGATGTTGGAGATGGGATGAATATGATATGGACTTCTCCTTTAATCTCCCATTTTCTTGGCATCAAAATCAGTTACAGGCCTTCAAGTCCTTCATTATACTGTATTATATTCTTTGCCATGAGTCTACTCTTATTTCCGACGTTATCAGTCATTTTCATTCCTCAATCAAACTTAATATGCTGCTTCGAGCTCTTTGACTTGAACACCTCGTTTTCCGCATCTACCTTCCAGAGCCATACCTGTCTCCACCCTTTACTCTCCGCTTCCACAAAGATTCCGGCCTTCCCCAACATCTTATCAAGTATTCTTCTGGTCCCCACTATACCCCTGAAATGATCCGATTGAGCCCTGCCCACAGCCCATGGGTTGGATGCTGTCGATCCAACCCATACCTTCCTTTTCTTCCATTCAATATGCAGAAGGACTTGCTTTAACTTCTTTAGAGATGGAATGATGTTATGGGTGGCAAGACCGAGTCCAGCGTTGGACCAGACTACCAGGGTAAGGTATTCGAGATTCTCAGCTTGCAAAACTGCAGAGGAAAGCTTGCTACAGGCTTGGACATCAGGCCTATGAACAAAATTAGCACTTATAATTCCATACCCAGCAAGGTCAACTAACGAAACAATAACCGTAGCTCTTCTCAAAAGTCCCATCTCACCTTCCAACAATCCATCCCTTGTATTAACTTTACTCTCCAACAGCGAAAACTTAAAATTATTCTCCCCACACCACACACCTCTTGCTTCCTTATACAGCATCTTATTGATCTGCAGAGCCCATAAAAGAGTGGGCTTCCTCCCACGGTTCGCTTGGAAAACAAGCTTGTAGATCATGATCCGCAACTCAGGCGGCAGGTCTATGAAGCGGAATGGCTTATTCTTCTGTGCTCTCTCTTTTATTGCTCTCTGTTTCTCGTACTCCTTCTTCGCCGCTTTCGCTTGTCTTCGCACAAGAATTGCTTGATCCAAGATCTTCTTTCTCAACGCATCCGTCTTGTCATCTGACTCGGTCGAGATTGGCTTTGCTGTATCGTTGGAGAGGAAGTTCGTGATGCGGTCGCTGATTGTGGGAACTTCCAGTGGAATTTTATCTTTTGCAGTTGCTGTTCTGAGTTTGGCAATCTGGGAGAGTTGTGCCTTCCATTGTTCGTACTTCTCAGCTGATCTTGGATGCACGGCCTGCTTTCGACGCCGCCCTCGTCGCATGGACTGTTTTGGCGTTTCTTCAACCATAGCAATATATTTTTTTCTCAATGAGTGCTGTATAAGAAGATATTGTGAAGTGGAATAAAACTCGTCGCCGATAGAAATTTTTAGTGTGCGGTCATATGACTCACAATTTGGGTTCTCGTTTTGGGAGCCGAAGTCGAGCGAAATACAGAGCTCGCTGAAATAAGCACAACCCCCGATTAGCGGTAGCAAAGTCTGCAATATTTCGGTAGCGATTGAAGCTGAATGTTGTTGAAGTTTCTTAGCTCCAGGGAGTTCCCGCTAGCCTTCGCCCTACCAACGAACCTAACAGTACCTATACCTAATACTCATCTATATTCGCTCTAGACTCGTGAATGGTTGAGTATTACAATCTATTCAACTTGTTCTTAGTTTAATGGCCCATAATTTAAGAGGAGCTTTTATGGCAGAGTGACAGCGATTTCACGTGGAGCTTTGGCATGTCCATAATCACAAAATCCAATCGGAGTGAATGCAGCTTTGCTTTCCAAAGTAATTTTGATTTCTCCAAACACATCTCTTAACTTGGACTTCTTGTTCACACGCCCTTTTCAAGATTGTGTAGCATTCACTGGTACTACTTGGATAGTTATCGGATCGTAGCCAGCCGGAAATGCTCCTGTTATTCACATGTTAATAAAACACCAAGTTTATCTGCGTGGTACAAAGACTGACCACAGGATTGCAGGCTCATAAATGGCATGCCCAATGCGCCCCACTCATTGGTAGCGAAATTCCCTGCAATTGTCAACATATGCTAATTCGAATAGATGGGAGGAGAGTACCACAGGCACGGATTGATCCCGTCGCGTCAGGATATGCAACCTGCAGCACCGGAGCTCCAATACTTTGGTCATAGTGAATTGAAAAGTACGGATTGCCTCCTCCACGTGCAGCAGGGTTTGTCGAACAATGAATTCGCCCTACACTAGGCGTCGGTGCAAATGGCTCCAACGAACACGGAGCAACCCCTGCGCCTACGGATAAGCTGTAATTCGTGAGGTTGAAGGTGAAGCCGGGCGATCCTCCAAAATACAGATTGCCTGGTTCATCGAAGGATATGTTGTCAACTGGGGCGAGCGTCATTGTGGTGTTGGTTGGGATGTCAATGGCTACTAGACGAAAAGGGGTTGAGAACGTGCTCTGGGATTCAGAGGGAGGACATTTAGATATATGCCTAGGAAGTACTGGTTCGCCCATAACGCTTTGAGAGAGAATATACAAAGCGAGGACAACAGTTTTGAGGTGCTTCATTGTAACTAATGTTGCAGTTCAAGAATTATTAGGTTGATGACTTAAGTAGTGATTCGATGGGAAGCTGAAGCGCATTCTTGGAGACCCAGCACCAAGTACTTATATACAGACACTGGTGTACGTACTGACATGAACACGAGGAAGGTATATTGGAGGGCGGAGCCTATTGGTAGAAATTTTACGCGAACTTGACGTAAAGGCTTGGCGAGAGAGAGAGGGGTGAACTATGGACGAACCACAGTGCATATGCATGGATCGAAATACGAAAATGAGGGGATGCTACACAGGATCCTAGAACTAACCATTCTTGCTTAACTCTTAAATAGTCTAGGGAAACACCCAAGGTTGTGCAGGTACAGTACAAAGCTATTAAAAAGTGGTGTGTAGTGATACGAGAACGTACTTACGTCTTGATCGGCGGGCCTGGGATGCACATAATACATATCCTTGCACCCTGCAGACTTCGCACTATGAAGGAGAACGTACCACCGGCACACAATGTTCTAATTCTGTGATAGACTTTGGAAGACAGGCAGTGTCGTAGCATGCATTCGTAATCCACAGAGCATAAATAGTGGTTTTGAGGGTACGGGAATTCATCGTCGTAGTCGAGATTACCTCTGCAGCCGCCTGAACCAGGAAGTAGTGGAGGCAAACCGAGACATTGTAGAATGGAAACGAGATAAATTTTGAGGTGACGCAGAACGTGCCGTCTCGGCTATTTCGCAACAGCTTTGAATCGTATGGGAGAGAACGTAAGGTGAGTGTGCCTTTCTCGACTTTGTGTCAATACAGCCACTTCCCACCTTTCCTCTGAAATGCCTTTACTTCCCTCCTTTCATGCCTCTTGATCTTAGCAGGCAGAGTCGCGAAACTCCTTCCATACGTCGCAACAGCATGTGCAATCCCTTTTGCCATTTGTACCCAGACACCGACATTCAGATTCTCAAGCGTATCTTTAGCTGTGTGATAATTAGGATCGTAGATCTGACCAGCCGTTCCACCATACAGCACAACCTCTTCGTCAGTCTTGACTCCATCAGCCCCAGAAGTCAACCCACCAGCAGCAATACCTGCATCGAGGAAAGGCCCATAGTCGGATCTGCCATCGAACTCTGTGGGCTTGGTTGGGATATCAACATCATTTTTGAAATAATCCTCCCACAGCTTCTCCACCTCAGCAGAACCAGGCGGACCACTAATGTTAAATGCCGATCCGTCCCCGTCGTAGATCTCATAGACAAAGTTAGGAGACGCAATCATGTCAAAGTTGATGTAGAGACGGATCTTGTCACGTTGCTCCTGCGTGAGAGTGGTGACGTAATGCTCAGCCCCGAGAAGACCTTCTTCTTCGCCTGACCACCACCCAAAGCGAACGGCATTATTGGTCGAGAATTTGGCCAACTGGACAGCGACTTCAAGGATTCCCATGGAACCAGAGCCGTTGTCGTTGATGCCTGGGCCCGCCTGTACTGAGTCTGTATGAGCACCAACCACGAGCACATTTTCTTTGTCACCACCTTTGGACTGGGCGATCACGTTGTATCTATAAATTTTTCAGTTCCTTGTATTTCAAAAGCCTCAAACAAAACGTACGTAAGTATCTCACTAAGTACAACGCTGAGGTCAGCGGTCACGGTGCCAGTGTTAAGTGCCGCAATGATAGCCTGACCATCGGTAAGGGAGATGCCCATAGTTGGGGCATAGTCACCAGCCCCTCCGAGTGTGCCTTGAAGAAGACCGTCGACGTTGTTGTAGATAATTGTACCAATTGCCCCAGCTGCTTTGGCGTTGGTGGCTTTAATGGCGAAAGGACACGTCCCACGGCTGATCAAAGCAACGCTGCCACTGACTTCAGCTGGAAAGTTCGCCTTGACGGTTTAGCACGTGTTACATGTTTTTAACGGCCAATTGCACTTACGATATCACACCCAAGATTTGATATGAGAAGAATAGGACCAGAAACAGCGCCTTCTGGGGTGAACGTCATTGGGGCCACCTCATAGTTCGCTCCATTGGAATTCAAGGTCCCAGAGGCACTGGGGACCGTGAACGGTTGTACGTCGATATCGTAATAGTCCAAGCCGCTCAATGTGTCAACTAGGTAGTTCACAGTGGCATTATGTCCAAGTGTTCCAATATACCGATTTCGTCCCTCCGTAGCATATGCAAACCCTTGTAGAATTTGCCCTTTCTTGAGAAGTTCGGAACGCAAGAGAACTCTCCGTAGTTGGTTCTGCGGAGATAGTTAGATTCCTAGCTTCGACGAAAAGATGATCTTACAGATTGGACCAATGGCAGTGCTCGAAGTTCCGGCGCTGGGGCTGCTCTCGATAGTGAAACAAGCACCGAAAGGGCAATCGCGTAGAAAAGGAGCTTCATCTTGTAAAAGAGATTACTCGGAAAAGACAATGACAAAACGGAATGTGCTCTCAGGCTTAATTGCACAGAAATCCTTGCATACGCAGACGATGGGGCTGGCATCATTTATATTAAATTGTTTTGACCAGCAAGAGCCTTGGCTCAGAAGCTCTCGCCAAGAGCCGACTCGACCGAATATTGGATAATTTCATTTTGTACGAGGTATGATGCGCCGTTCCATTAGAACAACATTTCTCTTGAACGTTTACTCAAGCGGCCAAGGATAGAAAAGTTCCAGAAAATTCATATCTCGTTTTGCTTTCGGGATCCAAGACTCTTGGCAATTTTTAGCCGTCTTGATGTCCCCAACAATAATTGTATCTTCTGTGGATTCGAAAAGCAAAATCATGCAAAATAATGTTGCAGTTCAAAGAAGGAAGGAGCCAAGTTGATAAGAGCATCGCAAGTCTTGGGTGCAGATTAGACATTGCTGGGCGGCGAGGAAGGTTCCCTGTTTGGCGAGAAAGCCAAGGAGAGGGGCAGTGAAGCACCGAGTGATGCCGAGAGCTCTCAACCACATGACTTGAATTTCTAAGAGGATGCTGACAATTCTCGACATCGCTTTGCTGCAATTAGAAGGTCGCTTATTGACGAGGTCTTGGAGATTCCATGTAAGTCCTACTCGTAATATAGGCACCGAGTTACGAATTCCATCGTCTCAGGCAGAGTTGGGTCTGTATCCTGCTCTCAATTATTCCATATGGGCTCTCCATCATCGTTGAACTTTGCCCATTCAAAAAATGTGCATCCATCCTTGCCTGGGACGTTACCAGCATGGCACATCCAAAAATATTTTCCGAAATTCTCCTTTTTCTTTTGTACTACTCTCAGTACTGCCGGAACATCACATTTGCACCTGGGAGTGTATTTCGGATGGAGGTTCGCTTTGTAGTCTCTATATGTGATATTGATTCTCTTCTTGCCGGCGATAGGATGTGGGTCGATTGCTTGGGCCGGGGCTATGCTATGTTTCCATTCCTCTTGCATTTCGGCATGCATGACGAGTAGGGAGTTGTGTGGAAGATGAATCGCAATTTGTCCCTCCATGTCTCCATCCTCCTTAGATTTCTCCTTTTTGTCTTCATCTTGAGGTATAATGCGCCTGACTCGGAATTCTCTTGCAACGCCCAAGGATATAGATCCGATGATCGCCCGTGGTCCAAGGTAGGTAAGCTGGTCGCTATGATAGCCAACACTTTCTGTGCCTCCATCATAGCAATTGACGAAAGCCGCATTAGGCCTCCATGATTTTGGCGTTTGATATTTGAGCTTCTTTTCACCTGGATAATGTGTCTTGATACGTTTGGCGATCTCGGAGTTCACTGCAGCTTCGATTTGAGGAGAGACTTTGCGCATCTGTGGGGTCAACTGACGGACATCCTAGTACAAGTCAGTTGCTGACATCAAAGTTCGAGCACTTAACAGCCGAGGTAGAAAAATGCAAGGCAGAACGAGAAGTCGAGGTGGCAAGAACCTACTGTCAGAAGTCCTCCGTTGTAGATGTACTCCGTCTTTTGCTTCTGCAGCTCCTCGTATGAGTCGACGTAGAAGGAGGCAGTATGAGGACTTTGAACGACATTATCGAACAGTTTAAAAGTCATTCTTTCGTACGTCGGCACTTCCTTGAGAAGCTCTTCCAGCAAAGCGTTCGCGTCCTCGGCTGGGAGGAAGTTGTGAATGATTGAGCAAGGTGTATGTTTAGCAATATCTGCGGGGTCGTAAAGGTGCAAAGTCTTGCCCTTCTTCGAGATTAGCTTCGCTCTCTTCCCTGTACTATCCCTTAACCTAGTTGGAGGAATGAAGGTAGAAAGTGAGCTTTGATAGCCAGTAGCAGCGGAGCTTTTCCTTGGTGACAAATCGGACGGTCTCAGAGAAGCTGATGCACTCTCGACAGAGCCCTCGTGGGCTAAGAGGATATCCATGAGGGCATTTTGCTCGATATATGGATGCAAAGAGGAGAGGATGGCCAGCTTGAAGTCCGTAGACTCATCATCGGGGGCGCTCAAGGCGCTGATCTCGTCGACTGTGGAGGGTAGATGAGGAGGTGAGGAGAGCTTCCTCTTCTTCCGTGATACGAAGGCATCCATGGTAGGTTGAAAATAGAAAAATATCCTCTCCCCAGCCCCTCAACCTGGAATCCAGAATCAAGTCCATGGTTTGTAGAATTTTCAGCCTCGTCAATAAGCACGACAAGGCGTGAGTTGCTTCAGAAGTCACCAACCAGGAGCAAGCACGCTTTGCCTGAAGCGTTCACCGCCTTCACAAGCGTAAAATAATAATGCCGAGGCAGTTTAGAACAGGGAAATAATCACAGGTCGCACTCAACAACCTCCATGCCAAGATGGAGTTTAGAACGAAGGGCTTCAACGGCTACGCTGTGAAGTACTCGCCATATTTTGACTCCCGTCTCGCAGTAGCCGCCTCTGCAAACTTTGGACTCGTTGGCAACGGACGGCTCTATATTCTGGGCCTCGACGGAAGTGGTATCCATGCTGAGAGAATGTAAGTCCAGGCCACTCCGGTCTGATGGAGCGCAAGTAAGAGCAGATCCTGATATTTTCTTGGGCAGATACGAGACCTCCGACTCCGTATACGATCTTGCTTGGGCTGAATCTAATGAGACGCAAGTCATCGTCGCAGGTGGAGATGGCTCTATAAAATTGTATGACACGAAAGCACCAGAGAACTTCCCTGTGGCGTCCTGGCAAGAGCATAATCGAGAAGTGTATGCAGTTTGCTGGAATCTGGTTACCAAAGACAGCTTTGTCTCCAGCTCATGGGATGGTACTGTCAAAGTGGTACAGTCCCACCACCCCGCCATTACCCCGCGATCTGATGTTGAAAGAAAGCTAAGATATAATCGTAGTGGTCTCCCGTCCGTCCTGACTCTATGCTTACTCTTCCTACGCACTCCTGCACTTATAGCACTGCGTTCTCACCTAGGTCCCCTTCAATAATCTCGTCTGTTTCGTCTGACTCTCACCTACGCATCTTCGATCTGCGAACTCCAGCATCGGCTTCCAACCACTTGGTTCATTTAATCCCAATTCATGGCTATCCACCCATGCCAGGCTCTACACTGAATTCCCCTCCTCGAGCTAGCTACCCACCTTCTGAAGCATTGACACATGATTGGAACAAATATCGCGATACTGTCATTGCAACTGCTGGTGTTGATCAATTGATTCGTACCTTTGACATCCGCAATCCCAAGGCAGGACCGGTCGCAATCCTGAGAGGACATGACTATGCCGTCCGCAAGCTCGCATGGTCTCCACACTTGAGCGACGTTCTGCTCAGCGGTAGCTACGATATGACTGCTCGGGTTTGGTCTGATGGTTCTGCAATGGGTCACCCGCAGCGACCAGAGCTGGTGGGTCCCGAGGCCTGGGGCGAGGAGCTAGGTCGGATGAACACACACACTGAGTTCGTTACTGGTGTTGATTGGTGCCTCTTCGGTGCTGAAGGCTGGGTTGCCACGACGGCCTGGGATGAACGTGTGTGTGTTTGGGATGTCCGTAATGTCATGGGTCCGCAAGGTGGCCGCTTCAACAATGGCATTTAGTCTCAGCATGGACGACACGCTTGGATCGGCAGTAACCAAGCGAATTTAATGATGGAGAATAAGAAACGATGTTTACTTTGCGAAACAAAAAGGGATGTTACTGGATGGAGATACCACGGCGTTGTGGCGTTTCAGCCTATCCTGTATTTTTATAGAGGCTTTGAGATGTATAATCGCAATTGCATATGGGAGGCAATTTGTGATTACCATTACATAGAACTCTTCCTAAGAACAGTTGCTAGATAAATAGTAAACGTGTTCTGCCTCTCCGCTTTTTCTTTTAAATTTTTCGCCAGTGATGGTCCCTCTTCCTCTTTTCGTCCTCTCCATCATCATAATCATCATCCGAGTCCGTGCCATTAATTAACGCATTTACAATCCCTTGGTAGGCCGGGTGCTTTGTAAAATTTGCAAAGTAAAGAGTCGCCGCTCCATAACCGGGAAACGTATCAGGAACCCAAGAGAACTACAGTATTCTGGTTAGTATATCGTCTCATCACTCTCCTCCCTAAACCTCAAGAACTGGAGCAGCACTTACCGGATCATAGAAATCCCAAACTGTGATGCCCACACACTCGTCAACCTGCATACACGCACCTACTGAGTCCTCATAAGCCTTGGACTGCAACTCTAAACTCGTGCTATTCGCTGGATCAGCTACCCTCACATCTAACTCCGTCATGGCCACTTCGACACCCATATCTGCAAACAACCTCATATTCTCAATCTGCTCATCAAGACTTGGCGATCTGCCTACTGTAAAATGGCTCTGTAATCCCACACCGTCAATTCTAATCCCGTCGTCTTGTAAGAACTGGACGATGTTTTTGCGAGCAGAGTCAGATTTGTTAGATACTTTTTCAATACCATAGTCGTTGTAGTAGAGTTTCGCATCTGGGTCTGCCGCGGCGGCGGCGCGGAAGGCGATTTTGATATATTCTGGGCCAAGGACAGCGAGGAAGGTATCGTTTCTGTAGGTGCCGTCGTCGTTCAAAGCTTCATTGAGAACATCCCAGGCGTAGCACTGGCCGCGCCAGTGTCTTGCTTCATTGGTCACATGGGCAACGAGAGCTGCCGTGAGGTTTTCCTTGGTCCAGGTAAGATTGTCGACTGCAGCCTGTCAATGGGACAAACAATGTGGGCAGAGAGAGCGAACTAACCCCAAGGTGCGAGCTGCGAGTGCCAGACTAGATTATGGCAGCGAAGAATTTGGTCGTTCTTTGCTGCTAGGTCGGCAACAACTGAGCCCATAGAATAGTTAAAGACCCCAAGTTCTGGCTCGACTGCAAACCACTATTCAAGATCCATCAGTTTATTCTCCTCTTCTTAGTAATTGAAACGACCAAGAAATCAGTAAGATACCTTTTGGCCATTCGAAGGAGTCAATTGGCCAAACTCCGACGTATTGGATAAAATGCTAACATACTGCGTATTGTTTAGCTCTCCATTGTCTGTCGCAGTACCAAAGTAGAGCTTCCCAGCATCTTGAGTAAGCTTGTTCAACTGAGCGGAAGCAAGTGAGATAGTTGCCACAGCAGCAAGGAATTGGGAGCGCATCTTAGCTATGCTTGAATTCTACCAGGAAAGAAAGTCCAGTGTGAAATGCGAGAACAGACGGCCGAGGCCAGCGAAGGGATTGACATAGCAGTATATGTACTACCAGCAAATCCAACAAATTACATTCATCCGCCAAGCCGAGGCGAGTTGCGATATATCGGATGGTACTCTGGACCTGCATGCCCAGGTCCACTTCGAGAACCAACACGTTGGTGCGGGGAGAGAAAGGGCTTGTTTCCAAAGATTCCAGAGGTATGGAACCAATCTAAAGACAGAATGTGAATATCCATGCAGAACTTCTGCGCGGGTACTGTATATGGATAAACATAATTTACTATGTGAACAGAGATCGAAAGAGCGATACTATATGCTCATATTGTGGCTTCATGTTCCATTTTTAGAAGTATATGAGAGATGTTATGAATTTACGAATGAGTTATCGAACAATTGTCAGAACGACAGAAATCAATAGTGCACCCAGCTATACTGAAATAAAATCTTCAATTGGCAACTCTTCTCATAGCATTCGTCAGTAAATAGCGCAGAAGAACATTGAACTAAATTTTTGCTTCAACCATTCCAAACATTTCAACAATTTTCATGCATCAGGAGGTAATCGTGCCTAGTGATTAAGAGCGGATGATCTCGACCTCCCTGCAGCCCCGTCATCAATCGCGCGGGACGGGGCAAGAAAGAATCATGATGGAGAAATTTGATAAATGAGGCAGACAATATTCAATGAAGGCTTTGACTTAAGCCTAAACTTCGGGAGGCCCCTGACCCGAATACTGAAATCTGGATTTCAGCCTGAGAAACCGAGCAAACGACAGGCACCCGAAAGATACAGGCACGAGAACCAAACTTTGATCGAGGATAGAAAAATATGTAGCTTGGTCAAGAGACCTTGAGTGAAGTAGAGTTGAATTACTGTCATACTAGGACTACACCCAATCAGCAGACCGGAGAGTCTTGCAGTTCCTAGAAACCCAGAACGCTCTGCAATGCTTTCATCGATCTACCCAAACTCTGCATATCAGAGGCCCGAACGCCCCCAACTAATCATACAGACCATGGTCTTTTTTTGTACATGCAACAAAGGAAATTATATGGCGCGACAGAAGACCAGAGACCCAAGCCAGCGAGCCGCCTAATATACACAAGCGTACACCCGCAAATCATTAAAAGCTGGCCCTGCGCTCTCCCTGGCCATAGTTGCCTCGTCCACCATCTCGTCCACCAAAACCTCTTGATCGGTCGCCAGATCTACCGCCTCCTCTGCCATCTCCTCGTCCGCCGAAGCCTCTAGAACTGCCTCGATCACTGAATCTACCTTCTCGTCCACCAAAGCCGCCAAATTGTCCTCGGCTATCATCCTCTAGCTGCTCTCTCCCAATGTTGACACCTGGTACTTTAGCAAGACCCATCCTTTGAACAATTGTGGGATTGATGGCAGGGGGTTGTTCAAATCCCCAGCCATATCTGCTCCACCGATTCAAAGCAGCTATGGCTTCAGCTGGGCGATGCCGCAGCTGCGCAAGATTGGCCATATAGGCTTGAACTTTAGCTATCCGAGGCACCATCTTCGTCGATTCTCCAACCTGACTGAGAGTTTCTGCTACATGCTTTGGTAGTTGAGCATCTTTAGTCATGTCTACTGCAGCCGACTCCAGGGACTTATCAGGGCTAATTGGTAGGCTTCTCAGCATCCTACGAGCGGCCTGGAGCTGGCATTCGTCCACTATAATCCAGCCCTCACCAGTCTTGTCTCCTCTACCTGTTCGGCCGATTCTGTGAATGTATTGCTCGGTGTTTGGTGGCAGGCCAATCTGTACGACGTGTGAAACATTGGGGAAATCCATTCCTCGAGCTGTAACATCTGATGAGAACATGATTGCAGACTCGGCTCGGCGAAAACGTTCCGATACTCGAGTGCGTTGCTCCTGAGTGAGTTGAGCATGCATCTCAGAAATGCTTGCGGGATGTAAGGGGTGTTTGCCAAACAAGCCGCCACCTGTTCTCAGACCACGGAAAATTTCGTACGCAAGCTTAACATTAGCGGTGGATGAATGGTAGACGAGCGCCTTGAAGGGCTTGGCATCTAGTTCCTTTGCCTCGAATCTTGCAATTTCGCGCTTTGCCAATTCCAGCAGGGCTGGCATGAAGTTCTCCAATCCTGGAGTAATGACAATCTTTTGAGGGACCTTCTCGTGTGTCGCAATATCGCCTCGCTTGACTGTCTGAATAAATTCAAAGTTGGGTTTTAGAGTGTCTCGGACAAGGTGCATGACTTCTTGGGGCATTGTGGCAGAAAATAGGAGGGTCTGTCTGTCGACATGCTCGCGGTTGGGTAACAAATCAACAATTGCCTCAATCTCTGTAGAGAAGCCACTATCTAACAATCGATCTGCCTCGTCTAAGACCAATGTCGTAAGGTTTGGTGCTCTGATGCCACTGTAATCATCCGACAGAAGATCTTGCAGACGACCTGGAGTTCCGACGAGTATATGGCATCCTTCACGTAGTGTCTTGCTAAGCATACTTCGCTTGCTATTTCCGCCTACTGCCATCTGAACTCTAAGGCCGGTGTTTCTGCATAATTTTCCAGCTTCAACGCCAATTTGTTCTGCTAATTCGCGTGTAGGTGAGATGATGATCGCGCGGATGTCGTTGGCCTTTGCTCGCGAGCGTTGCATTGGTGAAGCAAGACCAGGGTTAGCTCGAAGAATATTCTGGATCGTCGGGATAAGAAATCCAAGAGTTTTGCCAGTGCCAGTTCGTGCTTGAGCGACGCTTTCAGTTGTTAGTATGGCAGATATAGATAACTGCGTCGCACCACTTACATATCAGTACCTAGTAAACCCTGGTTGATGGTCATGGTCTGCACTTCAGTCATAGTATGGTGCCCCATGCCCTTGGTAATCATATCGACGACATTAGGGTGAACCATATTGTGGTCCACCAGCTCGTGAAATTTTGTGACCTCCTTCCATGGGGTTTTCCCAGCTCCTTGAGTTTCCTCATCACTCCTCTCGGAGAATCTCGCTGCCGATTGATTTCTCAATGCCGATGATAGGTGTAGCCATCGCGCCTCGGAAGGTAATCTAGTCGACGTTCGGTTGCTTAATGATAGACTCGACAACCTCGTCGTTGGTATGCGGATGGAGGGAGCTGCAGAGGTGATAGCTCGAGTTATCGAGGCCGGGCCTCTTTTGCAAGCATTGAACATCTTCAATCCTCGGAAACAAACAAGTCCAACAAAAACAAATCAGCAGAGGACAAATTGATTGGGAAAGAAGTTACAAAGAATGTAGATGTTGACTCGTAAGGTGTATCTTACAATGGAAAAAAATGTCGGACTTCGACAAGCTAACCTTTATTAGGACGCGCTAGCACGTGCCATATCCCCTATCATTTTTCGCCTACAATATCTACTCGCTTTTTTTTTAAGTCTGAAAATATCCACTTGTACGAGGTTTGCGCCTCACTATTTGGGCCACTTAGAGAGCTCAAAACCCCAAAAATACAGGCTTAAGTGTAGAATAGTTTCACTTTAAGATTGTAATTTTGAATGTAACATAATAAATTCGTCGGTGCTTTCGTCGATACTTGTGGTGGCTTACTAGGGTAAATAGCCAGTAAGACTCGAGTGGAGAAGATATTTGGGAGAGAGACTTTAGAAAGCGATTCTGGGGCATCGATTCCAACGTTCTTTTCAACACGGACTACTTATGTGCCGTCCCTAAGGTAGGATCTGGTGGATCATTTTCAGACTTAAAAAAAAAGCGAGTAGGTATTGTAACGAGTTATCGAGACCATGAGGAAGGATCTGACTTCCAAAAAATCTGTTTGATGAATATGGATCAACATAGTACCAGTATACCTGAAGATCCAGATCTCAAAAGAGCAAATTAATTACTTCAATTCGTCTTATGCCAAACAATTAACATCTGTGAAGTCTGCCCTTGTATATTCTATCCAAGTCTATGTCTATCCACCCCAGCCGATTTACAAAAAGATTTCAAACGCCAATATATGTTAGGGTATCGTAAAGCACAAAGCGCCGCCACCATCCCGTCCTGCCTTGTCATTGCCACATCAATCATGATCTCATCACTCCTATCCAATCCAAAATCATTTCCTCAAAAGACTTGGCCCTTGACTCCTTCTTGGCGCTGCACCCATAATAATCATCCCCTCACCAACACCTTCATGAATACCACCTGTAACACCCTCTACAAACCACGCTGCAGTCTCTGTGATCATCTGTCCCACCTTCCCATCTCCCATCCCATAGATCGCGCCCGTCAAACTCAAACCCGTTTTACCGAGACTATCCACGGTCTCAATGCTTTGGGCCAGGACTTTCTCGGAAATCTTGTGCTCGCGGTCATAGGCATACGCTGTACTGAGAAGGTACTTTAGATATGGGAGGATGAATTGAAGAAAGATAAATAGTTGGACGATCGTTGAGGCAAGAGTGCGGTGCAAGAGTGATGGCTCCTGGTCTCCTTCTGCTGGAAACTTGCCGATCGTGTATGCGGAAGTAAGCCCGAGATTTAAGGGTTCAACAACGCCTTCTGGAAGCGATCCACGAATGCTCATCTGTTCTTCTGTTGTAAGGTCGGTGGGCAGAGCTCGAAGAAGATATGCCAAGGAATGTATGTAGACCTGTCTTGCAAAGCTCGGATTACCAAAGGATGGATCTCGAGATATCGTAGAGGATTCCTCGACGGCCAAACTCAACAGACTAAGGCCTAGAAATATATCAGAATAGTACTCAGAATCTTGGATCATATTATCTCATACCCTGATTTGCAAATTTCCAGCCAATGCCACTGGTACTCTCAGTCAATTCCCTCCTCTGCGGCTGCCTGTCCCTGCCAATCTTTGTTTGCGTGGCCTCATCATCACTCGTAGTAACACTTTCAACATAATAATCCGCCATTTCCTGATCTGCCATCATCATCCCCGCGCTGCTCACCACCATGGTAGATGTATATCCAACGTCTGGAGTTCGAGTGCCAGAAGAGGTTGAGGATCCTGTTGAAGGTCTCGATTCTGCAGATTTCTGCCTCGAAGCAAGGCCATACATCGAGACAGAACGGCGGATTGATGGCAGGCGCGGGAGGCGCGACTGTACAGCCGAAGGTAGCATAGAATACAGCATTGAGGCTTCCTTTGTGCGCGGGAGGAACTCGGCGGAGAGGGGCCGTATGCTGGAGGCAGATAGTGGATCTGGTTGGCGTATTTGTGTCATATCGAGTACGTGGTTTATATTTCGTCCTGTAAATAGCAACGGGGTTCTTGGTAAAGAATGCTGGATGCTCCAAAAACAAAAGAGATTATGGCCCTGGGCGAACGGGTTAGGGAATCACATCCAACTCATCGTTGAAACATATACAGCGGAGAAGAGCAAGATTACAAACAGAGAAAAAGGTTGAGACTGTCAGGCAAGACATGAGGCAAAGTCAATGGCGATAAGAACTCGGGTTTGAAGGATGTTGAGAATAGTCGCAGAAGTACCCCTGTCGCTGGCATGTGAAGAATTTAAAAGTGGGGTTATGATGCACGTGCTGGACTGCGTGTGATTTCACGGTCTTGTTCGAAGTCACTTGCAGTGCTTGTCAAAAGCATGTGTTTTTTTTTTGTGGAGTATCCTTTAAAGCAGAATGTAATTCCTAAGTTTGACGCCACCTTGCATCCAGTGATGTCTTCAGGGTGTTCTCAAAGCTAAACAATCCCACCCCATCACCAAGAGTCAGAGCTCCACTGTGTCCCTATACATCTACCTACAGTCCTTGTTTCCATCCACATAGCGTTGTTATTAGTAGTGCCTATAAACAAGTGGGCTCAAGTGTTAAGCAACCTTTCGATTCCAATTCTCTATTTAGGAAGCAAGTGTGTATTGGGGATAAGCGTGTTTTGTACAATAATGAAATGGTCCTAATGCTATGATCAATCGTGTACTGCGTTTGAAATAAAGTTATGATGAACATAGATAGATGAGCATGCTCGAGGAATGGCATGCCCAATTTAGCACCTATATGAATAAGGAAAATAGAAAGGTTGTGGAAAGCTGATTCTAATGTCGACAACAGAGAACACAAGAAAATAGAAAAGGCGAACTGACAAACGAGCATCGAGATTGATTGGCAGCCGACTACTTTTGAGGTAACTTTTAATGAAGGTAGGTATCTCGAATGAGGCCAATCCTCGCATTGACATGGAAAAGAGGTATTGAGTAAGGAAAGAACGAAAGCGCAAAATAATTACACCTCCACGCGATACTTCTTCAACATCTCTTTCACCAAGTCTACCGGCAGCCCATCGAAATGAATGCCTTCAAACCCTGTCCTACCATCACGTCCAGCAATCATCGAGTTCAGAATCGCCTCTTCCGTCGCTTCAGAGGCTGCTCGAAACATGGCATCAATGCTCTCGTTCTTGATGATTTCGATTTGATTCTTCTCAATGAGAGTAACGCCGTTGACTCGTGGGGTCATGACTCTCTCAACCGGTTTGTTAGCTGTGGAGAGACAGAGAATGATGTCTCCTGAATGATTGCTACCAATTCCATGGCCACCAACTTGAGCAAGGCCAACAGCGCAGTGTCGAGCCATGCGAGTCAACTGGTGTGGAAGGACTGGTGCATCCGTGCTGGTAGTCATCAGTATTACCCAAAATACGTAGTTTTATTACTCACATGAGATAGATTACAATACTTCCTTCATCGGCTTTCCCACCTCCGCCTCTTGAGAAAGAAGCTTTCGCATTGGGCGACTCATGAACAGGCGATCCCTTCTCCTTCAACACCAATTTACCAATCGGCACGCCACCAATCTGCAAATCAGACGTATAGCCATAATTCGACTGGCAAATCACACCAACAGTATACTTTTCTTCCCCATGGCCGCTCACCACTCTTGAAGAAGTACCCGTCCCACCAGGAAACATGTGACAAGTCATTCCAGCACCGCCTCCGTACTGACCTTCCTGAACTTCCGTCTGCGTCATAGCATTAGCGAAAGCGTGCTGAACATGTTCTGCTTTCAGCGCAGTTTTGTGAGCATCGTTCATCCACCAATCGGCCGTCTCGCCCACAACCGGTGTACCATAGTTATGGCTGATCGTCTCATACGAAGTGCCGTTCTTGCGAGCTTGTTCGAGAGTCCACTGCCAGATCTCATGAAAGACGATACCAAGACTACATGAGTTCGTCAAGGCGAGGGGCTGTATATCTTCAATATCGGGGCATGAAATTGCGGACAAGACGAACTGTGTTGGTAAACCCCCAATCTTTGATCTGGTACGAGCCAGTGACTTCTCCATTGCCATTGAGTGTGTGCATTCCAGCATAGCACGAGATGTGGATCTCCAATGGATCGCGTGGCAGAATGATAGTCACGCCGTTGCGAACATCATCTCCGTCCTCTCCAACTGTCACTTGACCCACCCGAACCCCTTTTCATGTAAGCGAAGTTCTGCAACACGGAAATTCTTACTTACCTTTGATATCAAGAATTGAATTCTTGGGTCCTGATGGAAGTTGTCCGGGGGTATATCCCAAATCACGAATCGTCATGCGTGCCATTGTAAAGAGATACAATCAATATTCAACACAATTGGTATATCTACTCAACTTCCGATGCACCTTCACACACTTTATATCAACAGAAAGGAGAATCTTAAGTTCCTCAAACACGTGAGCGGGGTAACTTTCAATACCTGCATTGCAAGGTCAAGAACATCCCACCTGCCCAAAGCAGCTACACGCCGACTTGAGTGACTCAAACACAACAACGGAATTCGAGTCAACTTCACTTTCGAACTTGGAAAGAATCAAAGCACTCAAATTATTTTCTCAAAGCGGAAATAATCGAATCATAATTTCAATTGATGCAGGTACAAAGCAGACTCAGAGTCATCGCCGACATTGGCGTAAAGTCAAAAGTGGGGTGATAAACTCCATGCGCACGAAGCTTTCCACAAATGGACGATAGATCAAAATGAATTATTCAAATTCAGGTTTTTGAAAGCAAAGGATAATTACCGACGGTCCAGAAAAGCCTTCTCCCAGAAGATCAACCGTGCAGGAAACTCATCTTAAGAAAAGCAGCACCAGGAACGCAGCTCACCAAACTCACTGCTCAGGCACTCATTCAATAACATACTTCTCTCCAACTTCTTTATAGTACCCCTTCTTAACCTCAATTTTCTCCCACTCCACACCCTCGAAGCACCTCAGGTTAATGGGACACACCTTCTTCCACTCCTCCTTACTCTTCTTCGTTGCATTCTTCGCCCACATCTCATCCGTGACGTCCAATTTCTTGATATAGATGCTCACGCCACAAGTAGAGCAAAACTCATGGGATTGGAAGCGTCTGCCAAAGATGTAGGAGGTGAGTTTGTCGGCACCCGAAATCTGGACTTGATCAGAAGAAGGATAGGTGAGGATCGTTCCATTCTATTCGTACCATTTAGTAAGTAATTGGTTTCAGGAAGATAGGGAATGAGACATACGCGAGAGCAAATACTGCAATTGCATTCCTGTATATGCAAATCTCCCTCTTTCAACAAGCCCTTACTCTTCAAAGCCAAAGTCACCTCCCCACAATGGCAAGCACCCGTATAAACCTTCGCATTCTCGAGCTCAGCCGTAGGTTCTAGGCCTGTATACACCGCTGGCTCAAAAGCAGGTGGGAGTTTTTTGCCATCATATTTATTGACATCAAGAGCCCAGAGATCCACACCTTGCAGCGTACGAGCCTATTCCCATCATCAACAATCTAGCACCCCTCACAAACAAACGAAAAGACTCACATTAAGACCCAAATTCTGCCCCTCAGGAGCACCGTGTCTCTTCCCGTAAACACCCGTACCACAAATGCCACAAAACTAAACACATCAGTTATGCAATTCTCACTCATCGATATCACGAAGGTCAAAATACCTTATGAGCCATAGAACAAGCTGCGAATTCGTAATCCTTCAATCCCTCGTCGCCGCGCTCAAGAGTCAGCTGGCCCAAGCCTGGAAATATCCATTTATATCCCTTCCTGAAACAGATGCTGCAATTGCATTCCATCACCGATTTTATCTCCGGCATCTGGAGCGTGAACTTGAATGCGCCGCAATGGCAATTACCATGATAGGTCTTCAGCTCTGGGGATTCGTCTGCCATCCTTTCGTAAAGCAAGCTGAATCGCGGACGAAATCACGAAACCGACGATATCAATGTGTATCAAGACGAAGTTTCTGAACGATTGAAAGAAGATCGATTTGATTTACGAGTTTCCAAACTTGAGATAAATAAATAGATAATGTGGGAAGGAGGGAGGAGGCTTATACATACCTAGTTACCCCACCATGCATGTATGCAGTATTATATCAGGCAGATTCCCACTCGTACTCGTCGTCACCTCCCTTCCTTCGAAAAAATTGCTCCGATCTGACCCAATTCCAAATCCAAATCCAATTACAGCAAAACAAGCGGTGTCGAGAAAAGCAAGTTCTGCAAACGCCGTGGCTGTGTGACTCATTGATTGATTGTCCGAGCGAGCCAAGGTACAAGGGCAAGAAGAAAACAATATGCAAGCTGCAAGAACCATGGGACGCGCATTGGCTCAGATGGAGCGGGGTTGGCGCGGTATCACGAGACTTCGTGTTTGAGATGACCGGGCTGGGCTTTTGAGAGGAAGGGGGGTTGGTGGCTGTAGGCGATAGATTGAGAGGTGCATCGTAATGCAGGAGGCAAGCTGAGTGAGTTTGCTCAATCGACGTCCTTCCAATCTAACCCTCTTCGGATTCCTGTGAGAGTTCTGCATTTAGATATCACTTCTCATATCGCTCTACGACGCTATCTTAAAAAAAGCATGTTCTGCTTCATAGAGATACCCCTTCCATCTCTCGACCTACCCAAATCTTCGATATCTTTCCCTTCACCATCCTACCTGATTATTATTATCCATAACCCTCTTCCAAATCGGGTCGAATAAACTCGGCACCTGAAGCTCCTGAGACCACGACAACGGGTAAAAAGCAACCATAACCCTCAACCACCACGAAAACCAGCCAAACACCCAAAGAAACCCCACCCTCTTCACCCAAACTACTTCCTATCAGCACTCACTCTCCTCTCTCTCTCTCTCTCTCTCTCTCTCCTCTCAGAAATAATCCAAAAAACAACTCACCACCATCACCAACCCCCATTCTCCTCCCTACCCCCACAACCCCATCCTCAACCATAATCCCCAGCGGCTGCACCAGAAAATAAAGCAGCTGGTGATAGCCCCCATCTTCCCACATCCCTACCGTCGCACCAATATGATGCGCCACCGCACTCACCGCAAACCCTACCCAGACTTGACTATACCTACTCAAGAACCCGCCTCTCTTGAACCCGCACAGTTCTTTAACGATACGACCTGCTTCTGAACAGGGACGACGCATCATCTGATGCCAGCAACGCCCCCACATGTGACGAACACTCCAGGCATCGCGGCGAAAAGAGCCGAAGATGGGCGGCCAGTCGTGGGGAGTGTAGATGCCAGTTAAGACCGTGAAGCAGGCGCCGAGGGAATAGAGGAACTTGATATTGTGGTAGAGTTTAAATGCCGTGATCCAAGCGAGGCAGACTTGGACGGGGAACGGGAGGTTGAAGATTGGGATCGGGTGAGGGAAAAGCGAGGATGTGTGTTTGAGGATGTTGGATGTTAGATCGAAGAACAGGTATGCGCGAAGGGCTTGCCGGAGAGTGGTTTTGAGGAATGGTGATGGGGGGTGAGTTGGTGGAAGCGCTTGTGGGATGCAATCTGGTTGGATGTTCCAACCCACGCCTCTGCGGAAACATCAATCTCGATCACCACAGACATCAGATCAACACACGTGGAACATTACAGTAACATACCTCTGTGTATTCCAAAGGTTGAAGAACCACTTGAACTTTCCCGACCTACTGCTCGGAGCCTTCATTTCAAGCTTCTTACCACTCTCATCTACATCCACTTTCCAAAAGTCACGCTCGGGTCGATGGATAACTACAAGATCAATCCATCGATAGACTAAAATTGTACAAGCAACTCCTAACAAGTACGCATCACGGGACTGCTCTGCCGTCCAAAACAGCATGTAGAAATAGACTCCAAGAATCGGTGCTCCGGCGCTCAGCCGAATGATTCCTGCTGGAAGGAGGATTGAAGCACAGCAGAGCAGCTGAACAGCTGTCAGTTCTGTGCTCTGTTCTGCGTGTAGGATAGTACTTACGATAAGCGCGCCCTGAATCCATCTCGGCGGTGGAGGGAGAGGAGAATTTTCAGGCGAAGGGAAGAGTGAATGGAACATCTCTCCTCAATACCTCTGTAGGTAGATATTCTGGACCGCCAATGTAGAGAGAGGTTACAGGAGACGTGAATCTTAAAGCCACAAGGTTTAAGTGGGACCTGCGCTAGCGGCTTGTACCTGCTTAGATCGGTCCAAGATCTACAGTCGATCTCTCCACCAGCCAATGACACTCAAACAAAACTTTAACGGATCCTATCGAGAACAACAATGCTATTTAAACAACTACTCTAACCATATGAGGTTCTATCATAAACAAGAAGGAGAGATGTATAAGTCCCACACGCCAACCATGACATACCAACCACTCGACAAAGCTATGATGAGTGTCGAAAACGAGACTACCAGCCCAACGCTAGAAGAAAATGAAGAAAACGCATTGTCGTTTATACACCATCAATCGTGACATACATATACATATTTCCATACCAGCCAGCCCGTGTCAGAGCGAGCAAGAGACCCACGGAACAGCAAGACTTACGTCCAACCGATATGAGAGACTCACAGGAACCAAATAGACGAATCCAGACGAGAAGTTACCACCACGGGGAACCCCAGTTCCACCGGCCACCAACCAGTCCGAGGCCAATAGCACCTGGCTTTCCTTTACCAACACTCTTTGGGATACTTGGTGCCATGCTCCTCAAGGTCTCCGTGCCGACGCTGCGCTTATTCTTCAAAGCTACCTCCTTGATCATGTTGCGCTCGAGCTCAATCCCGGAATCACTAGTATCGAATGGGTGAAGAGGGAGGGCTCCATCCAATGATTGAGCTGAGCTGAGTCGGCCAGGGCTGCAGCCATCATCGACACTGTAATAATGGTCGGCACTGACACTCTTTCTTGGATGTCGGGATCGGCCGCCTCGAGAAACCTCGCGCATGCTAGCCCAGATCTTGCGTGCAGGATCAGTCTCCTCAGAGTCATCGCCAGCTTCATCTTCGGCATCCTCCTCGTTGATTTGACGAACATGAGTAGAGGGCAGTCTTGCGAAAGGTCCGTTGATTGTTTGGCGATACTTCATGTCAGCGGCTGGTCTCTGCTTGACGGGGGTTAAGACGGCGGCATCAATACGAGCCGAAATCTCAGTCTCGACTGGCTTCACATTTCTATGGATTGGCTCAACGGCAACAGTACGATTTCTGGAGAAAGGGATAGTGGTCCGGTCTCTATTGATGATTGCCAGGGCATTCATTGCTTGACCAGCTGGGAGATGTCTCTCAATCAGATCATTGAGGGCATTTGGTTGAGGAGAGTTGTCAACTGTCTGGGAACTGCGAGGAGACCAAGCGGACAGAGGATCGTGTCTCTTGATAGCAACTCTAGCTTCAGTCTGCATGAATGTTGAATGGACGTAGGTTCCCTCGCGGCTAGCATAATTACTTTCCCACTTGGTGAATCCTGAGTGTCGATAGGTGACCTGAACTGTGAGGTAATGAGTAAGAGTATCGCCGAGATGATTCTCAAGATCAGCCATGAGGATCTCAGGGTCGCGTGTAGCGGGGCTTGGGTTTGCATTGACGCCATCGACTCTGATTTTCGCCAAGATGAGGTGTGTCTCGCTGGCACGAAGGCTCCGGGTGTGAAGATCGCCAATGACATCTAGCAGGCAACATCCACGGCCGACTAGAAGGTCAACACCCATTGCGTACAACTGGCCGTAGCGTCGAAGATCTAGCGAAGGTTAGCTGGTGATTCGTCTTCGAGGTCAATGGTTTCCATACCTTGAAGCTGGATATCTGCTGATTGAGAGGAGCATCTGCGACGGGAAGGGTGCATATGGAATCGGCCATCTGCCGCATGCAGCTCTCCACGGACTTCGATAGCAACCCAGAAGGCACAATTTGTCGTAGGCACACTTGTAATTTCAGGAGTGACCATGATACGAGGGGACAGGAGAAGCATTTCCTGTGGGAGAGCTCTGGCTGGAGATGGTGGAATTGATGGCGATGAGCCCATGCCTGCGGAGGCTGGAGCATTGCGGTTGACTTCGGTGATATCCAAGCCATCAAGTTCAAAGGAATACAAGGTATCCCCGCTCAAGCTGGTCCTGGAGGTTTGACGTGAAGCCATTGTCTTGCTGCGTGACAGACGGCTGATCAAGGTGTTTTTGGATCCTTTCGAATTAACGCGTTGGAAGTTGTTCAAGACTTCACTTCCACGGCCACCAAGAGCGCGTAGAATGAAGTTTTTGGATTTGGAAGGACGTCGCTCAGGTATCTGGGGAGATCTGTTTTTGACTGGACGCGGTGGGGAAGGAATTTGTGGACTGTATTGAGGTGGATAGAGAGAGTAACGCGTGCTGCGAACAGAGTGTCGGCCTGGATCGACTTCCGGCTTGTGTTGATGGAATTCGTTCTTGAGGAAATTTCCAGCTGAGATTGTACGCGGTACTCGTTGACGCGCCTTAGGTGTGATATCAGGGTCCTCTAATGAAGCATTTTCTACTAGTCTCGTTAAAACACCGGCAAATAAAGATCCGACGACTCCTTTAATACGTACCAGACGGAAGCGAGAATGGTTGTTCATTTTCCTTCTCCCAAGACTTGTTTTCTGAACCCATATTCATGACACTGCCTCGGCCCTGCCTCTTCTTCCTCACAGTCAATGGTCTGTCGGCTCCCATTGGTGGACTTCCCTTGCTCTCGAGGGACGAACAGCCAGACCATTGGCGTCCTCCGCCGAAAGTCTCTCTGGATGACGAGCTGCCCGAGATGGTTTGGCTACGTTTGATAATTCTAAGTGGAGAGGGCTTCGAGACCTCGGGCTCGAGAAGCTCCACTTCAGACGAGCGTATCTTGTTGGGTGCCATATTTGTTTTGGAGTTTCAACTTCAACCGCAACGTCGCCTTGATCTCCTTCGCTGTTTGACCTGCTTCTTTGTTCTTGTCCGATGAAGGGAGTGTATTGAGGGTCGTCGTCGATGCTTTCGAGGTCACACCAGGAGTCGGCGTAAAGTTGCGTTGAACGAAGATTCGACCGTCTTAGCTTCCTCCTGCGATGAGTCTTTCGTGTATGGGACCAGGGGAAATGCTCGCTCCACAGTCTTGAGCAGTAACGGCCTGCGCGATGTGAGAATTCGGATGCCTTGATGGCAATAAATGCTGCTGATGCTGCAATGACAATCGGGACCAATATGAGTGCGCCGATTGCTGGAGAAGTATCGCTATTCATAGCCAGGACGTGATGGATGCTGACATGCTAGAATAGAAGTAATGCGTTCGAAGATGGATGTAGAGAGAAAGAGTTGTAGAAAGCTGATCGGATTCAAGACGTGATTTTTAAAAGATCTTTCCGTCGAACGAGGAAAGAGCAATAGCGATGGGAAGGTTCGACTTATGGTACGGTTATGCCCCAACATCGCTAATATCAACGCAGTAGACAGGAACACCAAATGAATTACTTCGTGCAGATATGTATGCATTCTCAAGTGCCAGGAAGTCGGATGTAGTTCTGAGCTTTGAACACATCTCTAGGGATGACTGTCCAGCAGTCATCTTGAGTTACCGTGTCTAGGTGCAGATGCATGCTTCTGCTGTCTCTTCCAGAGACACTGCCTTGCTGGACATAGATACTTCTTCTGTCAATGTCTAATTCAAAACTTCGCAATAAAGAATGCTTCTGATGCCCTTGTGCATCAATAAACCTTCACACAATGCCCCTCCTTTGCGGCTCCACAACCTCTAAGCTCCTCTTGATATTCTCCTTAATCGACTCGATCTGCTCCGGATCCAAGTGCAAGAACCGAATCAAGTCATCTCCCGCATCCTTTCCAAACAGGACCGACTCAGTAATACTGGCATCCACACCCTTCTTGACCCTAACCTCCCACACTCCATCCCAATTCCACTCTCCAGGCCTTTTAGCCGTACTCGGTGCACTAGTTCCACCAGCAAGCCTCTGATATCCTTCGGGCGCCGACGTAGGACTCCCTTCATCTTCACTTAACCCATCATGCCAGGTACTTTTCTCCACTTGCTCCTTGACTTTGAGTTTCCCAGACTTAATCCTATGCGTCCTCCACGCATGCCACGCCCCAGGATTCCCAGCCGCCTCCAGCGGAACACTATCTAGCACGTCCTCATCATCAAAAGTACTCCGAATATATCTCAACACCTCATAAGTCGTAATCTCGTCCTTCTTTCCTCTACCAGCACTAGTGCCGCTATCTGTTGTCCCAGCCGTACCTCTAGGTGTGGGGCTCATGCTCCCTGAGAACGTACTGCCTGGGCTCTCAACCCCACTCATACTCCCACCTCCTCTTGGCGGGGTCTGCAGATTCGCTCCTCCAGTCCGCACACGTTCCGCAGACCTCCGACTTGCCCTTCCAAACCAGCCGGGGAAACCATGTCGCAGTGAGAATCCACCAGGAGGTAATCTCTCTTCATCAGTTGCAGACACTGTTCCCGAGTCTTGGATATCGGTCGTGTACATATATGTCGTGAGCGGCGTAATTAAAGGATGGAACATATCGGTGCTGAAGGTTACGAGCGGTGGGAGAGAGGGGTAGGTGGGTGGGAAGGAGATTTGGAAGCGGAGGATTGAAGGCGCATACGGTCCTATTGTTGATTAGCTGCGGGGTCTAAAAAAGTATCGGGTAGTGTAGTGGGGCGGAAATGTTCAAAGCAGGAAGAGTCACCTTTCCGTATGAATATTACGCCAGACCAGAGGGTTGGGTCGCCGGGAGTGAGGCTCATGAATACGCCGTGAGGGCAGGCGTATTTGAGACTGGAGCTGTAGCAGCGTATTAGTAGGTTTCTAGCACTTCATAATGGAATATTTAGCATACAATTCTACAAGAAGATGTTGCTTCCGCACAGCGGATAAAGTAGGGAATGGTCGCCGTGGCATGTTGAAGTGTTGTTGTGGTTGTGATCCTGAAGAAGTTGTGATGCATGGAGCTGTTAGAGCTCTAAAGCGGTAGGAAATTCTGCCAAGAGGCTCGGGTCAAGTTTCACATGCTGGAAACATAAACCAAGGACCACGACTCTCGATGTTTGAATATTTCTGATGCATTGTCAGGCATTCTATTCCACGCTATGTGCAGTCCTCTAGTAGTGGGAAGCTATTGCTTCCAGAGTCCAATCGTTGTCTCACCAGGCCTCATTAGTCGCATGCAGCCTCTTCCTCGCTTCCGATTACACGGAACTCTTCGCCTATATCCCTTTCTCATACCGGTACCCAAACCTCTCATTTCTCTCCTAGTCTTGCCTCAATCTTCTGCTTCTCCTGCTCTCTAAGCTCCTTCACCTCATCCTTTGAAGCATCATACCTCGCCGAGACCTGATTGAAGGGATTCTCTTCACTCTTCTCAAACTCCTTCCTGATCTTGTCCTTCTTTTGATTTTGTCTCAAACCTTGTCCACTGCCATCTTCCTCCATCTCCTTCAATCTCCTCTCCTCAAATGCTGCATATGCTGCCTTGAACCTTCTCTCCGGATGCTTATCAATCTTTGTCGCAGCATCTGCCGTCAGAGATAACGCATCCAGTGCATTATCGATACCAGATGCATTAAGAGCTGTGGCTTTCTTTGGTCCATCATCATCGAGTTGTGATAAGTCGAGTCCTTTAGACTTCTTGACAGCTGTCTTAGCGTTCTTCGGTACAGCTCGCGCCTCCTTCTCCTCTTCAGCTAAGATTGCGTCTTTCTCTGCTTTCTTTCTCGCGGCTTCGGCTTTCTTCGCAGCTTCTGCTTCCCTATTTGAAATGTGGTCAGCGGATGTGGCGTAGAAGTGGAGAGAGGTGCGGGGTAAGCTTAGCAAGAAAAGAGTAGCAAGAGACTCACTTTTTGGCATTACTCTTTGCTCCTTTGGCCCATTCTTGGTCTTCCTCTCCGGCTTTCTTTGCGTTTTCTTGTGCGGCCTTTTGCGCAGCTGCCTCTGCCTTCTTTGCGTTGCCTGATGCCTTCTTGGAGTTCTCTCCGGAAGCTTTCTTGCCTGCCATATTCTCGAATTCTACTGGAATAGGCTCTTCGATATACTGTGAATGCCGAGATCGTAGCTGGTCGGTGAAGGTTTCTTTGTTGCAGAGGAACGAAGCTCTGCGCTGGACGAATCTCAGCCTTTGATGCCCCGCCACAATGGCTCTACCGGCCTCGGAAACGGAAGAGCATTGTTCCGCTAAAGGAACACCTCGTGCCTGAGGCTTCGATATCACACGTGATTAGGTACTTTAGAGCCTCAATACACGAGTTTGGCATTTCGATGTCCTAGATCACAAGCCATCATCTGCATTTTCACTGCCAAGCTTGGGAAAGGCCCTTGGAAGTCCATGGGATGGCCTGCGCCGAGAACCGCATGGTGAGGTTCCGGCTCTGTTCATGTCAGCGCAAAGATGGCCTATGTCGGTTGACCGGTCCTCATACCGAGTAGCACCAGGTGCGCTCAGGGGCTAGAGGTGGTCATTTCGAAGAGAATATCCCTCCGTCTGAAGAGGCTAGTGAAGGGTGAGGGCCGCACCGTATGCAGAGTAGGTCACCTCCCACTACCACACAACAAGATATCATGCAGTGTGCTTTCCCACTTTGTTGGCTTTCAAACCTATCGCATCAATTCTCTGCTGCATTGCGATCATATGATGCTGTTAGTCTAATATAGTGAGGCTAACAGGCCCGAAATCAGGAATAGAGATAAAACGGAGGCTTCTTGCTGGCCCACGTATGCTGAAGGAATACGACACGTCTTGTATTACGAGATATCGAGATCTCCAACCTGCAGGCGCGTATCTTTCGGGTTGTTGGTGGTGTCATCATCATGACTTTCCATTACTGAGAACGTCATTGTCGCCAGGAAGGAGGGAAGGATTCCGCGACGATTGTCGAGAGATTTCAAAGCTCACACTGCCCCTCGCCACCCCACAAGAAGATATGTCGTGCATCTGTATCCGATGTGACCCGAGCGGCCCGTCAGCACACACACGAGGGTTGTGGTGTTGAAGAATGTACAGTATATTCTGAGAAGGCAGATGTCGTATCAAATCGAGAAGAGAGAAAAAGAAATATGCGATTATGTTGACGTCGGCATGGCGGGCTGCATCCGCTGCACTGGTTACTTGCGTCTGCCGGCACCCCCACGCCCGCATCAGCGCAAAAGCACGGAGATCTGAGCTGAGGATCAAATTGTCTCATCGTCTCCAGAATGCATGTCTCACTTCACATGCATCTTCATGGTTGATGCAGATTGACGAGCGCCGCTTGCGTGCTCCGCAGTGGGTGGAACAGCATGAACAAAAGTCAGGGTTTGAACAACTGCAGGTCAGCGCTTAAGTCCCGTGCTTCGGAGATTTTGAGGTTACTAGAGTATGCCCAATGTCATACAGGGCTGAAGGGCTACTGGGCGAGGTAGCGAGGCTCTGAGCCTGATTTCCGGCTTCGTGTTGGTTGTGTGACATTCACTTTCCGAGAAACGGAGGCGAAGATAACCTTCTTTGCATATGCACTGCGAGCCTCGTTGCAGTTGCATGGCCGGCATTCTCTAAGATTGGACCAGCAGAAAGTGGCAGTGTTTGGTAGAGGCATCCAAAATGGGACGAGCTCGCATGTGCATACTGCAAGTTCTGTATTATAGAGATTGAGTTATAGATGTGATGCATGAGGCTCAGTAGAGAGTGGACTTGGCGGTTGCGGTTGAGGTTGAGGTTGAGGCAGCACATGCGTCTCGTAAAGAGTTTTTCCCGTGGTTTACTGTGCAACGTCAAGTCTCAAGTCTCGCCGTCGTTGGAGAAACGAAGCTCGACAGCCATTATCGACCTCGTCTGGACATGGGCGTGAGAGCTGGCAACTCAAAAGACGGTGTAACGGGAACGGGTCCACAGGGTGAAAGACGTGAGTTCGACCGTTGCCTTCCTATAGGCTGGTGAGATGAAAGGACGTGACGTGACGTGACGAGTATATCGTGCCGAAGGGGAGGGGAGGCACACCGATTATTGGATTTCGAAGCATTAATATTTTACCGTCAGACTGGTGCAGTCGTGAACCTAGAACGAGCAGACCGCCGGCTTCCACGAATTCCACGAATTCCACGATCCCTGCATCGAAGGTTCCTCAGCGCCCTGCCAAGGCCCAAGGCCCAAGGCCCAAGACGAGCAAATTCACGCGGCTCGTGATGTCCGTCTCCGGCTTTTCGATTCCAGGTTCCAACAACGTCAATTATGATCATCGCGCACCGTCATTGGCACGCAGGGACCAGCAGCGGAGGGAGTCGGGCAGCTCCTGGCCCAATAGGATAAAGTCGCTCGCACCCATTGCCGCATCTGCGGTGATTCGGTGAATAATGCTTTCCAATCCTCGTTCTTGGAGGTGAACGTCGGAAGGCGCCCAGATACTGGCTGGGTGGGCGTGTCTCGGGGCAAATGGGAGGTGGATCTCCGGCGCAGAGGTGACTAGTAGACTACCCAGCAGACTGGTTTGAGTGATTCGGAAGAGGGCGAGCAGCAGCGGTGATTGGGCATCGCGGGGAACACCTCAACGTCGTCCGGGAAGGGCGCTCGCATGGCGGTGGTGGTGGTGGTGGTGGTGGGCATGGTCATGGTTGTGGAGGGTGTGGTGGTGGTGGGTCGCTGGGTCGCTGGGGAGGATCGACTTCCCACTCGTGGACGAAAAGTGACAAGTCAAGGTGGAGCGCTGGGAGAGCGATGGTGCAGTGATGCAGTGGTGCAGCGCTGGTGGTGGATCGTTTAGCTGAGACTGCCGGCTAGCGTTTGTCATCCCTGGCCCGTGAGCCATCCTCCCCATCGCTCGCATCCTCATCCCCATCTTTCTCTCAACGTGGTGAGGACGGATTGACGGAAAAAGGGGCGGTGTGCACGCTGCTGCTGCGAGAGATTCCGAACGATGTCACGACCGACCGGCACCCAGGCTCTCACTCTCACGCTCATTTCCGCCGTGTCTGACCCCGAGCCGGACAGGAGCCCTACTCGCACCGCTTGTCTGGAGCACGTTGACGGCTGCGGTTGACCGTGGCAGCGACCCAGCGAGCAGTGCGGCCATCCGTGAGGAACCTTGCCGTTCGTCTGACGAGGCAGCGAGCAGGCCGAGACACGCTCCCCGCGACCCGGATGCGCTGCCCAACGAGAATACGCGAACATCACACTCGAGGCCATTGGGCCAATGGGCGCCGCTGGGCCAATTGGCACTTGGGGACGAGGAGAATTCATGGCTCTTCGTGGTCTAGCTGCGACGCCGACGCCCGCTACCTCGTGAAGCGCTGAAGCCAAAACCACTTCCCCGGCGGCACTTGGGAATCAGTTCCGCGAGGTCACTAACAGACTAACAGACTAACAGACTGACAGACTGACAGACTAACAGTTCTGTCCAGTGTCCGCTAACTCTGCCAGTGCCAGTGCCAGTGCCAGTCACCCAGTCACCAGCACCACTCACCAGTGGCATCCTCCGTCGTGGACCATGGACCATGGTGTTGGCTGCGCTGCAAAAATCCCCGGGCCCGTCAACCTAGCTGGCTGCTGGCAGCTCCCCTGAAAGTACGAAGTAGCGTGACTCGTGAGTTGTTGGCGAGCCAGGAACTGAGAGACTGAGGAATCGAGGATGCCTCTGCCACCAGCACCAGGCTGCTTTGAGCAAATCCAGTTGCCCCTTTTGATAATTCCGCGGTCCATCCAGCCAGTGAGCCACGCGAGCGCCGTTGTCCATCACCATTTCTCCAGCCTGGAAGTTGGAACAGGGGAACCCGCGCTGCTGCTGGAGGAGGAGCAATCGGCACGCAGCTTGGCGGACTCAGTTGGTCTCATACGACGATCAAGGCTTGTGAAACGCCGTTACGAGTTGATACTTGATAGTGAAGTTCGTTCGATACCCATCCCATCGAGCCATGCAGAACTTCTCATCAACCTTGAACCTCGTCGTGAGCCATGAACGCCTTCTCAACTCCTCCAAACTCCCTCACCTGGATTGTCTCCATCTGGTTTCTTCGATCCGTGCTAATGTGCCGATTCCGCGATTGGCTTAAAAGTTGTCCATCCCAATCGGTCGACGTTCATAAAGGCATTCCTGCTGATGATTCGTCTGAGCTGGAATCTCCGAGTTGAGAACATGGGTCGCAACCAGTGTGCTGTCTTCTGACTCTCCTCCTGCTCTTGTCCCCGCTGCATAACCCCATGTTGTGGTACCGACATCAACAAATCCAGAGAGCTTTGTCGCCAGAGCAGGGCAAACTCGGCTCAGCGAGGAGGCAGTCTCCTGACTGCGTGCTTTGTATCAAGCAAGGCAGCTTACGCTGACAAGGTTTTCGAACAATCCACTATCACCACTTTCCATGCTACCGGTGAGCAATGAGAAGGGCGTTTGCGTTATGATATTGAAAATTATAGAAGCATGACGCCCTCTCACTGCCGCTGCTCCTCTCCTCATCTGCTCATACCGGAAGTTCCGGCCTATCCGGAACGGCCACATCTGTGAGACTGTGTTCTTCTCCCTTCGCTTCTCGTTCTTCGATGAAGCCAGAAGCCAGAAGGAGAGTGCGAAGCCCTTACCGCAGACGATCTCTCCTCGGTTTGCCTACCCCTGACTAACCAGCTAACCTCTTTCCACCACGGACATGCTTCAGCTTGCCAACGGTCGAACACAGATCACATGAGTTCTCAAACATCTCGCTTCATCATGGCGCTTGCCTGCACGCAGTTAGAGGCTCAAGACGTGACTAGGGGGGCATAGCCGGTATCGTGGTTACTGGAAACTTAAGCCAGGATAGTGCCTGTTCACGACTTCACGGCTGCTTTACGCTTTTGTGAAGAAGTTTCTGCTTGGACTTGGCAGCTGGCCGATCTCTGCGTATTCGAATAGGGATAAGAAATGCCTTGCTCTTCACGATCGGACCCGGCCATGATCATTGATGGCATCCTCTCGCCCATTTTGAGAGGCTGATCCGGGACCTGACCTTGAGCGTCTCGCCGTCACTGGCGCGGTCGCATTGGAAAGAGGGGAAGAAACGTGGGACTAACTCCGACCCAGCGTTATCGTGATCATGCTCGATGTAGAGAAGTCGCGCCGCACAGAACTCACTGATACTTCGTATCTTATTTCTGCAAGCGAAGGGTCGGCTTCGCTAAACGGCCATCACAGTGCCCCGGTAGAACCAGGAGAGGCCGCTCGTGTGTCCCTCTGGGCATCGTCACCAAGAGCGCAAATTCTCATGATCAAACCACTTTTCCGTCCTATCCCTTTTGCTCTTCCGGCTTCAGGATTCAGGCTTCACCGACGGTTGACCTCTAAGAGGTGCGCTAGTAATCGGAACCAGCGAGCCACGAGCCATGAGCCATGAGCCTTGAGCCTTGAGCGACGAACTACGAGCTAAGAGCGACGAGCCAGCAGCTTGCAACCATGCTGTTTGCAGCCAACCGGGCCAAATTGCACGCGCATGATGGGCTATCTTCAGACAACGTGGGCTTCAGGGATCCCTTGCCTTCTCCATGAAATTGAGCTTAGATTTATCGCGATGCCTGTTCAGGCCTCCGAATGATGTGGCTTGAAAGTCACTCCCTCCAACAGAACCTGAGGTGGGCGCGGGGTGGGGGGTTAAGGTTCCAGAGACGGAGAGCGCGACCATGCCGTCGGAGAGAGGTCTGTCGTCGTTCTCTCACGTTCATATGCCAATTTTCCAATTTTCCAATTTTCCAACAAGCGACTCGCCCACAGCCAAGTGCGCTGTCTCAACACCACAACTGCTGGGCTGCGCTGCATCCGAATCTGAGGATCTGGCATGACCACGGAATGGAGTGCGTTGCAACGACGGGAGACTGTGCTAGAGGAGTTGCGTTGCATCTCTTGTGTTCCCCGAGGCCTTTTTTCGGCTGTTGCTCGAGCGCACACCGCTGCGCTGCTCGCTGATGAAAGAGGCCTGTGCTGGGTTGGCGCTCGGCTCCCCTGAGCACAGTACTTTCGTACGGAGTACCTAGGTACCTGGTACTGGACTAGGGTACCAGAGACGTGAGAGGTCCACCAGCTCGTTCTAACTGCTCTGGCACTAAACTGATCGATCAACGCTCCGGGACTAACAACAACCACCTCAACCTCGACGCCTCGCCGCCTCGAACCCCTTCGACCTCACTTGCAAGGGCCGGCCTGCCTGCCCTCTGCCCTACCCTAGACGCACTACACCCCATGCCGTCGAAGCCTGCAATCTGCAAACAATTCCCCATTCCAATCCCAAGAGCCAACGTCCCTACGTCCCTGGTAGAAGCCCCCGTCATCAACTCCCAGCCAGCACCAGCCAGCAGCCAGTCCCCGAACGATCTTGCCCTGCCCTTGCCTAGCCCAACGGGTCACGGCCTCAAATACCGGGGATGCGTGGTGGGCGAGTGAGTACCGTCTGATACAACAACGCCTCTCGGCCTCTGGCTCATCACCAGCACCACCAGCATGGCCCATCCAGCCCCATCTGCCGTTCTAAAGTTGGCACAGAGCACAGAGCACAGATCTCATTGCACATTGCTTGCTTGAGCCACGAAGTTCCGGTAGGAGTGCCCGGTCTGACACTACTACTCGATGAAGTTAAGTCCGTCCCAGTCTTCTTTGCTTCGTCACCGCCCGTCTGAATATAATTTATACGGCCGCTACCCGACATTTTCATAGCGTTTATGAAATCTCCTGGCGGTCAAGTACATCAAGTGTCATTGCTTGCCTGAACTGTCTCTCCTTCGATTTGATACTTCTGCCTTTTCAACTGCACTGGAATACACATATTACGTCAAGCCACATAGTTGTGACCTATCTCTATCACACCCGCCGTGTACGACTGAACCTGGGAGGAAGGGCCGATATCCAAGAAGCATATAACTTCTCATGGTCCGGAGCATCCAGCACAACCTGACCCAGCACTCTGGTACATCTGAACGCCTCTTCCCAACTTCAAACTCTAAACCCAACTCCTACGGCATATCACACTTAACAGTCACCTTCGCAAGACGGCGCTCGCGATGTCTGGCACAAGTTCCCGGAACGGGACTCCACCGTTTCCCACGAGGCAGATGACCATTCTAGGTACGTTTCAAAGGGAAGCATGCGGCTTGAGCAATATCCAGCTGACATTTTGCAGCATTATGCCGAATCTGCGAGCCAATCGCTTTCATGTCGATCTTCCCATACGTCTACTACATGATCAAGGACTTCGGAATCACCAAGAACGACTCCGAGATCTCAGTGTATGCGGGGATGGTCACATCTGCGTTTGCTTTTGCGGAATTCTCGTCGGGCGTCGCATGGGGAAGACTGAGTGACCGAATCGGGCGAAAACCGGTGCTTCTCACAGGACTGGCAGGAACTGCGCTGAGCATGTTGATCTTTGGATTTGCACCGAGCTTTCCAGTTGCACTACTGGCACGAGCGCTAGGAGGACTTCTGAATGGGTACGTCAGATCCCATGAAGCACGAGAATGCTGCGGACTTTCCCTTCTGACTGCTGTGCATGTAGAAATATCGGTGTTTTGCAGACAACGGTCGCGGAAATGGTCACGGTCAAGGAGCACCAGCGTATGTGCGACACGACAAGTCATATCTCCCCTCGTGTTAGAGCGTTTTGCTGACAGGTCGGATAGCCCGCGCGTATACAATCATGCCATTTGTGTGGTGCCTCGGGTAAGTTCTGGGGTCTATGTCAGTTCTCAGAAACACAACTGATGGTGATCCAGATCGATCCTTGGGCCTACACTTGGAGGCGCATTGGCCAGGCCAGTTGTTGGATACCCGAATCTATTCGCTGCAGATACGATCTGGGATCGTTTCCCCTACCTTCTGCCCAACCTGGTATGCACTGTCATCGTGTCTTGTGGGGTCGTAATTGGAATTCTGTTCCTTGAGGAAACCCATGCGGAAAAGAAATATCGACACGATCCAGGATTAGTAGCCGGCAAATGGATTCTCAGCAAGTTCACACGTTGCACCAAGTTGAAGGCTTTGCGCTCGGAGAAGGTAGCAGATCTCGACGAGGTTTTGGCACTGCTGGCCGAAGAGCAACCCCCAGGATATGCTACGTCTGGAGGTTCGCCAAACCTTCCTTCGACTCCCTCACCCGAGCCAGAGGAGTCACTAGACCTTAATGCTTCACACATCACATCGAGGTCGAAGCCGGCAGCGACAAAAGCATTTACAAGACAAGTCGTTCTGAATATTGTCGGCTATGGCATCTTGGCTTAGTAAGTTATGTCCGGATTGTTTCTTCTGCTGGTCTTGAACTGACTCGTGATTCAGCCACACTATGACTTTTGACGCTATGCTCCCGACTCTACTGAGTACCCCACCGCCAGAAAACCCTGAATGGAATCTTCCTTTCAAGTTCGTTAGCGGCTATGGCCTCAGTCCTAAGGAGATCGGCGTGATCATGTCCGTTCAGGGGATCTATTCCATGTTCGCAACAATCGTCCTCTTCCCTATCATTGTCCGCCGATTAAGTGCACTTGGTCTGTTCAGATTAATTGCTCTGTCCTACCCAATCCTCTACCTAACGACGCCGTACTTCGTGCTCCTTCCCGATTCCATGCGAATGGCCGGTGTCTACGCTTTGGTCGTCTGGAAATGCACTTTTGCAACGCTGGCTTACCCTAGCAACGCAATTCTTCTCACCAATTCCGCGCCTTCACTTCTCATGTTGGGCACTATCAATGGAGTTGCGGCATCCACGGCCAGTCTCTCACGTGCCTTCGGGCCAACCGTGTCTGGATTTCTCTTCTCGGCTGGTCTAGGTCTAGGATATTCCGGACTAGCGTGGTGGTGCAGCGCGATCATTGCGGTGGGCGGTGCCATCCTCAGTTTGAGCATGACCGACAAAGGAGGCCGCATGGACGTGGACGAGAAAAGCGACGAAGATCAAGAAGCCAGTTTCGAAGATCACATCTTGGATCACAACGCCTTAGACTCTGCGATCGTCGCCGCGGAACCCAGATCGGAGACGGATACGATAGAACAGACCATCAAGTGATGTCTTCTCTCGCGAGAAACTTGATGGGAACGAGCCTCACGATCGCGATTTATGTCTTCAATTCTATTCCTCTGGAGGAAACCTGTGTAAAATACTCCCCCATTTTTCTTCATCCCTTCCTAGCTTAGTCTTCCGTCCCTCTTCTTTTTGGATATCCTTGCTTTTTCAGCGTTGCGGCCCTGCCTTTTGGTTACAGAATCGTTCGTTCGGCGCACTGGGAAAAACAAAAATTCGGAGGGAAACATACACATACATACCATACCGCAATATCGAGAAGAATCGATATTGTTTGCGAGAAGGAGTTTATAAGACAGGCAGGACACATCAAAAATAAGGATCAGATCGATCTGCTGGGTACGGAGTTCTCTTTTTTTTTTTGCTTGCGTGCAGTTGCAATTGCAACGACAGGCGACGCGGCCAGGGGCAGGATTAATCAGCTTGGCATTATCATGGACTTGGGCTGGCATTCTATAAAGGCGTTATACATACCTATATATAATATACATTGCTATTTTTCTCCGGGCGGGGCGGACTGCGATGTCATGTCGTAGCGTAGGGAATTTCCAGTAGCTGGCGGGCGCAACAGCAAGAGCAGGAGCGAGTCTCTTTGTTCACGAATGGATTCGAAGTGCATTGCCTACCTATATATATATACTGTAATTTTCGTGATTCGATGTTGTTGTTTTGTTGTGTTGGTGGTGTCTGATCTAATCCTCCCGAGCTCGAGCTCGAGCTCGATTATTGCCTACCTACCCCAGGTGCTTGCTTCAGCACCCCTCCCTCCTCCACATCCATCCAAACAAACAGCGGTCAATTGCAGAGCAGAACAGCATGCATGCGCAAGAGCACGGAACAGAGTACTGTATCAATTCCACCCTCTTCTCTTCCAGCCCGCTCCGTACAATTGTAGCTCACAAATATACTGTACTATACATACGACCATCCATATCCCAATATTCAATGATTTGATTCACTTTGATTCATTAACCTTACTAGGTAGTCCCAGACGCACACACACAATCTTTACTCGATAACTACACCTAATCCCCATCCATCCACATCCACGCCGCCCTCCACCGCCCTCCACACACACGCACTAACAGGCGCAGCGCGGCAGCCGTTCGTCGCCGGCGCTGTCTGATTGGTTGAAGCTCTTATCAGTTATCCTTACCTACAACGCGCGCTCTTTCGTTAGTTTTATCTCTGGATGGATGTTGGAATGGAATGAGGTGGAGGTGGAGGTGGAGGTGGAGGTGGAGGTGGACCCTGACTGCGAGCAAGAAAGAAAGCAAGCAAGCAAGCCAGGTGGGTGCTGTACTGTACTGTACTGGATTGTACATTGTACTACTGTTCGATAGGATAGGATAGGTTGGATAGGATAGGATAGGATATTCGAAATTTCGAATGGGCGGCCGCGTGGGATTGGATGGGATGGGATTGGATTGGATTACTTTTTTTTCCTTTTCTTTCTTTTTCGCCGCATCGCATCGCATCCCCCGCTCCGAGTCCAGTGAAGTGAAGTGAAGTGAAGTGAAGTGAAGTTTCGAACTAACGGGACGAGAGAGAAGAAACCCCCGAGGTCAATTTACACTGCGTTCCATGACGAGCTACCTGCTGTCTGTCTGTCTGTTGGAGAAAACAGTTCGGACGAATTGAATTGAATTGAATCGAATCGACAGCCAGGCGAAACTACATTTACGATTCGAAGAGCCGGTAACGTCAACGAAGCACGTCAGTCAGGTCGAGATAAGATAGGAGAGCTGAGGCAAGGATACACGATGAGCAGCAACACGCAGGCACGCATCTCGATTTCCATTCCCAAGAACCCGAGTCTGAGCCTGAGCCTGAGATAGGGGTGTGGGTTTCCATCCCATCCCATCCCATCCTGTCCGATCCAATCCTATCCAATCCTATCCAATCCAATCACCGCCTCGCAATCGCAAGCAACCACAATCGCAGCTATCCTGTCGCATCGCATCGCGAATCCTGGCCTCTTTTCCCCAAACCTAATCTCACCTAACCTAATCTCGATTCGATCTCGAGGTTTTTTTTCCCTCCCCCGCCGAGGCTGCTATTGCTGTCTGTGTTTTCGGTGAGGATCTATTTTGTTTGCATTGCATTGTTGCTTGATTCGAGGCTCCCAAGTTAGAGGTGGAGGAAGATGAATCCCCGATCACCGACCTCGACGCATAGCTCTCTGGGCGGTGGTGGCAGAGGTGCCGAGGGAGGAGGAGGAGTAGGAACCGGATATCCACACAAGCGCGCTCGACACAGTTCGCCTGAACATGGCGGGGGGCCGAAGTCTGCGACGAGTCCGAAGAGCGTGGAGGAGTTGGAGATCTTGGGCGCTGCGCTGGCGTCGGGTGCGGTGGGAGGAGGGGCTGCAGGTGGTGGGAAGGAGGGAGGTGGGAAGGCGGGTCAGAGTAGCAGTTTTCGGAATGTGAGCGCCTGTAATAGGTGTAGGTTAAGGAAGAATAGGTGTGATCAGAGGCTGCCGTCTTGTGCGAGTTGTGAGAAGGCGAGTGTGAAGTGTGTGGGGTATGATCCTATTACCAAGAGGGAGATTCCCAGGAGGTGAGTCCAGTTCCTCACATTATAGTTTGGCAGATAGAAGGGGGTTAGAAGAAGGCAATAGAGGAGTGGGAGAAGTATTGGAAATCGAATTGAAGCTAATCTTGGATGGTAGTTATGTCTTTTACCTCGAAACCAGAGTAGGATATCTCGAAAAAGTTCTCCAGGAACACAACATACCTTTCGCCCCAGCAGACGTCCTCGATCATGCGTCAAGACCAGGCCCAGATCCAACCACAGTCCAGACACCTAGCGATGACGGCCGACCAGCCTTCAACGGAACAGACACCACCATCACATCCTCCCACAAACAATCGCCACAAGAAGCCGCCTGGAGCAAGAAGCAAGACGAATCCGACAAGCTGAACAAGCTAGTTTCGAACGTAGGCAGTATCTCCGTCCAAGGAGCTTCAGATTCCCGCTACCTCGGCTCCACGTCTGGAATCTCCTTCGCGCGCGTCGTCTTCGCAGCAGTCAAGTCCTCCGTCTCAGGAACCAACAGCGATAAATCCGGCGTCCGTCCCTCTCGTCCCCCTATCCCAGCCAAGGTCGCTGCAGCAGGCACAAATGGGACCTCTATGCGCGACTCTTTCTTCGGACTCCATACCAAGCCTACGATCAAGCAAGCTCCGTTCCCGAGTAAGGATGTGGGGAGACGGTTGATGGAGTTTTACTTTGAGCATGCGAATCCGCAGATCCCAGTCCTGCATAGAGGGGAGTTCAATAAGATGTTTGAGGCGGCGTATGAGGAGGGAGATAAAAGAGTAAGGACGAGTAGGGAGTTGTATATGTTGAATATGGTGTTTGCGATCGGGTCGGGGATCTTTCTCGGGGATCATGGGGAGAGAGAGAAGGAGGAAGGGAAAAGTGAGAAGGAGAAGAGGAAGAAGACTGGCTTGGATAAACAGTGTCAGCCGGAGGAGTATCATGCGAGTGCGATTGTGCATTTGGAGGCTTGTCTCAGCTCGCCGAGCTCCATCGATAAGACGGATGGGTTTGGTGGTGGGTTGGAAGAGTTGCAGGCTGTGTTACTGCTTGCGGGTTTCGCGCTGCTGAGACCAGTTGCGCCGGGATTGTGGTATATTATTGGGGTAGCTGTACGATTAGCTGTTGATTTGGGACTGCATTATGAGGATGGCAAAGATGTCGATGTGGGGCTCGAAGAGATGCCGGAAAAATCCAGGGATGAAGATCCAGAGGTGGTGCGGATGCAGAAAGAGAGAAGTGCAAGGGAACGAGGGAGGAGGGAGTACGTTCGAGATTTCAGGAGACGGCTATGGTGGTGCACTTACTCGTTCGATCGATTAGTTTCGACGTGTGTGGGACGACCATTTGGAATCACGGATCAAGTCGTCACGACCGAGTTTCCTTCGTTACTAGACGACAAGTATATCACACCTTCTGGCTTCTTGGAGCCTACTGGTGGACCTGGAGAACCGAGCTATAAGCATGCTGCATATCACTACTTTCGTCTGAGATTATTACAGTCTGAGATACTGCAGGTTCTGCAACATCAACAAGCGCAACAGGCTCGAGCTATTGGCGCAAACCAGCAGAATCCATATATGCATACTGCGCTACCATCACCTTTCCTCTCGAAATTCGATAGTTTCCGTTCATGGCGAATCGATATCGACAGGCGGTTATGGGAATGGAAGACATCTGCTCCTACAAAACGAGAAACTGGCGTTGGCTTCTCAGTAGAGTTCCTTGAGCTCAATTACTGGCAGTGTGTGATCATGCTTTACCGGCAGAGTCTGAGTGTGCCGACTCCTTTTGAAGGAGAATTTAATACCAGCGATGAGGTCAATAGTCCGAGTGTGCACAATGTGGAGTTAAGAGAGGACGAGGAGAGAGTATTCTTGAAGGTTGCAGAAGCTGGGCAGAGAGTGTTGAGATTGTATAGACAGTTGCATCGTGTGCATCTTGTCAATTATACTTTCTTGGCCACGCATCATCTGTTCATGGCTGGCATTTCGTTCTTGTATGCCATTTGGCATTCGTCTATTGTCAGGAGTCGCTTGGTAAGATTTTCTCCCAACGTTTGCACTTGAGATGAAAGCTCATAATCTGCAGACAATGGACGAAGTAGACTTCACCATCCTAGCAGCAACCTCCGTCCTCGGCGACCTCATCGAGAAATGCCCACCCGCAGAAGCATGCCGCGACGCATTCGACCGCATGTCCAAAGCCACCGTCCAAATGTGCATGTCAACAACCGGTTTCGGCTCCTCAGCCCACGGCCTCAACTCCCGTCGACACTCTCACTCACACTCCCAAGACCCACGCCACAGCCAAGGTCCCGAATCCGGCGACTACTTCTCCAAATCTCTCCGCCGCCAAAGTCGCGGTCCCCACACCTCCCAAAGACCAAAGCCCCAATTCGACATGGCGCTCAACGACCTCCTCGGCTCCTCCTCAACCTCCCAACAACAATCCCCCTCCACCAGCGCCGCCACCCCCTCAACCAACTTCCGCCCACGCTCCCAAAACAGCGGCGGCGCCATCAAAATGGAACTCGACCCCTACGCCACCAGCAGCACCGCCACTCCCCCCACCCGTCAAAACACCCAACCGCAATCCGCACTCCAATCCCAATCCCCATCCGACTACGCCATCTCCCCTCCCCTCTCCCAACTCGACACCTCCTCCATCGACCCCTCCCTCCTCCCCTCCCACCAATCCCCCTCCGCTACCGGCACCTACTCCACCCAAGCCCATCCCACCCAATCCGCATCCGCATCCGCATACAGCACCAACCCCTACCAAGAAATGCAATTCCCGTTCCAAAACGCTCCCGGTATGGATTTCCTCAACGCCAGCGCCTGGGACAACGGCGGACTCGGAAACGGGAACGGGAACGGGAACGCGGGGGGTTGGGGCGGAGGTGGCGATTTGGGCATGGGACTGGGTATGGATATGCAGTGGATGGGAGATGGGGTTGATGGGGTGGATGGAGGGCATGATTTTAGTGAGGGCGGGAATGGGGGTGTGGATTTGTTTGATGGGTTCTTTTTTGGGGGGACGGGGAATTTTTAGGGGGAGGGTGGAGGAGGGTGGAGGAGGGATGGGTTGATGAGGGTGGGTATATATACAGCGAGCGGCCATTTGCGCCTTTGTGGAGCTAATATCTCACTCGATTTTCTTCTCTCCTCTTCTTTCTCTTGGATTCAGCTTAGTTGACGGCTCACGACCGAATCTCGCGATCCGAATATATACAAACGAACTTCACGATTACAAAATCGGTCATGGGGATGGATGGATAGGAGGATGGGATAGGATAGGCGGAAAACAAAAGGGTACACATGGTATGGATGGATGGGGGATGGAGGATAGATATACCATGTTATGTTATGTCATGATAGGATATGATTTGGTATGGATTAGCTATTCTGCGTGAGAGCGTGGCGTTTTGGAGTTTTTTGTGGGTGTGGGCATGAATTGAATATTGATGGAAATGGATGTGGATATGGATATGGAGCTTGAAATGTGAATAGGGATGGATGTAGCTTGATATCCGAGACATATAGGATAGGATGGAGTGGGATGAAGAAGATGAAGATACTTCATAGCGTCTGCATGTATGTGTGTGAATGTGAATGAATAAGAGAAACTTCCATCCTACACTACACTCTTTGCCCTTGTCACAAAATCCTTCAAAGAATCAAGCATCACTGTGATCGATCAAGTAAATAATGCAAAAAGGGTGAATGAGAAATTGTTTCATCGCAATCAATCTGGTAGGTAATTTTTCACAGGGATGTTTCTCGGTTATGGGGTATGGGTGGGGTTGGATTTTGCTGAGAATAGTGATGATGTCCGTACTGTGTACGAGAAGCGAGTATTGAGATAATGGATTGGTGATTTGGATGGATAGTACAATGTGGAGATATCGTATTTGGCTATGGGTGCTGATGTTGAATTCCTTGAGGGCTTGGATCGTTGATAGTCGTCAGTATCTTGCGACGCTGGTATAGAAGCGCTTTATTCATGCGCGATCATTTTCGATGACGGCCATGTCAATACCGGCGCCTTTCACGATCGTCTCCAGTTCTTTCTCGGCGGCCATGTCGCCGAAATGAAGGACGATCTATATGACTAAGATCTATGTCCTCTTGGTCTGTAGCAACTCCATACGCCTGGCGTTCCCATGCAGTTGGGTACTGGCTATTGGGGTCATAACACTCCTGTGGGACTATAGATATCGCCAGTGTGTCCACTTGATATGTAGCTGAATCAAACCCTTTATATGCAGCTGAATCATATGGAATCTGCTGATTGTCCGGATTGTCTGCCTCATATTCATCTTGGGCTTTACCGACAATGCTCTCTAGGAAGTATTGTTAAAGAAGAGCCATCCAATTCGGGTGAATTCTCCCCACATTTGAGACCCGAAGGTTGTGTTCAACGGTATATACACGTTCAAGACTAAGTCGTGATATGGGATTGATCGTTTCTGTCTGAGATTCTACGATGATAGAGAAAGGGCTCTGTTGCAGCTGTTCTTCACTCGTATCTGGCTCGGGAATGGTATGAGCGAAAACAGGGGCATGGAAATGAGGCTGCACTCGACCTTGAAATGCGCTCCGGCGATTGAATGTAATAGAGATGCAAACAATGGCCCTGCATTTGTCGGAAAATTACAAAATAGCGAGTCTTATAAAAATTGTTTGCCGTTGTCGGCGAAGATTATGAATGGGCCTTTTGCCCCAGTCACATTGCCTGCAGGCTCTGCCTATGGTACCTTGAAGGGTCGATCAATTGGTGATTCTTAAAGAATCGAGCTGGGCTGACCTTGCGTTCGAACTCTAGTTTGTGTAAGCTTTATAACTAGTATGCAGTCAAGTATTGCTTACCGCTAGCGTCAATGGGACATTTCAAGTTGCTCTGCATCGTAGCAAGGTCGTAATTTGTAGACCCAGGAGTGAATGTAGCAGAGCTCAGAAATCTGCATCGATCCCTAACCAGAGATACTCTCTAGATCGCGTGATACGTTTCGATCTAGAAGTTGCAAATTGTGTAGAGCTATATCTGCCCATTGCGCAGCGTAGCCCTGTGCTTGTTTTCGCTGCTGGGCTGCCAAGGGTGAGGTAAGTTCTGACATGCTGTGCATACCATCCCCCCCATCGATATTGTTAATGTTAATGACAAGCAATGTACCTCCGTAGTGCAGAAGAACAGCGGATGGCTGGTGTGAAAAGTGTGATCCAAACACACTGGAGAGTGATGCGCAGGGATTGAAACATGCATCTACCAATCTTAGCTAATAGAGTGTTTGAGTTCTATGAAGTAGGGGTAGAGGCCCCACTCCCACTGCCTATATAAGAACCAGCAGTTTTACTAGATTGTGCATCTACCCCATTCCCACTCGAAGGTAAACCCACTGTTTTGTGACTCCCTTTTCGGAACTTGAAACTTATAAATGCAAAGATATACGACATTATCTCCACAGTACCTCGTTGTCCCTGCGAATCGCAGATTCCGAATTATCGCTGCAGCTACCGGAAAGTTTAAAGTAGATTTCGATTTAATACGATCGGGAACATGCGTGTATAAAGCACTTTAGTAAAGTAATAGCTTGAGAATAATTGATCGACAAGTTTTCGAAGATTTAAGTTAAAAATATATATCAATTTTCTTATTTTATTTATAAGACATTAAAATTTGTATCCTTCGAACAATACATGCCTCCTTCTTCTCGCTACTAAATGCGGTTAGGTCGAAATCCACTTTCTTCAAACTATGCGGTAGTACAGGAGAATCTTTGCATTACCTGCATTTGAGCCTGCAAGCCCTGCTCCCTCTGAGACAAGAAAATCTGCTCTGGCGTGATCATGAATGAAAGGACGATTCAATTTAAAAGATTGGCACGTGACCTGTCCGCAAAGCAGTTGAGACCAAGAGCAGAGAAGTATGAGCGAATGTCGATGAAAATCACCTGAGGTCAGATATGTTGGATACGGTAGAGTCATAATGAGAAGGTAAACTTAGTTGTTATATCAAAAATATAGAGTTTAAGCACAGGTAACTATTTTGCAGAATCGGGGAGAGTGCACACCATTTGCTAGATTTCCACCATTTTTGCGGATATATCGTGGCCTCTTTCTGTCGATATTACATTGAATTAGAATGAAATCAAACCCATCAACCAAAGTAACAATAAGACCAATTATTGAAGGGAGCCCATAACATAACCATAATATAACCATAGAATTTGCGCGTCAAAAAATCCAAACAATAGAGGCCGAGTAACCAATTTGGGCCAGGGGTAACATTATTTAGAGCAACAATATAAATCAACATCATTAGGAATAAGGAAGCTTTCTGTCGCGCCGAAGGAAGTCCAAGCTCAAAAAGACAAAAAGAAAAGAAAAATTGGGGCACCGGTCGCCCAATTCACCCGGCTAACGTATAAACGTTGAGTCTAGGAGATCAAGATCTATGTCAGAGGTCTCTGCCCCGGTGCTTGAGTGCTCAAGCAGAGCGAGGTATGAGACGTGGCATGGTATCTTGTCTTCCGTTACATGGATGTCATTTGACTGTCCACTGGCTGTTAATAGAGGAGATCCTGGGGGAGACGTCAAGCAGACGTCGCCATCTCCTAGGGGCCTGTAGGGTGATATCTCCGTCGGTTCAATCAGCACTTTCTTCTCGATTTGATGGAGCGTAAGCTTCAGCTTGAAGGTCTGGTGGGTATCAAGTTTTCGTCTAGCCCTTCGTTTTTCGCTGACAGCTTCTTGCCAGTCAACTTGGTGGCCACATCTTTGCTGAAGCCATTGCTTTGTTTCCGCTCCGACGAACGTAAACCATTTGACCAAGGCTCCATCTGGGCCTTTCCAAGATAGAGGGACCTAGGAACAAGTTAGAGGCACGTTTCGCTATCCTTAGGAATTTAAGGCTTACCTGACCCAGTCGGGATAGAGGACCGCGGCGTAGATCATCTCTAAAGTAGTCGACCTCCCAATAAAGGACGCACATGGCTACATAGGTCGCTCGAGCTTCTTCTGGGGACTGCTGGTCCCCAACCTTGAAAATAGTGGTTGTGAATATTTCATGCATCAATTCTCTGAGCCTGCTGAGTACCAAGTCCTGGAATTGGATATGTAGATTGTAATTTCCCATTTCGTTAAAAATGACGATATCATCCCTGGTCGTCTGAACCACCTCTACGATTTGGCTGCATGAACAGAGAAGATTGATATATCCACCAACAAGTATTCCCTTGTCAACTTTCTCCTTGCATGGGCCCACGCCATGTAAGTTGATCTTGAAATGTGTTCCAACAATTTCGTCAAGCCATTTTACTAGATTCGTATACTGCAAATTGAAAGGACCGTTGATCTCGTGGCTGTAATGCTTCGATATTTTGCCAGCAGATGTTTGAAATTGCAAGCCCAAGATGTTTTGTTCAAGATTTCTGATATGGCAGCTGGGATTGTAGGCCACCCGGACTTGGTTTTGAAGCTCTGTATGGACAGTTTGGACAACTCAGATACGTTAGAGTGAGCTGAATATAACATGAGTGCTGAAGACCTACCTGCTTCAGAAAAGGGATCCTTATTAAGGAGTGTATCATCTTCGGCAAGACTTTTCCTGGTGTTCGTTTTACAATCTCGACATTGTGAAGTGATGGGGTCACGGAGACACTGTAATTGTCAGATGCGAATTGAGAATTGGGGGAGATGAAGATTCATACCGGGTGTTTGTCGTGCCAGCAAATTGGGCAAGCAGGCAATCTTTGTGCCATCGCAACAAATCGATAGTGTTCGGAAGGAAGGTTATCGACAGCGCAAAGTTGAGCTGTATCTTCTCTTGTTCTCGATTTTGTGCTGTATCGCCGAATGCTATACGCGAATACTAGAATTATTGAAGCTCATTGTGAGAATGTGTTGCTGGTTAGCAAGAAGAAAACCTCAAGAGGAGCACAGCCTGCTTGTGAAGACATTAGATGATGCCCCATGGTACGGCTGGGCTCCAAAGTCATAAATGCCCAAGCTGCGTGGCAGAGAGTGTCGCTTTCGAGGAGCGGCCGGGACTTTATAGGTTCGTTTAAGGTTATCTGAATGCCCTCTGCACGCCATTCGGCTAAGTATCGAACGGAGCCAGTAGATCACCCTGCTGCATGCGAGAATTCTGAGTGGATAGAAAGCAACCCACGTTGCACATTTTGATCTGATGAAGAACACTGGGACCTTGGAGGAAGTTAACCTGTCGATTTAAAACTTATCCAAACAAGCAATTTTCAGAAGAAATAACCCCAAATTCTGCTCACCGCATATTTGTCTTCGCAGAAGTGACCGAGGGCGTAGTAAAGTCCAGCAAGGTTACAACAGAAGCTCATCCCAACGCCTACTCGGTCGGGTCGGGCAGCAACTTTAATAGTCCCGCTATCACGTGATTCGTCGGGCGACGCAAGGGAGGGCAAAATCACTCCAACCTCTTCAACACCATGTCCCCACCTTTTGACCGACGAGCCTTCGCCTCTATCACTATTTCCAAGATGCAAAATGAACTATGGCTCAGGATGGAACCAATACCAGGACTACAGTGCGGGCCAGTCGTATCAAGAAGAATATCCAGAAGAAGAGCAGCAAAGGGGCAGCTACGCAGGACAACCAAACTGGGATCAGAATCCGAGCGACGGTCCAGATCTGCCACAGTCCAGCGATAGCACAGATTATTATGAAGGACCTGCCTATACGCCATCGCAAGCACCACAAGCCTCTCCCCCCCGAGCGTCTTCACGATACCCGAGCAGTAGCAGAGATGCTAGCAACCGCTTCTACAATCCGACATACACATCGGGAATGACATATTCATGTCAAGAGTGTGCAGATACATTCAGTCGACAGAGTGACCGAGAACGTCACTATCAGACAGTCCATGTCAATCGCGGAGAACGTAGCTACAAATGCGAGGTGGAGGATTGTGCTGCTAATGTCAATTCTTGGAGGAGACCAGAAGGGCTCAGATCGCATAACAAGACGTGGCATAGGTACTCGTGTCCAGAACCGGGCTGTTTACGCGCATATCCTCGCGGTTTTGAGTCTGAAGAAGCACTACAAGCACATCGAGAGGCAGTCCATCGAAACATACCCCAATACGAGGACACACCCCAGTACGAGGCAGACTACCAAGATGCGCCTGAATGGCATTCGAGCACTTCATACACTCCTAGGACCACTAATTATGGAACCACTCCCTCTCGCCCTCCTTCGGTGCACACTGACCCATCTGTACATATGTCGTCTGGCTCGTACTATCAACAAGACAATATCCCTGGTAAAGCGTCATCATATCAGGCATCGACAAGTCAACCTGGCTTATCAAATGCAGAATATTCAGAAACTCGTATCAGTAGTGATTCGAATGGTATGGCGGACGTATTAGATCCTAGTATGTACAATCTTTTCAAAATAATTGTCTAAACATTGCTGACCTACCTCTACAAGGTTTTAAAATCCAACCCTCTTCATTTTTCGTTCCAGGAAGAGTTTTCAAGATCCTATGGTCGGAGCCGACCAACTTTAAGGAAGGTGACTACCAAGACGAAGAGAAGATTAACTTCCAGGTGGCTTATGGGGAATACGTTTATACCACCGTTCGCCGCTTTGTGGTGATTAGGTCGTTTCCAGGTCACTCTCAATGCCTCCCCATTCTGACATATGGTGGCCAGGGTGTTCTGAAGAGGGGGGTCCGTGCGGAACATCACGCACAAATATACACATCAAAATTTGAGCCTCGCAATACGTCGCCGGAGGAACTCGGACTGCTGACCCGAAGGCCTATTCGCATCAGGCCAGACTCAAAATCCGAGAATCTCGACACTATGTCTAGGCTGAATTATGCAAAGGTGTATACTGTTGAGCACAATGTCAAAGTTGTCTCAGTAGGTCGGGTCACAAAAACCGACGAGCAAATACTAGTGAAAGATTTCGACGATATACATAGGCCCTTGTCAGACACTTGGGGTCGGCCTGCAAGTAGTCAAACATTACAAAAGCGGTCGGAGTATGGAAGGCAGGGAACTAAATTCACACCATCCAGCTTTCAAGGTTATGACCCTCCTCCAGAAGAGTCCAATTATGACGACGAAGGCAACGCTGCTGACGAGCGTGCCACCTACAATGCCTCCTATCAGACAAGCAGCGGTACCTCGTACAACCAGGAGTTCAGAAGCTACGATAACGCTGACTACTCATATAATGCACAACCTGCAACTGATGATATACCTGTCATGGCGGCCGAAGTACCTAGAAGGCCCAAGACGTCTCACGAAAGGCATAGAAGGCGTGACCGCAGACGCTAAGCACGAGGCGCTGTGAAGGACTGGTAGTCATTCTGGGCGGCGACCCAGGGAGCGACACCCAGCACGTCCAGTAGGTATAATAGAGTAACAAATTCAGTCTCGAATGGGAATAGGCCAGAAGGGTGTCTTACAACATCAAACAGCGTGAAATACCATTGGTTCAATTGTTCGTGACTTAATCCTCTACCTTTCTCATGGACGTAAATTATACATTAAAATACAACGGCTTTCACCTGGTTAGAGTTCGTCTAAATTTCGTCTAAGCACTCGCGAGTAAACCGGAGCAGAACTGCGGCTGCTTTATCCCGAGTCGAAATAAGCACTCCTGAACACAATATGAGTAACCTGAGCACGCGGCAGAGTTAGCCGAGTTATAGATCAAGGGATGTATTCTAGTATTCAATTAGTTCGCTTCGGCTCCCTTAATACAGGCACAAATCCTGTTCCACCATTTCTACTGCTACTCCCACTCTACCTCATCCTACATCGGATATACCACAAATTGACAATATATCACAGCCTATACGTAGCGGCTGGATGATTCCATGAACGTCCGAGTTCATATTATTAAAAGAATGTGATATCTTACTAAAAATGACTATAATGATCCGACAGGTAAATAGACTAGTACCCTATGTTATGTGATCCAAAGGAGTGCCCGGACCGAGGTTATCGTCCCCACAGAAATATTGCCTAACAAGCTACTCCTTGTCGAGACTAGACCCTTGTACCTCCTGCTTGGAGCCAGGAGTAGTACTTGTTTACTACATCTCCCAACACCCTCAGTCACCAGCCTTTGCTCATTTGCCAACCCTTACTCTTATGCTACATGCGATAAACATACGGAATATAAGAATCACTCATGGACATATCTTTGATTACTTGCCCGAAATAAACAATGTACGTCGGAAGGAAAGATATGTTCTTTAAACTCAATCTACATCTCGATAATAGGTTAACCGGGTTCAATTAAACTGCTAATTCGGTACATACCTACTTAAGTTGTCTTTGGAGATTTACTATCCTTTAGCATCTTAGTCCTTCTTAGCCTCTATCAAGGCCTCTTCTGTGGTCGAAGAACCAGGTTGCGACCCAGCCTCCTCTTTCTTTCGAGTCATAATTAGATTTATGCTTTTCGCATCGGACGAGTTGTCGTTAAAGCTGGCATTTCTATGGTCAGCGACGATACGCATAAAATACAACAAGATATGGAGAGTTTAGAAGCACTGTCGACGCACGTCCCGTTCGTCCAATAATCCTCGTAAACTTCACGGTCTTTCTCTAGCTGATTGACCATGTTCTGGAGAACCGGCGATAGCTCCCTTCTCGTAGACGTAGTAGCTTCTACGTTCCGTGGTTCCCGTTGATCGTGGGAATCATCCTGGGTTCCCGTAGGTTTCGTCTCATGGTCTGACATCATAAAATATGCTAAGCTTATTGTGACGCTTTAGAGTCTATACGGCCAACGTAGGTTCTGATGGCGGGAATGAGCTAAGCAAGTCCTAAACCTTAGACAGAGCTTTGCAAAATAAGCCTTGAGTCGTGTGCAACAAGTCCTACATCTTATCAAAGAACTTGCGTCATACGTTCTCGAGTCGAGCCGAGGTAGCCGCATGACCGAAAGCGGTTTGGCGTATTAATATGAGAATGTCACGTGCCTGATTTCCCTGTAGGAGATTTTGATGAACTACAAGTTGTTAGCTTACCTAGGTAGGTAAGAACCTAAGAAATTGCTTATTTACAAAGCGCAACATTACATGTAATATATTCATAATTAGCTTTCTTTCATCGCTGCTCGTCTTCGGATTTCCTTCCTACCTCCTTGTCATGCGATCAAATCGACCGTCAATAATTTTCGTGGCTTAGGCTTGGGAGCTCAGTTGGTAGCTAGGTTACGAAATGTATAAGTGTTGTTAATGCGGTCATGTTTTGGCTACATAGGAGATGCTAGCTGCTTTCAAAGATATAATGGCGGCACTGTGTATGGGTAGCTATAAGGAAGCAGTCACAAAATTCCCGACGAGGGAATGGCAATATTGGATCCTAAAACCATATATTACATCAGAAGTGATCAAGGATTTGATTACATTTGACCGATGGCTTGAATCTGTAAAGACCAAGCATTTTCTACCCACTCTAGACGTGATATTGTCACGTGACATGCATCTTCTCTTCCGACTGCGTAGTCCCGGCCCTCCGGTAGTCCCTCGCAGGTGTATTCTATCGTAATGCACTCTCTCATAATGGGGCTCCCCCAAATAACCGTTTGGCTGACTGTGGCTCCAAACAATATTCCTGGATAGGAGTACTTGCTCATTCGCATCAGACTTGTCAGGTTTGGACAAGCCTCCTCCGACTATAAAGTTGGTTCGAGCACCTTGAATCCTACACTGGAAACATGCAAGAAACATTCTCAGGTTAAGCTTAAAGCAGCATCTTCCGCGACGTCGGAACAGAAAAGCTCATGGCCCCCATCATCCAAACCAGGAACCGGTTCATCGAACCTGTCCGCGATGGGCTCCTTTGCCCACGCCTTGCCCAATTGTGGATCTCGTTTCGTTTCCCATACTAGGATCCACGCATTTTTCTCCAGGTAGTCTGCAATCCACAGAGCTTGTCTGATGCCAACGGTCTCCCCAATATCTCTCAGTCTTGCGATCACCCATCGTCGAATTGGTTCGGTCGACAAGTCCATAGCTCCGACAAGATACAGAGGCCAGAGAGTAAAGTAGCTTCGAGATCCTTCTAGTAGTCCTTCCGCACTGTTGAATGACGAGGGTGTGTGGTGAGGTATGCTTGCCAAGATTTGCCTCTGCATTTCGAGCATGATGCTGACAGAGCTCTCGCCCTGGAGAATCATCTCTGAAGGAGAGAATATGGGTTTCAGGGCAGTCGATGCAGCAAGTAGTTGGTCTCTGACAATCTCGTGCAATAAAATCCGGCATGTGCGCGTCCCATTGTAAATGTGTGCTATCCACCTTTCCTTATACACATGGTAATTTCCATTCCAGATTAGGTGGGGGGTCTTGTCCGTGTAGACTGTATCGTATTTCCAATCTTCGGGAAGATTTTCATAGATAGCTATAAATCTGCGATCGATTTCCAACGCTGCTTCAATCACCGCTCGTGGGCCAACGATCTTGCATTCTCGAACCGAGGATCTGAAAATCGTAAAGTCGATGATTACACCTGAGGTTTGCCACGCAGGGCTTTCCTCATCGATGAACTTCGTTGCTTCTTTCCGGAGGTCAACGATATGTTGCGGCATTGCCACAGTGCGCTGCACGCAGCTCAGCATGAGGCTTCCTGTGACTTGCAAGAACATCCTCTTTCCTGCTGGAGTATTGAACTGGTCTCGGCCTCTCAGCTTCACCAGCGCCGCTGCGCCATTGATGTGCTCAGTCCAAGCAGCTAGTGATCGTTCATTGTTACCAGTGAGGGTCTCAAAGATACCCAAAACCATGACAGCGAACAGTGTGCTGTCTTTCTTCGCTTCGGTGGGTGATTGTAATGCCGCATTTGTCAATTGAAGAGCGTTCACATAGTCCTTTCGAGCTCGAACCATAAGCTCAGGAGCATGCACTGCATTCGAGAAGCTAGCCAGTCCGACAGCACTCATACTTGCTAAGAGGTGTTCATCAACATTGGTTTGACTATTGAAGTCATCCAAGATGCTAGCATCGCGGAGCCAAGTCGGCGAATAAGTGCTGAAGTGAGCAAGACTGCGTTCTTCGAGTGAAGGAAACATTGTGCAATTTGGCAGCATCGCCTGAACAATCAACGCTTGATGCGAATCGATGTGTGACGCGGGGAACCCTTCGACCGCCTTCTCCATTTCATTTACATCAAGGACTTTTTGCATGCGTTCCGAAGGTTCGGTCTGAGATGGCGTAACAGCCTTTAATTTCGACTTCGACTTCTCGCGAGCTTTGGCTTTCCCAACAACAGTATCGCTCTCATTGCGGAACATGAGATCTAGCTCACTGCGATATCCAAGACAAGGACGATTTGCTCTGATGCATTGGCCGCATGATGGTGTTTGTCGGTCGCACTGGAAGTTGTTAGGGTGGTTCTTGAAGCAGTCCCTGTACTCAATTGCTTCCTCCAGGAACTGTCCGTTCAAAAGACGTGACTTACTCGAGTCTTCTTATCTCTACATGTCTGACAACCTTTTGACGGTTTCCCGCAATAAACCATGGCGACAGGTAGCGAATTTTTTAATACGGTAATCTCTTGATCCCTTCAGATTCAGGCTCGCTCTTGGCTTGCTGACCTTTATCATGTCTTTGAACAAGCGTTTTAGTACCTGGTGGATCAGAAGATCTTGTGAGGCGGAGCAGTGCACGGTACACGTACGTCAGTCGCAGAGAAATACCGTACGGGAGTCAGCCCTAGAAGCTGCACGGTCATCCCGAACGAACAGGTTTTGGAACCAATGCCATCCTCTCATTATCTTGAAATATTGGAAAGAGCTGAAGAAAAGGGTTCTTATCCAAACAGGTGGGAAATCGGTTGTTGATGCTGACCGTGGCTGAGGGGCACGAGACTAGCCTAATTAGGGCACCATTGCGTAGCGCGTTCGGTTGTGAGTAATAAAGATCATTCGACGCTGCACGGAGAGATCCATATCTAAAGTTTGGCGGGAATTGATGCAGGTCATGTGCGAGAGAACAAGGCCCTCATGTTTGATTGAGCGGCATCGATGATTGGGTTGCGATGTGCTTCGTGAATCTGTCGGAGGTTCAAAAACCGTCTCCTTCGAATGTCAATCAATTAAACCAAAAACTCACGCTGAAGCTCACGCTCAAGCTCCGAACGTAATGCCACCATCCAAGCGGGATATAGAGGCACTCTCCTTCTTCAAGAATGCAGTCCACGTAGTCAGCATCTTTGAAAAGGGGAAACCTTACTTGAGCCTCCACTTGCTCAGCCTCAGTTCCATCCCAGCCAGTCAGGAGTCCAATGTCCAGAGCACTGGTATTCTCCATGTCAACACCTCCGTCCTCGACTCCTCGCGCATATAACTTTGCACTTTCATGCGGAGCGTATAGTCGAATATACTTCCTTCCCACTACTTGAGCGAGAATATTGTGGTATGGGTCCACATGAAGAGGACTGATTGTACCGGCTGGCCCAAACCATGCATTTAGCAATGGCTCATCGAGTTGCGGGTGCTTCGAATGCTTTTCAGCTAATGGTGAGGACGGATGTGGAGGAGGTGGATCTGTGTAGCAGTAGTCTGGTACCCCGATATCCTGTCTTAAGGAGGGGATTTGAGCGAATAAGTCGTGCTGGGCAAGGTAACCAGTCGCGAGACCTACCGGGGCTTGGCTATGAAGGATGTACTGCTCCATGAATTCTTTGAACGTGATGATTTTCTGTCCCCAACCTTCATCGACATAACTCCGTCCGAGCTCAATTGGAACCAAACGTCGTCCACCTATGGTCCTGGACATGAGATAGGAAGGTTTGTTCCATGGGCGCTCACTACGAGCAGGCCAGTGATCAAAAGTTCTCGTTATAATCAGAGGTTCCGGTCCGAGGTGGATATTCCGTGGATGCTGCATGAGCTTCTCGAATGTATTGAATGACGGTGAAGCCATGCGGGCAACAGGTTTTGATACTGGCGGTGCGAACGCAATTGTTTTGGGGAAACTATCCTCGTAAGATCCAGCTGCAGATCCAGAGCTAAGCTTCTGGCGCTTCATCGCTGGTTCATTGCCCTCGTTATTAGAGGTTGTATGGTTGATATCTTGTAGGATGCTGAATAGTGTTGAGATTTCTGCTTGCCCACTCTCTGATGGTGGAGGTCCCGCCATGATAAGTGTTGTGTCAATCGTTCTGACAATCTTGTCGAGTTCTTCTCCACTAGGACCTGAGTGTGAATGATAGAACACATGGTCTTTCTCACTCCGTTCCCATATTGGTTTCACGGAAAGTGCTGAAACTTTCAGCAGACTTGCCTCACTGTGGAGAACTCTCCAACAGCTTGGAACATCTTTGAACGGAAACGCGTAAAATTTCTCCGTAGCTAGATCTATCAGATCGTCTAAACGTGCGACGACAAGATCAAGATCTCCTGTGCGAGTTTGGATCAGTTTCGCAATTTGGATGAGCAGCTGGATGATTGGTACGCCACATGCCTGGACGGTATGTTGCGGTGTGGCTATGTTTGTAATGAACTTCGCATCGTCTAGCAGCATTTCGAAAGCGCTCCGAGCATCAGCGACTCTTCTCACAGCGACGCCAATCAGTCTCTGCTGAGATGTGGTCACCTTTGTGTTTTCTTGATCTGCTGGCAGTCGCGCGCCATGTGACAGACCTCGAAGTGTCTCCCCGTCGCCAGTCAAACTCTCCGGTCGCATCTTAGCGCTAGCAGATGTTCTGGGGGTTATTCCAAGATCTTCATACCGTGGCACCCGGGTGAAGGACCAGGAAAACTAGTTCTGGGGATCGATTGTTGATGTTGTTGAATGAGAGATGTGTTTGATAGGAAAATCGGGCAAAGCACCGCACTGTAATCTTAGCGCCGGCTGCACCCTAACCGCCCAGTCTACCCCTAAACAGCACCCAGGACGTTGTTCCTGTTTTTCATCTATCTTCCACTGCACGACCGCGGAAGACTCAGTCGAAGCAGAACTGACAGGTGGGACTAAGAGCGCTATCCAGTCATCGCAACCCGCCTTGAAGTCATAGGTCGATTCGACAGGATAGATCCACGTTTACCCAGCCAAATCGTGGTGGCAGAGCGCTGAGGCTGCGGCCTAATATATCGTCACCACACGTCTCGAGATGCGACCCAGTCTCGAGCCTCAATCTTATGATTATGGCATTATGAAATTGTCTTCTTCTCTTCGTCGTATATGAGGCCGCACACGTGAGCCACATCTGTGCAATTCGATGCAGCCGCATCCATATTGTTGTATAAACGCTTGATTCCTAGACCGGAAGATTGGCTGAAGTCTCGGCCATTACAGACATTGTGGCGGTGGTTATCCAGCTTGTCCAGTTCAGCGGTTCTCTTTGATCACAGGCTATGGATTCCTTTCCAAGTTCTCAAAAGCACCATCCAAACTTCGAGGCTACTTATGAATAGCACGAACCTGCCGCCAGTTTCTTGCTTGATTGGGTGTTGATGTGCAAAATCGAAGCCTTCATGGTTCGAACCCATTAAGATACGCATAGACATTTCAATAGAAGCGTTGTTGAGAGCAGTGCTAGACAGACGAGCAGTAGCCAGGTCATTTTCTGAAAGTATCCCAGACGAACAGGATGAAGGTGCTACTAAATACGAGGACCATGAGAAAGAAGCCGGGCGTAACCTTTGCACTGATTTTATTGAGGGTTAATTCACGATGCAGTCTCTCTCGCCCAAGTATTTCGTTCTATCTATTTCTTTAACTCAAGCAGAGTGAATCTCAGCACCGCAAAATCAAAATGAAGGGACGGGCTGAGCGGACAGACTCGCTCGGTTTGCATCCATTATCATTCATTTAGTGCATGAACGCCGAAGAGGGCTGTTTTGCTGTTGCCGAAAACTGTTCCGCCATGCGACGGGGCCCGAGTAACTTACAGGAGAGTGCCATTATTTTTGCAACATAATCCTCGACATCTTTTCATCCTCAACCTCTACACCTTGAAAATATTCACAGTCGATTCTCCCTTTCATTTTGCCGTCCAAGTAGTCATAGATAACATCGTAAATCATTGATCTTTCGATCATGACATGCATATGATGCCGATGCGCCGGCTTTTGAACTGCCAAGGTGTCATGTTCAATGCATCATTGATTGGTAATGCTTAGAGGGAAGCCTCTCATCCCATGCTGCGTGCGTGTTCATTCTCAATAAATCCATCTCGACCTATGTTGACTTTCAGTGGTCAAGGAGATACTTGGGCGCCACAACAAGCCACAGGAGAAAGCCGCTGCTGTTTTCATGCAAGCCAAGCCGAGCTGAACGACGTCTGATCTTCCCCACCAATTGTGTAACACACCATCATAGCACAATTGACATTACACATGATTACCTCTCAAGCAAATATAGATTTCTGTTGCCGAATTTCCGACGATTCGTAACCGGACTATCTTGGCAAGCAAGCCTTTTAAGATTCTTGTAGTCTTTGACCTCTTTGACCTCGTCGTGGACTTGGGATGGAGAATATATCGGTCCCTTGAGTCGGAGACTTGGTACCGAGAGTATTTCTCTGGCCAAAGCGGACGGGAAGGGCCATATTATGGCTTTTTAGACAAGAAATTGGGATTGTGTGGCTGCTTCTTTGATGCTATTTTCAGAAGAAGAGGGGAACATCGATGTTGTTATCGATCGAAAAGCTCGTGGAGATTATATCTGATCTAATCAGTTCTCTGACGAACCTGAGGGATGTCATATGGGCTTTCCGTTCCATTGCTTTGCCTTTTCTGCGTTTGCTGCGTTGGTTTAACTTCGTGCAGACCACTTCCAACGCTATATCATTCTAAACTCGCTGTAAAGATGTTCCCATACCTGACCATACTTTTACTATCTTTCTCTCTTGTCGGAGCCCAAACGGTCCCCTATGGCCAGATTTTTGACTGCACCAACTCGAATTTCCAAGACTCACACGCAGCATGCAAAGCACAGGATTATGCTCACTGCTGCGCTGGAGGATGCTGCGACCTCACATCGATTTGCGTTGGTCAAGGCACTCCTCAAGAGACATGTTGCGCGATTGATGATCCAACACTTTGTGGCACAGGACCTGCTGTAAGTCTCATAATACGGCATCTCTTGCTGAAAACATCAAGCTGACCGTCTGCAACTCATAGTTGCCATTGCAAAGCGTCCTCTACTCGGGAGGTAGCGGACTGAGCAAAGATTACTGCCCTCATGGCTCCAACTGCAACAAGCATGACGACACATGCTCTCTTCCAGGTTCTTCACCGAGTCCCAGTTCCTCCAGCGCAGATCCAGGACACACCAGTTCAGCAATTCCGAGGACGGTCACATCGAGGCAGCAAGCGGCAAATTCTGCTAAAGAAACCCCGAGTACATTAGTTACTACTGGAATTTCAAGCAATATTTCTGTAGGGGTGATGACAATTCCAAGCACGAGTCCCCCTGCCAGCATTGCCACAATCTCCGTGCTAACGGTATCGACAACCCCAACAGCGGCGAGGACTGTGTCAACTATCATTTCAACTATTACTAGCAATTACGGTTTGGTCTTGGGGGCTTCAAGCTTTTTCGTCGTTGTAATATGGCTTTGAGGAAGAGTTATAGGAGGAGCGTATGCTTTGTCAAACTTGGGAATTGATGGCGCTTTCTTCTTTTTTATTCTTTCAATGCCTTTTCACATGCTCTTACGGGATATATCTTCCCGCAGTCGATGATTCTGGATACTAAGCAACTCGACTGCTCTTAGTACGCCGTATGATATTGTGTAAGTTCATGATCTGACTACGGCGCATTCGAATGAATGAGGCAAATGAATGAATACGAAGGAAAATCGCTGAATCAAGCGGTTTAAAAGACATCGTTTGTTAACTAGGACTGGATTCAATGGGTGCCATGTGAGATAACACAATGGTTAATGAAGTATTGTCAAATACCCAAAGGGAGCCACTTGATAGATGTTTTCTGAGTACTTTCTGTCTTGTTGAAGATGTTTGAAGATTCGAATTCATGAATTCCCCGGACGCTACTATTTTGGGTGCTTTACAGGGAGAAACCTTAATTTTAGTGAAGACCTTAAGAGATTAAAAGACTAAGTAAATGGGAAGATTCGAGGATTTCACGAAACAGCTCTTGGCGAAGATGTTTGAATCACTCTCTTCACGCTATAATATCCTCCTCATTTGCCCCACTATTGTAAGCAACACATCCTCCTGCCTCCTCCCCTCCCAAAATCCTCCTCGTTCCCATAACTATACGGCATCGCCTCAACAGCTACAGGCCCAACATCAACCGGCTCCATCGTCCCTCTACTCCCTCTCTTCTTCCGCGTCAAAGAAATCTTACTAGCTCTTGCTTCTGTCCTTGTCCTCGACTTGGCCTTCTTCCGTTTTCCAAAAACTCCAAAACATCCGCTCAGTCTAACAGACGAATTTGAAGAGCCGAAAAAACTGCGCTCGGTACAAGCGGCGCACATCGCTAGGATGAAAATGAGCAGTCCTGCGATGCCAAGAGGAATGGAAAGTCCGAGTGTGAGTCCGAGATTTGTCGTGGATGTGTCTGATGAATTGGACGATGAGGTGGAGTTGAAAGTAGTGCTTAGTTGGGGGCTGGGAGTGGAACTGGACGCAGAGCGTGTGGTTGAGGTCGAAAGAGTTGAGGATCCCGACGAGGCTGAGCTCGAAGAGGACGTACAGCCACTTTGGCAGCCTTGAGAAAGGAGGCAGCTGGTTTAGTCAGTCATATATCCTGTAAAGAGTGGCGTTGTGACAAGGCTGGGATACATACAAGTCGCTGGTACCTCCGCAATATCTGTTTATCTGATGTTAGTACATCTATGATCTATCATACCACGCGAGTCGGGACAGGGGAGGAAGTAACGCACCCATACTGACTACAGCATCCCAATGTTAAAGACGGATCGCATGTCGCGCCATCGAAGTTCTTCCCGCACCTCCCATCTGATCTGTAGGCTCGCTTGAGATTTGACATGCGGCCGAGATTATCAAGGATCATGACTGCAGAGAGTCAGAGAAGATATACAGGAAAGAGCGTTACACAATCGTGAAAAGAGAATGGAAATAACGAAGAAAATATTGTATCGAAGTTCGAAGTGGAAAGCCTTGTTGTCAACGGGGCTGTGACGCCTCGGTGACCTGGTACAGATGCCTGTAGGCACCACCTCCAATCATGGCGCATATTCACCGCCACCAAATACAAGGCACTCGCAAAAAGCAAATTCTGCTGAAGGCTGAAGCGCGGCCTAAGGTATCGGGCATTTCAAATTATGATCGATCTCAATCACCAAAAACTATGAGAAAAGGCTGAGCCTGAAGCCAAAATTGCAAAGTTGGGGCACCCTCAATTAATGATTCGAAACGCCTATATAGACCACCTCCGGCCAGCCCATGCAGAACACTAGCCATTCTTGAATAAAATGTAGCCCACCGAACCCAACCATCCATCCCGCATCCGGTCGCTCCCATCCTATCTATGCAATTGATGACGCAGAGAAGAGGGAGAACAAGACCAACAATCCAAAACAACCGTAACGGAAAACGTGGGTATACATGACTCATCTCATCTAGTCTACTCTTTCATTGCTTCGTCCCCTCGACTTGGAGATTCCTTGACTTTGTCCTTCTCAATTGTCCGTTCTACTTCTGGCCCGAGAAGAACCAACTTGTTCGCTTCCCTGTGTTGCTAGAAGCTTCGTTTTGCAGTCCACTGATGGTGGGGATGACGGGTCCATCGCCCCCGCCTCCTCTCAATGGCTTCGCGATTCGAGAGCCTGCCCCGCTGAAGGAGAAGTTGCCATTTGTAGGCGAGCCCATCGCCCGAGTAGCCTTGACGGCATCGAGGCGCTCTTTGACTGCAGCAAGTTGTGCTTCAAAGCTGTTTATCGTTAGTAAAATGTGGATCGAAGAACGGGTAGGGACATACCGGTGATTCGCTGCAGTCAGCTTCTCTTGCGAATCCTGAAGTAATGACTCCAGAGATTGGATCCGCTCATTTCTGGCGATCAACTTACGCTCTGCAATGGCAACCTCCTTCTTGAGACTACCATTCTGCTCAACGAGTTGTCTCTGTACGTGAGTTAACTGCTCCAAGTTTCTTTCCAAGAATGCCATCTTCTTCTGCTGAGCTCTGTTGTTCGATGATCGAAGAACATTATTATATTGCTCTCTAGTCTCATCCAAGCTGATTTCGAGCTCGACCACACGCTCGCACCTGTTCTGAAGATCTCTCATCAAGCTCTTCTTCATGACATCGAATTCCGCAATTTGTTGTTGCACAGTCTTGCCATTCGCCATGCTAGCGGTACCATTTGGAGCACCACCTGCCTTGACCTTCTGTTGGAGGTCCTCATTGACAGCCTTGAATTTCTGGATCTCCGATGTCTTCTGGACAAGCTCTGCCTTTAAGTCTTCCACCAGGGATGTTTGTACATCTTGTTTGTTTGCATAAGCTTGGGCCAAACGAGCTTTGACTTCTTCAACATCAGCTTCACTGAGGTTGCGCTCTAGAAGTTCCTCGTATTCTCGCTCGATAGCCTCTAGGCGAGCCTCGAGCTCCTCCCTTCGCTTCGCATTGGCATTACTTTCTGCAGGAGCATAAAGTGAGAGCTCAGCTTGTCGAACGATACCCTGCGTTTCCACAAGTGCCGCGCGGATTTCTTGAAACTCATCCGGAGGGATGGCTTCGCCAGCAGAAGATTGATCGTGTAGAGCATCAACGTGGTCGATCACCTTCTTGATAACTCGTTCGTTGTCACTGAAAACGTCTCCCCCTAGATCAAACGACGCCATCATTTGTGCCATCTTCTCTGCTTTCTTCTTCTCTTTTTCGTCCAGCACGGCGCTGGTCTCTTTGGCGGACATCTTCACATCAAGCAGTTGCTGCTTGACTTCGTCCAGCTCTGCGGTCAGCTCCGCGTTGGCCTCCTTGAGACCATCCATTGTGATTTGGGCTTCTTTGCTTTCAAACGTCAACCGCTCCATCTGCATCTTGAACTCATTGACATCCCCAGTAAGTTTCTCGTTCTCTCGATTCGCCTTGGTATCCCGTTCCTTCAGGTATGTGAGCTCTTCTTTGGTATCTCGCATGTTCTTCTCGATGGCGGCAATTTGTGACTCCTTCTCGGCAATCTGATCCTGCAGCTCGTTTTCCCTTCGCAAGAACTCTTCTCGTTCATCCTTGTCCATGGGCAAACTTGGGGTCGAGGATCGTTCCGAGATGGCAGGTGTCTCCGCCCGGCTTTCCGTCATCAGTCGTGAAGGTGTCGAAGGCCGTGGCGGCTGTGATTTCGCTTTTGCAACACCCACACCTTCCAGAGGAGGTGCCCATCTATCTTTAGGTACTGATTCTCCAGAACGCCATTGCTGCACTTCTGCATCCAGTGTCTGGATATACTGCTCAAATGTTGTAACTTGTGATTGTGCCTTCTTGAGCATTGCCTTGAGCTCTGCTGGACTGATCTCCGCATTGATCTTGGCCTTGTTCTTGATAGCCTTCGCTCGCATACCAAATCTCAGCGTGCTCAATGTTTCCGCATCGTTGTAGCTACTCGGCGAGCAGTTGATGATAAGTGTTGTCCGACTGTTACCTCCTAAACTTTCTTGTAAGATACGGGTAAGTTTCGAATCTCGATATGGGATATGGGAGGATTTTCCGTCCGTCAGGTTATTGATGACCATGCCCAAGGCGCTCAAACTCTTATTGATCTTCTTGGCTTCCTCCAGAGTCTGTCCGCTAGCACCTGTCTTGCCGACTTTCTCACTACCTGCCAGATCGACCAAGAAGAGCTGTCCACTCTTCGCTGATCCAGTCTCGACGTTCTTCTGTGTAATTGTGATGACGAATATCGAGTGTGACCGTGAAGACTCAGCGTTCATGTTTGTTGAAGCAACTGCCCTTGCGCTTCCACCCCTTCGCATGACCTCATACACTTCCTGGACGCTTGAAACATAGATTTCCAGCAGCCCTTTTACATATACGCCCCTGTTCTTCTCTTCGTGGACCGGCAGATTGTCGTTATGCGGTGCTAGAAGATCTCGAATACGTTCCATATAGATTTCCATATAGCTAACGCGTACGGTGTACTCAATAGTCCCAGGGCTGGACAATATACTAGCAAAGATCTGTTCCACGATTCGAGGAATCACACCTCTGCCTACTTCGTCGTCCATATCCGTCCCCATCATGGTATATGACTTTCCCGCTCCCGTTTGTCCATACGCAAAGACTGTCCCATTGTACCCGTTAAGGATATCATCCACTGTAGGCTTGATAGAGAAATCGAAGACATCTTTTTGGCGCGAGTTCATATCAAACACTCGGTCGAAGGTAAAGGATCCCGTAGCTTCTTTTGACTGTGGACCTCATTAGTGATTACCTAGGCGCACTGATCTGATAGAATACCTACGTCTAGTTTGCAGGTGTCTTCGCTCTCGAACTCGACAATAGGCTGACCTCCGAGCTCAATCTCGATGCGGTTCTGCGGCCTGAACCGCGCCACAACCTTGATACTGTTCGACATGATCGCGGAGCGGTGTGCATCAGGGCACGATCATATGTACAGAGGTTGAGCACAAGAGCAGGCTCGTTGATGGTGTAGGTGTGACGTTCTTGGCCGATAAGGAGGTTGTTGACACACTCTCGGTTCGCGTAAGGAAGTCAAGATTTCGCGTACCAGCTAATTTGCCCGGCGTAATGCGATCACGTTACAACTCACAGGGAGATCCTTCCTTGCAATATAATGATGATATCAATCAATGGAAGCGGTTGCGACCGAAACAGAAGGAAACGGATCCAATTTCTTGTTTCGGTGCCCGATGACGGTAATGCGCTTTGTTGTGTAGATTTGCCAGCTGGATCAGAACTACGCCAATAGGAGAGCTGGGAGGCGGGGAAGAGTTTCATTTGGATGGAAAGGTATTTAAAAACCGCTTTGCTATGCATGAATGACCCAGCTGCCTAGAATATACTCCATCTTCCAGAAAATGGCAGCCATAGCCAGAACAGAAACAAGAAGAAGCAACCACCATTTCATGACCGAAACGCCAGAACCCCGCCATTATCAGGGTCTCATAATGCACGTGCAGATTCTTCTCCCTCCGAGACATAAAAGGTCATTCAATCTTCCCAGCTCTTCTCCACAGATTCTCTAACGCGTTTTGTATACTCTCGTCGATTGTCTTTGTACAGGTTGGAGGCTTCGACGTTGGCAGGCGAGCTAGTGTTTGGATCATTGAGAAGACTGCCACACATTTAGAACCCGTTATTACATCCTCGACTTCGACATACCTTTGAATACTGGTCAGAACAGCCGCCACATCATAGGTAGGACTCCATCTATTCTGTAGGATGTCCAAGCAGAGCTCCCCGGTGGCATATACGTTGGGATGGAACATCTGACTGATGAACTTGACTGCTGGGGGCTTATTCGGGTACTGCTCTTCGAAGTGCATGACAAGTCGAAAGGTACCGTCTTCGAAAGGAGTATCTGCTGGCCCAATAATAACTGCGTTCCTGGAAGAGACTTAGCATACCCTGAGATCGGAGCAGATGGTGATTCGTTACCATGTCATCACATTGTCTGCAACGGGCGACGCGGAAACACCAGCAGGGGGATCTGTTTGCATGCGCTGAAGTTTTCAGTCAGTATGAGGAATGATCGTGTGCTCTTCAGACAACATGACACACCTTGAAGTCTCGCATCAACCGACGACGAGCTGCTGTAGACATGTTGGTAGATGGTGACGTATAGATTCTTGATGTATGCGGACAGCAGAGGTTACACTGCGGAGATCGTTAAGTCGAAAAGATTGTTGGAAGGACGTTGAGGGGCGTTGTTGCGGAGATTGATGTGCTTTCCCGATAACACAAGCAGAAATAGGACTTGTCAGGCAGCCGACAAGGTGAATGGCAAATGCAAGGGCCCGCTTGTATCTGAATGGGATCGTAATACCAAGTTTTGAGGTCGAGGGAATCGAGACTTGAGATTGACCGCTTGGAAAGTTTGCTTCTCCGTCAACGGATTGTTGTGCATGAACGAGAAGCCCCCAAGATTCGATAGCAGGGTCCAGATAGAGTGTCACGTGGCGATTGCAACGATTGCAATCATCGCCTCCAGCATTGCCTCTAGCCGACTCACTAATCCCCACCTTCTTCACAAGCCGAGCTTAAAGTACGGAGAGCTTCCGCTTCCGCCCTCGAGTTGCCGGAGGCAAGTTCTTCTTCTTCCACAGCTCCGTTTTCTTCTCTACAACTCAGTACTTTTGCCCATAATGTCTCTACGAGCTGCTAGGTCAGCTATGAGTTCACTCAGAAATTCCCCTGCATCACAACAACGATTGGCACAAGTGCAACGGCATTTCAGCGCCACTACCTCGGCCAAGCAACAGATACAGGATGCATACATCTTGAGCGCTTCGCGAACACCTACAGCGAAGGTAATGTTTAAATATATTCAGGACATTGCATTTGCTAATTTCTATAGTTCAATGGTTCATTTACCACAGTCTCTGCCCCAGAACTCGGCGCAGCAGCCATCAAATCCGCCCTGGAAAAGTCGAAAGTTCCTGTCTCCAAAATAACTGATGTTTACATGGGAAATGTGCTGCAGGCAAATATAGGCCAATCACCAGCAAGGCAGGCAGTTATATTTGCTGGCCTACCAAACACGATCGAAGCTACTACAATCAACAAAGTATGCGCATCCGGCTTGAAAGCTGTCGCCCTTGCAGCACAGAATATCCAGCTGGGTTTGGCCGAGGCACAGATTGCTGGCGGAATGGAAAACATGACACGAGTACCATACTACATACCAAGAGCGAGCCAACTGCCAGCGTTTGGCAATACTAAGTTGGAGGATGGACTGATCAAGGATGGATTATGGGACGTGTATAACCAATTCCATATGGGCATTTGCGCCGAGACAACAGCCAAGAACCACAAGATTACCAGAGAAATGCAGGATGACTACGCAAAGCAGAGCTATGCCAGAGCGCAGGAAGCGTGGAAGAGTGGTGCTTTCAGGGACGAAATTGCCCCGGTCATTGTCAAGGGCAAAAAGGGAGAGACGATCGTTGATACAGACGAAGGATTTATGGACATCAGGCCTGAGAAAATGGCAACGCTCAAACCTGCATTCATTCGAGATGGGACTGGTACTGTCACTGCTGCAAACTCAAGTACATTGAACGATGGAGCTAGTGCGTTGGTTTTGGGAAATGCTGCTATTGCAAGAGAATATGGGTCAGGCTCGAGAGTTCTGGCACGGATATGTGGTTCCGCAGATGCCGCTGTTGACCCTGTTGACTTCCCCGTAGCTCCAGCTAAGGCAGTGCCTATTGCTTTGGAGAGAGCAGGCATCAAGAAGGAAGATGTAGCAATATGGGAGTTCAATGAGGCTTTTGCTTCAGTTATCAAGGCTAATGAGAAGGTAAGTTTATTCTCCACGCTTCATTTGCATAGTCGCTAACAATAAGTAGATTTTGGGCCTGGAGGGTGCAAATGTCAACCCATTAGGAGGTGCCATTTCATTAGGCCACGCATTGGGCAGCTCAGGGTCGAGAATCCTGACCACTCTACTCCACCAGCTCAAGGTAGGAGAGTATGGTGTTGCAGCTATCTGCAATGGAGGCGGTGCTGCCACTGCAATGGTCGTGCAAAGGATCGACAGTGTATGATTAGAATGGCGTAAAATGAAAACTTGAATACAGATTGCTAGTGTATTGCCATCTGAACAAGAGAACTGTGAATTCCTGCCATAATCCCTAACACCTCCAATGCAATATCAAGAGCAAACTGAATATCTGTGACGGTCCTGCCAGCCAGTGAGCCGGGACGCCAATTCCGAATCCAGTCTATGTATACACTCTTTCTCCGCTTCCAAGGCCTCATCAGCCGTCCGTATACACCTATCCCAGCACCCGGCCCTGATATTCTTCCTCTCCTCCTAATCCGGCTGCTTTGTCCATCTCCCTCCTTTCCCCCTTTCATCCTTTCTTCTGCTTGTGCAGCTTTAAAACAACAAACAAGCATCCAAACAACAACAACACGCCAAACTTGCTATCATCGCCTCCAGAAACCCACCCGACCCACCTCTCCTATCATCCAAATACTGTCCCTGTGGTCCATAGCCCGGCGCATACCCACCATTATAATACCCTCCTTGAGGCCCATAACCACCCTGCGGTCCATATCCTCCTTGCGGCGCATATCCCATCTGCGGACCCGGAGCATAGTATCCTCCCTGCGGTCCTTCAGTCTGAGGATAACGAAACTGTCCTTGGGGGCCTTGCGTGTATGCGCCTGGCTGTTGCGGTGGAAAGCCGTTCTGAGGCGAGGCACCGTAGTAGTCTGATCCGGGCTGTGTTTGGCCTGTGGATTGAGGTGCGATGTGCGCGGGTGAGGGAGAGGAGAGGTTGTTGGAGTTGGGGCCGGTGGCGGCTTCGGAGCCGTAGGCTGGCGGTGGGGGCCCAGAGGGAGGGTCGTATTTTTGGGACATGTTGGAGGGTTTCTCGTTAGTTTGAGATCTGGGAGGAGAGAATTGAGGTTCCGGAGTTGAGGAGCAGATCGTGAAGAGTGGTGTTGTATTGGTGGGATGTGCTCGCTCGACGGCTTTGTGCTTGTCGCAAGTTGTAGATCTCTTTCAAGGATGGGTAGTGTGGTTCGATTAGGGCTCGAGACGTAGGGGCATGCAATCCGATATTAGGAGGTCGTATATTAGGATGTGGAAGAAAAAGAGAGGAGAATGGTCGTCGCAACAGAATTGACTTCAATTGCTTAGTGTTGATGATTGCGTCTCCGATGGTGGTGCTAAAAGCGGAAGAAACCCGACTATCCGACCCTTCCGCCAAGAGATTTATCAATATATACGCTGCAGGTACTCTGCTGTATAAAAATAGCTGAAGAGAACTATTGAGGGAGAAAATGAGGTGCGAGAGAGAACGATGGAAAAAAAAGATGGATGAGAATATTTGAAGGGAGACGATAAATCCGAGATACACTTGTCTTGACTCTCCTATGCAGGGTCAGATGCAACATTTGATGTCGCACTGCGATGTGGCTTAGCTCGAGGTAAAATCCGCATATGGGCAGTTCTTCGTCACTACCACGATTCCAGAACTTGCGGGATGTTTGTCACTCGAGACGCCTCATTCGCGGAGCTGAATAGAATGCTTCGGTCCGGTTTAGGAATCTGAGTGAGGAACTGATGTCGTTGGTGTTGCCGAATTTTACTGATGGCTTGTTCTCCGCCAAAAATGTTCAGTGAACCCACTTACATTTCCGATAAGCGGATTACGTAATCGACAGTGATTCAAAAATTGATATCAATTCACAACGATTATCGATCAATTTGATTTCAATTAGAGAAGAGACTGAATATGGGTTTTTATCATTTAGATAAGGCCCCATTATGATTAGATCGTTGTTGAAAATTCATGTCGTCGTGATTAATTAATTTTAAGCATCGAGAGAATTACCCAAAATGCAGAATAGGAGGATTTGCATTAGCGAACCGGGGGGGTCTGAACACTTGGAGAGGAACTTAATTTGCAATAAAGAATTATGTCGAATACTATTCCCTATACCCCAAAGCTGGTAAACTGCATAAAGACTATACAGTCAGGTAAGTCGCTTTGGGCTTAGAGCCGAAAGTAAAGGGGTTGAGGTCAAATCGAGATCAAGGTCAATGTACAACCTTCTTTCCTCACCAAGTGCCAGAACTAAAGACACAGATTCTAGATATAGACTTTGGCCAACGAGATTATGGTTCAAGGCCGCTTGACAAAAGGAGCGAAAGAGACCCATCACTTCTAATGTTTTAAGCGGGGTGAATCTCGCTTAAAAAGGGGCAACAGAACAGACCTCTCCCTCATTGTCACTTGAATGTTATCGTGTATATAAAGTAGGTGCTCGGAATTTGGATATATTCGATGCTTTGTTAGGCTTGCGCCCTTGTAAGAGTTTAGAATTTGCAGCTAAGAAGAAAAAAATAGTATAATTTGCGAGGATAATCTTACTAAGAATAGAGACTTTTCAAATCCCTTGCAATGCATATTTCGTGAGTAGGTCGGAATAAGAAAGACGTGTTAGACGGCCAGCTGGTATTGCTGTACCACCGAAGATGGTGAGTTGGGGGAGATGAAGTTGATTTGATGCTTTCTGACATCCCTAGACCTACTTTGGACGGAGAAGAAGAGAGAATATTGTAGATTTGTCCTTTTCGATATTGTTCTTTTTCATTTCCCCACTTGATCATTTGGTTCATGCACTGTCGAAGAAAAAATATTGATTTGTTTAGAAATTTGGAAAACATGAGCTTCTAATCATGGTGTGAATTTCTTTTTCTCATACCATGAAAAGAGATAATTGATATGATATTGCGACCTGCAGGACTGTCTGTTCGCACCCATATGAGCACAGCGACTTCGGGTTCGTGCATGTTAATTGGAGGTACAGACAAGCAAATCTATCAATCACTGTATAAAACTTTTTGAATAAGATACTCGATGGTTGATTGTTGAAGCTCCAATTTGAATTCTCTTAACTTTCTTATCGTAGTAAATTCTCTCCACTCCAGTGGATTTCGCCTATTAGATATAAATCAAAGCAGCATTTCAATAAGAACAGTTGGTTTCATTCATCATTGTGGAGAAGGAATTAGAAACCGGTGATTTTTTTTGGATCTATTTAGGAATAGAAATGGAGTTCTGCTTTATTTTGCAATCAGAATGAGATCGAGCATCAGTTGAGGATCATCGTGCAGCATAAACCATATTTGGTCATCAGGGATTTCAATCTTCAAGCCCCGCTTGATTTTCGGTGCCACATTAGATTCTCAGCTCCTTCGGCAATCAAGATCTCGATCTAAAAAGATTTCTTGTAAACATCAAATCCTTCTCTCATTTTTAAGCAAGTTTGACTCTCCTTTGCAAAGGGAGCGAAACCTGGATAGACGAAGGAGAGTTGGCAAGAATAATCGAAAAATCTAACTCTAAAAGGTCCACTTCTAGGAGCAGATCTCGATGCAAATTGCGCTGCTGGAAACCTCAGGAGATGAGAACAACACTTGCTATTAGTTTCTCAAGGCAAGACTGGATGATATCATTCGAGCGCAGTGCAGTCCATGGCCTGACGAGAAACACTTCTCTTTACGAGGTTAGGCCTTTCAAGTACTCCTTTCAAGTACTCCCTTTTCCTTTTGTTCCTTGGCAGCAGAAGTTCTCTTCTTGAATAGCTCTTGTGTTCTCTGTCCTTGAAAAGTGAAGTAGTGCTCTCATGCACAGCTCCTGCAGAACAACGTCACTCGCTTCGAACGATTCATAACATGCGGTTTTATGAATGCCGTTCGGAGATGTGGCACAGTGTAGCCTCCAGATTTGCACGTGCATCACGGTTTCCTCGCCCAGCCTCCCCATTATCATCTCTATTTACCATGATCTATTTCCCAGTTTACTAATTGCGCGACTAGTGATAGAAAACCTCAAACCCCAACCTCCTCAAAAAGATCGGATCGAGGCGGATTTTCAAGGCGCACGCCATAGTGGGAAGCTCGGAGCAGGGTGGATTCAGCGTTACGTCCTGCAGAAAACAAGGCCTCGGCGCACTTCTTCAGCACCGAGACACTGACAGCCATAACAACATGATGCCTGCGTGATATAGCTTCCACTTCTACCTCACCCATCTCTCATTTCTCCCGCCCACCACTCATCCAATCTCTTTACACTCGTTTCATTACTCTAGATATATCTCATCTATCTAATTTCATCTCGCGCTCGGTAGCAACCGAAGATCCAAGGTCTTAATCGACGGTGACCCGCATCGCGACATCATCAGTTTCAAAGCTTGGACAGTGGGGAACACCTATCGCGAAACAGATCCCAATCAGAACAAATCCACAGCTCACCTCACTCTCGCATCGCGAACAAGCAGGCAAAGACAACCAGCGACGCCACGAGCGACGCCTGAGTCGCAGTTGCAGCTGCACCTGCAGTCCCAGTCCCAGTCGCAATGGCTCCAATTCCAGTTGCGCAATCCGCATCTGCCTCTCTGCGATCAATCGCCAGTCTCGCAGATCGTTCTCTTCGCGACGCATCCTCCTCTCTCTCCATCCTCGCGACACGATCCCTCCCTTCTCGAGTTCTGCGATTACTACCCCGCCAAAGTAACCCTGGCATTATACCCTCCACCTATGGCAGCATAAACAGCGGTCCTGCGCCCGGGACAGTCGTTGGCATCGTCCTCGGCTCTGTCGGAGGCTTCCTCCTGCTGCTCTGGCTATTCTACACCTGTCTCAGTTTTGGAGGCTGGTCATCGCGGTCTTCGGTCTCAGAAGAAGTCGTCGTGCGCGATAAGAGGAGGAGAAGCCACGGCAGCACGAGGAGTCGACGTGTCAGCGAGACGGTCGAGGTGAGAAGGGACCGGAGTCCAGTGAGGATTGTGCCGATGCCAATGCCTCCGATGAGGGAGCCGGTGAGGGAAACGGTGATTGTGGAGGAACATAGGAGCCGAGAGAGGGAGCGGCCAAGAGATGTTAGTAGAGGGAGTGATGAAGTGGTGGTGATTGAGGACCATAGTCCGCCGAGGAGAAAGAAGAGTACGAGGGAAAGGGACGATAGAGAACGCAGAGAAAGTGGGTTCAGGACTGTGGATCCATTGGCATATGGAGGAGCAGTTGGAGGACGGAGGAGTAGTGGAGGTAGGAGAGAAAGGTGAGGGCTGGATTTGGGATAGGGGTCGAATTCTACCTGGGATATAGGGTCACAGATCTATGGGAGTATAAGGGGATAGGGTGGTGAGACTCCTAGGCATCGGAGGAGGCATACCGGAGTCTAGGAGAGGGATGGATAAATCAATGGGCAGGCGGTATGGGTCTAGGAGGTTATGGTCGGGGGATATAGGACATTAAGGCATCTATTGGCGTGGTATGATATCGAGCTATTATTGCATTTGCATCTTTTCTTTTTCTGCGAATATCCGCTTCGCATTACATCCTGCATCGCCTTGCTTCCTTGCTCTAAGTTGCGCGGGAGGGGCTAAAGATGTTCAAAATGTGCTTGTAACTGTTAGCATGAGTGTAGCATAATCAAAGCTTATTCATTTACGTTCTGTAGCTATTATTGGTTTATCAGGTCTGGATTTTGACGCTTCTGGTCTTTGCGAGTATCTGTTGCTCATGCTTCGTGGCAGCAATTTCCAGCTGCGATTGGTCCTTGGATGCACCTTCCTGTGTAACATTGCCAGCGTTGCTTCTCAAATTATTCTCCAGATATCTCCCTTTTCTTCAACATCCTCCCATTACAGCTTGATATTTCGATCATCGGAATATCCACCTGTCAGCACAAAGTCTGTATTCTCGAAGATCTCTTCACGAGCAAGTTTTGGTGCGAGGCTCTGGTGTCATTGGCGCTGCGCAGGACTTCTCTGACGCAGCTTCAATTATTCTTTCGCATATTCCGGATCTCTCCCCTCGTTATCTGCCGCACTTTACGACAGGACTCCGCACCATCCTCGAAACTTGGCGAAAGCAGACCTGCCATTTGAAGCCGAGGCGAGGACCATATTTGTTGTTCAGCATCGTCTTCTCTGACCGAGAAAGGACTCGGTATTGCTAGCAATTACCCTGCTAGCGAGGTTCGATCGTCGCATTTGGCAACACACATCGCATCATTTGGCTGAATACTCTCAGCGGGCAGTTGACTACACAATCGAACGCACAGATATCGAGCAATGTCGGCCTCGAATCAGATCTACCGTGCTCTCGAATCGGACGAGATCAGACTGCTGATTCTCGAGCTTGGAACCAAGTCAGATCCTATACGATGCCATTTACAGCACGTGAGGTTGTCAGAGAACCCTACATACGAAGCCTTGTCTTATATGTGGGGAGAAGATCGTGCCTCGTACGAGATAAAGCTTGAGGACAAAACGTATAACGTCCGGGAAAACCTATATCATGGGCTCATACAATTGAGAGGTGAGGATGTTTCCAGAGTTCTATGGATCGATGCACTTTGTATAAATCAAGGTGATGACAACGAAAGAAATCATCAAGTTGCTCAGATGGGGATGATTTACAGCCAAGCGGAGACTGTCTGTATCTGGCTGGGCCGAGACGATAACAATACTCAAAAAATATTCTACTTGATCAACAAGATATCCACAATAACGGATGGAAAACCTGGTGCCTTATCCGAGACAAGATTAACTCGACATATAGAGCCCTTGATGGACTTGGCTTACTGGGAGAGATTATGGATCATTCAGGAAGTGGTACTAGCTGCCAAACTCGCTATATATTGGAATGAGAGTGTAATACCGTGGAGCTCTCTCTCACCCCTCATGACGAACCCCGAAATATATTATCCAGACGATTGGCAGGTGCCTTTTTTCGACCCTACTTATTTTTTTACTACCCGCATTCCCTATAAACTATACCAAGAGCGTGAAAAGCAAGCAGGAGATTCCGAAGCTAGAAATGCCCCCCTCTTCTCATTAGTTAGTACATACATCAATGCTCGGTGCGCAGAAAAGAGACACATGGTTTTCGCCCTTCACAGTTTAGCGATGGATTGTTGCAGAGATGCAGTTCCGGTTGATTATACACTGTCTCCATATCGATTATGCAACAAACTTTTGAACCACCATGTCAAATATCACTGGGACGCCTTGCTTCAAGACACGATCGTCGAAAATTTATACATTATCCGCAAAGCCGTGGGCGAAGGATTTCAAGCAGGTGAAGGGGGACACGAAGCATATGAATGTGATGAAAATGAATTAGGATCGGATTTCCGGATCTTTGATCACCATATTAGAACGACCGATATCAGCCGGAATTTGACCATAGTAGGATATTGGGAAAGTTGTATTGAAAGCATCATTCCGTGCCTTGGGACTATTGATACTGAAAGTCTTGAGGACATGCGCATCAATTTGCCTTTGGAAGAGTATTTTGATGCTGGGCATGCACGTGTCAAGACCGAAGACTTTATTACGAGCTACGCACACTATGCTCTGAACTTCGTGAAAACCATCGAGGAGAGTGAGCATCACATCCGTCAGAAAGAATGCACAGAAAGCAACCCAACATACGCAAACAGTAACCTGGGCTCGACCAACATGATAAGGAAACTAGACCACATGCTATCAGGCCGGGGAATACATTTCAAGGGCCAGCAATACGCCCATGCATGGCTTGTACGGGAAATCGTTCGCCTCGTCCGCAACGAACTAATGCACATAGAATGCGTGCTATTCATTGATAGGAAGGGGGTGATCGGGCTAGGCCCAGCCGGAACTCAAGCCAATGATGTGCTCGTCGTACTTGGAAATTCCGGTTTATCTGCCATCATACGCAACGTTGATGGAAGAAATATACTCGTCGGTAGGGCGATAGATTTTACATTCGGCGCTTTATACCTCGCAGGAAGCCAGCAACCCGTCGATATTCAGATCGATATTCAGGATCTGCAGATATTGACAAGACCAACTCGTTACGATTCGCTTTTCTGTGGTCTTCGTGTTGGTAGATGGGAAAATGTAGAAGAAAATCGTAGAGACTTCTTTTGCATAAGGGAAGCTGGTAGACGAGCTGAAGCACATGTTGGCAGCGCTTCTCAGGTGGCAGATTCAGGTCCCCAGGAAGAGTCTATTGGGCAGTTTGTCCGTAGCGCATGTGCGAGACTTGCTACCGCAGCTCTAGGACCAAAAAGGGAATCGAAGTAGAAGGACTTAGAAATGAGAATGAATACATTCATCTTGCTCTAGGACATCTTCCTTATAGTCTTTTACTTGTTGGCTTTCGAACTTGGGTTCCTACCAACTGCTTGCTATAAATGACTGATCAAAGTATTGTCTGGAATATGCTGAGTCTGGGTTCATTCGCTCGCTGGAGACGTTTTGGGGGCAAGGCTATAGGAGTCACACGTGACACTCATATGTCAACATCTCTAAGCAGATCTCCTTTTTCTGAGAATGGAAGGCCTGGAATCGAAGGATCCACAAGAGCTGAAACACACGTTCGGAAACGTCTCTTATGTGCGACCGCATAATGATCGAAGAATCGATCATTTTGCGGGACTCAGCCACAATATCGACATGCTGTTATCTAACAACAACAATAACAGTTTTGATCTCTTTTTCTACACCGCAGGTCTAGCGGTGAGACGAATGACTGAGCCGCAGACGTATGCTTGAAAGGGCTTTGGGACGTCGGTGAGCTGAGCGAGCTGAGGAGGAGTGCTGCAACTTCCAGTCGACCGACCGAAGGAGAGTGCCTCTGTTGTGCCTCTCTTTTGAGAATGAGGAGCGTGGATTAGAGAGATGAAACTGATGTTGGATGGAAGGATGGAAGTGCTACAACGTTGTGTTGGAGGCTTGTTCGTGTAGGATTTGGAGACGCTCATCTCGATCTCGATTCTCGAGACGAGTCACGGACGGCTTTCGATTTCTAGGCTTCTGAAGACGGAGTGTCATGGATATAGAGGTAGAAAATCGAGTAAGAGATATTTTGAAATTGATGGAATGGAGCGAGCAATGGGCTGGCTGGCTGGCTGGGAAGATAGACTCAAGATGAAGATATACCAAGCACGTGACCTTGTCACAGTTTCGCCCAAACCACTGCCAACCAGATCTTAATAGAAGCTTGTGAACTTCTCTCAATCTCGATCGCACATCGGCGAATAAGAATAGTGCCCATTCAAAGTCAAACCAATCTTCAAACGCTTCAGGTCTAGTCCCCAGACAATCGCCTCGCCTCGTCTCGTCTCTCAAGTGCAGATACCTAAGCATGAAGGTTAATATAACCGCGCTCAGCCACAATATCGCCGTTCTGTCGGTACTGTACTGTACAGTATCGTGCAGGATAGTGCAGTGTGTATGCAGTGTGTACGCGAGAATACGCTTTGAGAAGTTTGATTGGTAGGTGGTGAAAATGTAACGATGTTTCAGTTCTTGACGTTGAAAAGGGGGAGGTGGTTGGAAGTCTTGAGAAACTGAACGGAACAGGCATAGAAAGGACTAATTAACGTAAGGGAGGTTCGGTACCGAGTACAGAGTAAGGAGTACAGCAAATCAAGATGGATATAGCTATTCTACGTGACTGTGAACTACAGAACTGAAGGTTTGCAATTTCTATAGAGGAAGAAGGGATGAATACTCCTGAACTGAAATTGAAATACTGCTGGACCAGCCGTAAAAGAGCAAGCACTAGCTTCTGTCATAAGAGTCTATGACTAACGCATTGAACATTGGAACTCCTGGAAAATTGACAGACGGTGCAACCGCACGTGACGAGCTTCGCCTTTCGCTTCTCGCTCCTCCTGACAGCCACAGCATGCAGATTTCGCGTCGAAACACATCTCACCACCTCCATCCAACCCGCCTCTTCGATGCATAATTCCGTAACTTTATATATTGCTGCGCGAATTCCGCCGGTCGTCGTGCCCGTTTCATGTCATCTCCGCGGCACTTCATCGAGAGGTCTGCTCTGGTCCTGGTCGAAGGCTGTGTGACTCGCTCTGGCTCCTTGGCTCGCCAGGCTCAATAGCGATGTCGGATTCGGGTCAGCAATAGCTGCTTTTCCATGCGTGCATTATTCATTCAAACACCGCACTCAAACTCCGCTTGTGGTCATCGCAACCTCTTCTTCTAACCCCGTTGGAGAGCGGGGGAAACCGAGATATCTTATCCTGGATGATCGTTGCTCGAGGTGGTGGGCCCAGGACCCAGTCAGCGCTGGCCATCGCAAGCGCATCATCAGAGGCGTTTCTCGACATGCAGTTTCGAAGCCGGGCTGGATGCAGCAGAAGGCGGTGGAAGCCGTCGATGTTCCATGGCCAATCGGCATTCTTGCAATGGCACGATACCGGGGCTGGAACAGGGTGAGAGTGGGTTAATCCACGGCCTGTTCCCACACATGCACCACACATCGACCACACACGCCTGGGGATGCCGGCCTCGAAGGGGATGTGGAAGGGCGCGCTCGTCAATCTTTTTGACAAGTTCCGCCCAGGCTAGCCAGGCTAGCCCACCCCCCATGCACTACGCTGCACATCCAATGGCACGCTCAGGGAGGATGACTGTACAGCCCAGCAGCCTTCATGGAGGGGCATGCGAGTGCTCATCTATGTATATTGACGAGCTCTGTCAGCTTCTCCTTCAATGCTTCTTCCAACCTAAACTTATCTCTTGCGCCTTTGCGTTGATTTATTCCTTCGCGTCCCATTCTCCCACCCGGGTCTGGCTTCGGTTCGCGGTACTGTGTGTTGTTTGTGGTTTCTCGCGTCTAGTCTCAGCGCCCTCTGAATGACAACCATCGAAGAGGGGAACGAAATGGACGAATTCTTCAACTTCGACGCGGCTGCCCACCCATTGGCGCAGCAGGAGATTGATTTTGGCCATCTGGAGTCGGGCCCTTATGATATCGATCTCGCGTTCAACGAGCCTGAGAACGATGAGGACTCCTTCACTGCGCTTCAGCACTTCTCCTCGGCCCCAGAGCAAGAGGTCCAGCAGCAGCACGAGATGTCTCTTGACCATCAGCACCCCACCATGCCGGACACGACTATGATGGGGCCTGATGACTTTACCGACTTCCAGAGGTGGATTGAGGGGAGCTATGTCCCGAGCAAGCCGTGTGCATATTGTGCTCGCCTGCGTCTTCACTGCAAGACCATCAAAGAAGGTATCCGGAAGGGCTCGTGTACGAGCTGTGTCGCCTTGGGCCGCACGTGCAGCTTGTCACATCCCACTTCCAAGTTCAATGAGGACAATGACAGATCCGATCTAGCTGTTGGCCTGAATGGGTTCGCTATCGGCGATACTCAAGAGTTCGATGGTGTTGGGTGGTCGGAATCACCCGCTGTTCCTGAGCCATGTGAGAACTGTCATCAATCAGGACTGCACTGCCAAGTCATTGTAGAGGGCAATCACAATGTCTCCTACGCTTGCACCAATTGTGTCTCATTTGCATGCCATTGTAGCTTGGTTGGGCAAGCAAATATTGCGGATTGGAATATGGAAGATGCTCTCAACCTGTCACCTACTCTGGAGACCCTGACCTCGTCATCACATAGACCGAACTCGTTCCATCAGAGTAGATCTGGATCTGGATCCAACCTAGTGTCTCTCAAGTCATCGGATGAGAACATGAACGCCAGTATGGAGAGTGGCCCGAAAGTTGGAGCCAGGTTTTCCCGCGAGTCAATCCGCATTCTCCGAAACTGGTTAACAACCCATCACAGTCATCCTTATCCTACAGACGAAGAGAAAGAGAACCTGAGACGGCAGACAGGTCTCAACAAGACTCAGATCACCAATTGGCTGGCTAATGCTCGACGAAGAGGCAAAGTCCGCCCCCCACGATCGGTATCACCCAATGTTGGTAACTACTCCAATGCAATGGATATCCCAAGAAGGTCTACCCCTGCATTGGAGAACATGAATCCTCTTGAACGATGGAAGCACTCTCCACCTGAAAACGAACCTGCTGCTATCACTGCTATTGCCAAAGCTGTCACTTCGTCGTCGTATTCTTCTGGCCTTGATAGTCCTTTCACCAGCTATGGTCACAGCCATACTGATGATGGATCTAATCACTCTCTGTATAACGTTTCTTCAGCTAGCAGTTTAGGGACATCTCATGGAACTTCTCATTCCAGTGGCAACTCCTTTGCGTCAGCCTTTTCTCACAAATCTCGAGGCTCGTTCGGGTCCTTTGGCTCGTTTGGAAATAGAGGGCGAAGACGTCGTCGTCGACCAGCACCAAAGCCTGTCAAGGTCACTACAATGTCGGGTCCTGTTCGCACTTATCAATGTACTTTCTGCACGGAGACCTTCAAGACCAAGCATGACTGGCAGAGGCACGAGAAATCGCTGCATTTGTCGCTCGAGCGGTGGATTTGTTGCCCAAGTGGTCCTAGCCAATGGTGTGTAGATTATGGTCACAACAGATGTGTGTTCTGTGGCCTTCCCAATCCACCAGAGGATCACGCTGAAGCTCACAACTTTTCGAGCTGCGCAGAACGGTCCCTGGAAGAGAGGACATTCTATCGGAAGGATCACCTTCGTCAACACCTGAATCTCGTACACGACGTAAAGTTCCAGAGCTTCTCCATGGAGACTTGGAAAGTGGTTACTCCCGAGATCCGTTCTCGGTGTGGTTTCTGCGGCATTGTCATGGATTCCTGGAGTATTCGAGTCGATCATCTGGCGGAGCATTTCAAAGGCGGAAAATCTATGGCTGATTGGAAGGGAGACTGGGGTTTCGAGCCTCAAGTTTTGGATATCATCGAGAATGGAATGCCGCCGTATCTCATTCACGATGAACGAAACAGCATGAATCCGTACGAAGCCTCGAAAGAGAGTGCAGAAGACGAGAAGACTTTGGAAGATCTCGTTAAAATTGGACTGGTGGAATACATTCATGATCTTGTCTTGAAAGGTGGTGTGCCGACAGATGATGATTTGATTCAAGAGGCACGTGCCATTATTCGCAAAGCAGATCAGTTTCATATCGGAACCAACTTACCACAGGTGTCGTGGTTCCGCGACCTTATTATGCTTCATGGCTGTATGGAGGAGGATATATCGGTGCCGAACGATCATTTATCTTGGACAGAAAGGCTTGATAGGATTTCTCAGCAAGCTCCTCACGATTTGACAAATCTTCACTCCATCGGTTGTCCGAAGGAACGAGCGTTGATGACCTGGGTAAAGTCTAAGCAGATGCTTGGACTAACGCCAACGGATCGTGAGCTTCAAGTGGAATGCACCAAGATCTTGGATGATGTTGAGAACACCTCGAACTTCAGGGCGAAAGGAGCTGTTGGGTGGTTCAAGTATCTCATCCAATCCGAGACATGCTGGCTCAGAGATTTTAGAAGACGAGCGAATTTACCTAGGAGCTCAGAAATGGAAATGGAGCATATCCGATCAAAGGACGACAAGAGCATCGATTACAGTATACACAACTTTTCACGTCTGGAACACGAATTGAGGGATTGGTGTAAATTCCAGCTCGCGCTTGGAAACACCCCAAGTGATAGCGATCTGCAGAGACAAGCACGTTTGATGGTGTACAAGAACGACGACCCTTGGAATCAGACCTTAATCGATGACCCAGCCTTCTTACATTTATTCAAACGGCAGAACGGATTGGCACCAAGGGACGAAGACGGAGCAGACACAATGGACTTGCCTACACTTTCCGAGGCAAGTGAGATGGGAACGAATGCACCATCTCCAAAGACATTGCACTGGGATCTGGAACACACTGGTATTGGTCTCCCATCTCCCAATAACAGTGGTCCGAACAGTGCTACTGGGACATTCTCGCCTGCTGAGAGATCACTGCCCACACTCGTCCAAACTTCGGCGAACTTGAATCCTGCTCAACCACTGAAGTTCTTTATTAATGACGCAAACTGTTATGGTCGATTAGTCCGAGAGCTCACTCGTTTTGTGACTTCTTGCATGTCTCCTAATAACCCGAGTCAACATGTAAGTATCCATCTGCGCTTTTTGAATGATCTGAGACTGATGTTGGATAGGTTCCAACAGATGCCGAGATCCAAAATCAGGCTCGATGGATTATTTACGACGAGGACGACCCATGGAACCAAACTGCAGCAGATAATGCAGAATGGCTAATGCGATTCAAACGAGATGTTGGTCTCGCCCAGAAGGAAGATGGTCCCGGTCTCCCTCTCAATATCGGATCATGGCGCCCTGCAGCAGGAGGATCCGGCTTCTCACCACCATACCTCTGTCCTCAAACCGAGCCTTCAGCTCCTTTCGTTGAGGACGTGCCAGTCACGGTCAAGCACAAGACTTACAACATCAAGTCTACTACAGCGCAGAAATTCATGAAGAGCATTGGACAACGATATACGAAGCCGGCTACAATTTTCTGCTCGCGTGAAATGGAAAACGGCTTGATTGAATTGGTGAAAGCTGAGATGGCTAGAGGAAGATGTCCAAGCGATGATGATCTGCGAGCCAAGGCTCGAGAGATCCTTGGAGTCGACCGAACTGGCGCGGATGAACCGATTCTGCTCCAGAAATTTAAGGTCATGGTCGGAATGAGTAGACAAGCCTCTCCTCTCGCAAGCTCCCTCCCGCCCATCGACGATGCACTACTAGCTGAATTTGATGATGAAATTGGGAACATGGACCTGAGCGGCATCGAGATGCCAGGCTCAGTGAGTCCTATCCTCGATTCGATACCAGCCCAAGTAGAAGCCTTCACACCTCCCGCAGCTTCGACATCTCAACAGCATTCTCCAAGCAAAGGACCAGGTCTCGCACAAGATTACGCAGAGCTATACCGTGTTCACGCCGCGACAGCAAGTCCATTGCGAAGACGTGCGAGTGCAAAAATGGCTTCTCAGTCTGGATACGCGTTTGGGGGTCAACAGACGCAGAGCAGGAGTCCGTTAGGTATTTCTCCTCCTACCACTACCTCCGCTCTCTCCCTTCCTGAAGACGAGAATGTGCTCTGATGTTCTGTTTTGAAGCATCTATGTCATCCTATCACGACACCCCTTCTATCAAGGACGATGATCTCAGTGACGAGTAATTAGTACGGGAGTTTGAAGATAAAGAGAGGGAAAGGGGGTGTTAAGTGAAGCGGAGCTGAGAAGAAGTGCGGTAGCATGATTGGACAGTTTCTTCGGAGGAAGTGACAGAGAGGGAAATCGAGATGCTTTTCTTGTGAATGGAAGGGCGAAAAGGTTTCTAGGATGTGGGAATATGCATCCGGCTGATATGGAGATTTGGAGGTGATGATTTACGATTTATAATGATTTTCGATTCTGATGCTTTGGGCGGTGTTGGGTAGGATATCATAAAAGAAATAATGGTGTTTAGACAGATTCATCATCTTGTCTAGTTCTTGTTTAAATTCTTCGGTCTTTGAGTTGAGTTCGTATATAGACGATAAAAATTCAAAATAATTCATGCTCTCTCTCCTCCTTCATTTGACATCTTTACTTCTCCCATCATTATGAAACTACAATACATACAGTGACACGTGATGCCTATCACTAGATCAACATATGTACAGTACCTACAAAACCAACTTCCCTCTTACAAAACTATGGAATGAAGTCTATTTCTAGATATCAAAGTATGTCGAGAGCTAAAGAATTGAAGGAGAAAGCTTTGCAATCTTGGAAGTTCATCCAAGAGGGGATGCAGGGACAATGCACGTGATTTTCAGAGCTACTACATTCAATATTGCACAGATAATTATGAGCTAGACTTATTTTGGCAGTAGCAGAATTGTTATATAAGTTATAATAAGATTGTATTATATAAGAGTTAATCTTCTTAAATGAATTGTATTATATAGATTCTCGCAGTACCGATTTCATAGTAATAAATATATAATTTATTTATATAAATTCCTGGTTTTTGATTTTGTTTTATACTATGATATCTTGAAGCTGCTGGGAAAATTCGGCGATGCAGGCTGGGAAAAGATTATTTTTAGCTAGAAGAGTTCACCTAGTAATGGTCTACACTTATCATATACTTGAATTTAGGTGCTTGATAGTTTATAGTTGATTCAACACCCCTATGACACTGGCTTCTTAGAGTGCTTGTGAACTTAGAAATCACACGTGCAAAGAGTATTGATTAGTATCTGTCTAAGTTCCCAATGGTTTTGAAAGCAATAAGTTGAAATGGAGCAGGAGTATATGTAGGTAGGCAGGAGAGCACCAGCGAAGTCAAACGCCCAGCCGGATTCGGCCGTGCCTTCTCCTTCTCCGCGCCTCTCCTTGCGTAGCCTAGGCTTTTTAAGGTCAGCCTGGCGTTCTCCTATCCAGTCGGAATACTCCTCCTAGCCCTGCCTACGGGTCGGATAGGCAGGGCTGGGAAGGGGTAATTTGCTAGGGGTCAAAAAGGGGGAGGGGTGGGGGAAGTGGAAAAAGGGGGTACACGTGCTTTACGACGCACGTACCTATTTCTCGGGGAATTTTTCTTAATTTCCGAATCTAAGACAGCCTTCCTTGCTCCTGCCCAAAATATATATTCGCCTTGCCAAGCCTTGCCTAAAGCTTGTTCTAAGTTGCCTGCCTTTGCCTAGCCTAGAAGTCAAGTTCTCCTGGCCTAGCCTAGTGCCAGGCTGAGGCAGGGCTGGGAGTTTGACATCGCTGTTCCAGCGCCCGTTCTTTGATTCGTTTTCCCTCATTCTTCTTCTTCTTCTTTTATCCTTTTGGAATAAAATTAAAATCAAATCTCGGATTTCTTGAAGTGGGATTTAGTGTTGATAGTAGAATATGCAATGTTACTAATAATAATAATTTCCATCTCTAATCTCTTCCCAACTAAATCAAAATTGTTCTTGATATTAAACGCAGAATATAGGTATCGGTGGGGAAAAGGTAGCTTGTATAAATCTTACATCTCTCAATCTTATTAAATATGTCTTCTAAACGCTGTATCCCATGCCCACCGAATGTGGTCGTACTGTTCGTTATGATTAGTTATTTAGATTAAAGAGAAGTCGGGGATAGGGAAGGGAGGGGAGGTGGTTATATATACTCTCTCTTAACCCTAGCTTTTTCTTTAGTTATGTTTACCATAGTTAGGTAGTAAATATAATTCGAGTCATTTACAGGATATTTTAGTTACCTATTGATTAATAATCCTAAAAGCGCAATTAAAACTTTACTTTATTTTGCTTTAGTTCACTCTACTCCTATACACTTCGAAAATCTTCACTAAATTTCATAATTTTGCCTTCACTTTATTAATCTAATAAGGTAGGTTTAAGGTTAGGGCGGGGTATATAAACCTCTACCTATAGAATAAGAACTGTTAATGCAAAATGAGAAAAGGAAGAATAACAAAATCAAGATTTGAGCTCGTTTTCTAGTATAGTTTAATACTTAATTCTTTTTCAAATAAGTTTTAACTTTTATAACTGCAAAATACAATACTTTAAAATATGCACTTCTCATTATTTTTCGCTATAATAAAAGCTTCATAGAATTTAAATAGTAATAATATTCTCGATAATAATACTTCTCAACTTGATTTTGTATTGGAAATTAAATAAGTATACTTAATCAGGAAGTTGAAAAGTTCACGGGTTAATATAGAATAGAAAAGCGGAAGCACGCAACACGATGAAGGATTTAGCACTCGGTGCTAGTGATGTTTCCTCATTTAGTATCACAAGGTACTCTTTACATTTTGGATATGCTACTTTATAAAATATGGTGAGAGGGGTGAGAGGATTTATATATATGCATTACTTGGGAAGTTTTGGGGGTGGTGAATGGAGCAGTGCTTTAAATAGTATTCCCGTATACTACGATACGCCCCACTTCGTAATACCGTACGGGTATTTCTGTACGGCAGTGAGATCCGTACGCCCTCTCAAAATATGGCGTAATATACGCATATATGAGTTACCACTGCCCGTATACGGATGCACGAGTCACATGATTAAAGTAGAGATAAAATAAGAGGCGGGAAGGTGTAATTACGACAAATAACACTATTGAATAATCGCCAACGGTACTTCTATATGCTAATTGTATATTCACCACTTATTTCAATGCTTAAAAAGAGGGCGGGGGCTAAGGGCTGAAAATAGCTTCATTCTTTCCTAATTAGGACTTGACTTATTTCCTATTCGGGATGCTTATTCAGCTTTTTGTCCTTGCGCTAGTACGGTAGTATACTACCCGTATAGTGATACCGTATAATATTTTCATTCGTACGTATCCTTAATGAAATATACTACTTCGTACGTGCAATAGGCCTCTCATACGGCGCTAAAAATACTACTGAATACTATTTAGAGCACTGGAATGGAGAAGAGAATGAAGGCGACGAAGAGGGAGAGAGAGGAGTATATAAATACTTCCCAGTTCATCCAAGGAAGATAATGATATACGAGAAAGCTCAAGAGGAGAAAATGTGAGAGGACGTTATTGAAAATGTAATTGCTGTCATTTCATTACAAAGCGACCTTTCCGGCTCACGTTTTCCGATTCATCTGCTTGCAAACATAACAAGCGAAGTCCCACCTTTAAGATAACTAGCAAAGCAAGTCTCAATTCACGTGATTAAAGCCTAATCAAGGCCGAGTTTTGTTACACGTCGCAACGGCCTTTAGTGTTTAAGGTCTCGAAGTCGATAAGTTCGAATCGATAAGTTTTTGCTTGCTATATAGCGCCAATTTGTAAAAAGTGTAACGTGCAATAAAACTCTACTACAATTGGAAACACGAAGTTATAGTATTATATGTATCCATGAGCTGGAATAGTCTTGTATTATTAGCAAAATGGTTCTAGGAAATGACAGTAAAGTTTTTATTGACAGTAAACCAGCTACGGAAATCTCGACTCAAAATTTATACTTGGGTATGAGAAGCATAAAATAGTTTAGCATTCTAATGCCATATATCTCCCGGAGAATTTCAGATTTCAATACTTGAATCCTTCCCACATCCCAAACTCCCAATTCGTAAATTCTTCCTTAGTTTAAGTGTTTGTGGAGATTTGAACAGAAAATAGAGGGTTTAAATATCATCCTACTTTTTTCTCCTCATGCCTGAATCATGATTCCGAACTCCTAAATGAATAAATGTAAATTCATCAACTCACCCATTCACCTGAAACACTTTCTTGCAACACTTTGCTGTGATTCATGCGGCCAAATGAAAAAGGTGAATATTGGTGAAGGCATTGAATAGTATAAAAACTACCAGGAAGGGCATACATCACAAACCACGGCCAACATCGTCGATTTTTTCCTAAGGATGCATGTATTACTCTGGGATCTCAAGGAAGACTGTAAGAGCTAAAGATAACATAGTTTAATCTGATATCCAAAGATCTCAAGAACTACTCCAGGAGTGTTCTCCGAGAGAAGAAGGTACTCGTGGAATGCCATATAAATATTATAAAAGCAGTAGCTAATGGTTGACAACGAGACTATAAATGACAATACTCCCATCGTATTTCTCCGATAACGTTTGTACTCCAAATCTCGTCTTTCCTGAGTGGAGAGCAGACATGTTCGAATAGCTGTAACATGTTTCGATAGAGGATCAAAGAAAGAATGTATCCACAATCTCCCAATTCTTTCTGGAAGGACGCTAGGCATTTCATTTTCTTTCATACTACCTAGAAGTTATGGAGTAAGGATTATATACTTAGTCTTGGAAGTTGGGACAAGTTTCCTTAACTTTGCTTCACCTTAAAGAACAAGGTGTATGGATTTGATTGCGCTAAGTGAATGGAAACTTCATTGTAAAATCCATTTTGATGATGTAATAATTCGTTTTGTAATAAGAGTAGTGAAGTATATTAGAGCTGTGGCAGAGGAGGGGAAGGGGGAGGGGTATATATATATATACCTTTGATAAAGAACTCGAGAACTTCAGAAATATAGAAATAATAGAAACGCTAGATATAGAAGGATAGGGAATATTGGAAGAGGGAAAGTAAGTTTTCTTATTTGGAATAAAATAGAAACTCTCTCGCAATCGTTAGGCCCATTTAGATAGCATTGATTTATGTGAATTAATTGAAAAGTGAATAAAGAGAAATAACAGTGAGTGGAAACTTGATAGTAATAATGCTTTTATGCTTTATTCAAGTCCTATTATCTCACGAGTAGTTAGCTGTGCCTCGTGGCCATTAGTTCAAAGTGCTGCAGACTGATGTAATTTTCGAGAGTATCTGCAAAACGACCAATCTCCTCACTATAAATTTTGCACGTTCCATGATAAACTTGCTGTTTTTCACTCAAGACCTGACTATCAAGGCCTGTTGTTGGTTTTTATATTAATGCTTTATACTAAAACATAAAGTGAAGTAAGAATTACTTGATGTTTCAGAAGTGGAAGAAAGATGGTAACTTTGAGAGGTAGCAATTCGAAGACTTGGTAGATATTTGGGTATAAAAGGAGACCTTAAAGATGCACTATCCTGGAGTTATTACTATACCTTCTTACAATACCCAACCTTTCAAGTGGCTGGGGCAGATATTCAAGTCAAGCATACCTATTTGAAAGATCTATTAACTGTGATTATTAGGAACAAAAAGTTGCAATATAATGTTTTTATGTCTTATAATGTTTATGTAAATCAAATCTGCCCTCTTTCCAAATAGATACTTGATTGGGAATAGACATCTGTTGTCAGAGGGCGCTGTCACGTGCGCGGGCACACTGTCCCCCCTAGTCTCACTAGCGAGAACCACTAGCATAAGGAACTGAGCTTCGGCTCAAACCTCACTTTCTCCCTTAAGTTTCAGCAATACAACAACATACAATTGCTCCTTGGCTCCACAATCTTTTGGTGACTTCCCCTTACATCTGTGCTAAAATGTGATGTTGTAAGAGATTCACTAGTTTTAAGGATCAAAAGTTGAGATTCGGATGCAGGTATCAGCTTTCCATGCAATATTGGATATAAGAAACGGCACCAATACAGTTGATAGCAATAAAGAAAGTTGCTAGTGCAACTTATTAGATGAGACGCCGCTGGTTTAATGTATGCAGTGTGTTTACATAGCATCGTCTTTGCATAAACAAAAGTTTATAGATGCTGTTCTGACAAAGGTTATGCAGCATAAGTACAATTAGCACGGCATTCACATATTGTTAGCACACCCTTAACAGCGTTCGTTGCTAAGTTCTTTTGGGATAATCCTTGTGGAAAAGATATAGCATAGCATTTATCGTTTTTAGAATTATGTCCTGAGGCAGGATCTCCAAAGCACTTGTAAAAAAAAACACACTTTGAAATTTAGATCTAATAACGTTGCTAGCAGCCTATAAATGAGTCATTCCTTTCTTTTTTGCATGCGCTCTAGAAGTAATGAAAGTTTTAGAATAACGTACTAAGTATTAGCTAAAATCTTTGAACCTATAAATTGAAATTATCCAAACATAGACTTTTACCATCCAGATTCCATGATACACTGATAATGAAAGGAAAGCTTTTCTATTGGTTGAAATAACACGCATATTAAGTGAATTTTGTTGATAGACATCAAAGCATTGAGTGCCTAGTCACCTAAACTGAAGCTGCGAGGCGGATGTGGAGGCGGACGTGTAGGCGAGCCACTTGTTAAACTTGTCAACGAAGCACTAAACTTTATCCCTTCCAGGACGTTTCGGCACCGCTTAATGTGAGTACAGAAGTGGGTCAAATCTAATGCTTTGATTTGCTCGGGGCTTATGCCGACGTGCAAAAAAACTGAAGTTGATCTATATCGGTACTCTCATTAAAAAATGTCGAAGCTGTCCAAGAAGAGATAACATCCATCAGTAGTGCAACTGGGGCTACCTCGGTCTCTAGCTCTGCGAGGCTGGAAAGATAGTCAGTCCCAGAGGAGTGAGAGAAGCCCATAGATGTCAAAGCACAGAGAGCGACATGCATCGGCGAATCGAGTCTTCTTTTCACTAATCAATCGTGCAATCTTAGGGTTATCGCAAAATATAAGGCCTAAGCAAGCAATTCTCACATTTTGTGTTAATGTGAGCAATATTGTAGCATCGGAAATCTGAGATGAAGTAAATAAGAGTTGCGACTACCTATAATAGAACTATATAGAATTTGAGATTTACACCCTCCCCAGAAGACCTTGAGGGGTTGCGGCCTTAGTCCCAAGTGCAATAAAACTACCAAACAAGCACATAGCACCACTGAACATAGTTGCTTCAAAGAATCCTCCATATCTAGTAACAAATGCCCCATTCACCGGAGGGCCGATAAGTCCACCAAGGGCGCTTATGGACAACCCCATGCCCATATAGGTCCCCATATCTCGAAGATTCTCAGGGCAGAGAGAAAGCGCAGCCGAAAATCCAGAGATGATGGCGCCTGAAGAAAATCCAAAGACAATCGAATATACGATTAGACCTGCACTACTTGTCGCTGAGTTCATGCAGAAGATGACAATGCCGGTGACAATAGCCCCAATTGTGAAGATGTTCAACCGCCCATATTTATCTGCTAGCACACCTGGGATGATACGGCCAAATGTCGAGGAGGCGTTCAGAATTGCAAGCAGGTAACCGGAAAGCGTTGGATCTACCCCTCTTGTGACTGCGTACGTCGGGAGGAAGAAAAATGGAGTGAACATGCCGATAAAGATGAAGAATAGCGAGAGGATTAGAAGAATGTATTTCAGTTGCTTGAAGGCACCTGGGAGCCAGAAATTGGATGCTCTTGGTGGTATGCGAGCCTTGATGGTCACACAAGCGAAAGCCAGAAAAGGCATTATGAGAAATCCAATGATTCGCACCGACCACCCAAATCCCAGAGAAGTGCTGTTGAGCATTTTTGACAGGGCGATAGGGATGATGATACCGCCGACTAGAACAAATTACCAATTAGTATGATATTGCTTGTAAAGAGAAAGAGATAAGAGAGCTGAAACATGCATTGGAAGCCTCAACACAGCAGAACTAGCGAAAAAGGAGTGCTTACTGGATGATCCAGATACGACGACGCCAAGGGCAGCAGCTCGCCTCTTATCGAAGTATTGTGACACCGCTGCAAAAGCTGGTATCTGTAGAAATCCCATGACAATGCCCATTAAAACACCTAAGCCACAATTTTGAGTCAGTATACAAATTCTCTCTTCATCGGGAATAGAGCCGAACGTCACCAGCAGAATGAGGCATGCTCAAGTCTGATGGATCTAAAGACTACAGAAAAGAGGGAAATTGAACATACCTTGCACCAACATAACCTGCCAGTATTTATTGCAAAGACTCAGCATCATCATGGCAAAGATGTAGGTGACGGCGGCTGGACGGACAATCTACTACGCTGTCAGTGGGCTGGCTCAAGTCAATTGCAACAAGCGAGATAGCATACCTTAGCTCCAAAACGATCAAACAATGGTCCTCCAAGCATTCCAGATGCGAATTGAAGGAAAGCTGCCAGAGATCCAATCCAGGCGATGTCAGTCGGCGATTCTCCACGGAGCTGATGCGTCAAGTAATACTCCTGAAAAGTACCGAATGCATTCGAGAAGCCTAGGCAAGCGAAGAAAATGGACGAACCGCCAGCTGCAACGAGCCAGGCCCTAGTACCGCCATCCGGTGCTTCTCCATAATTTTGAGAAGCTGGAGGCATTTTCTCTCGACCGAGTTCAGCGCCAAGGATTGAGTTGTTTCCTTCGCCTGTGCCTTTGGACGAAACCTCGGGATCTACAACCGGAGCAGCCATATTGAACTGGGAGCTATTATGTAAAATATTGTTGGAATTATACAGCAGTACCACCAGGTCGCTTCAGGTGATTTAAGCGAGACGCGATAGGGGAGGGATGTGGATTGTCGAGTAGTTCTGAGGTGTCTGAAGTGCGATGTCTTTCCGAATGTGAATGAAGAAAACGTCGAAGGCAATTATATATTATAAAAGGAGTCCGCTCTGCATTGTTTCCGCATATTTGAATGTACTGTTTATTGGGTCGGAGATGAGATTTCTCGGACATACCTAAGTATGAGTGATCCGGCGGACTCGGACTCGGCTATCGGAACCGGCTCATGGCGGACGAGTGGGACCAAGTACGCAGATGTCGGCTTTAATTTGAACGTGTTGCAACCTTCCCACCTCATGACTATCCGATCTGTATTTCTCAGCTCGCACAAGATATTAACCTCCGGTAGCCATGGCCGAACCCGAGCGTCGGCGGAGAAGGCCAACTGTGTAGGTTGAAAGCTCCTCTTGGTGGTTTCGCCCCTCTTATGGTTTCGCACTGACAACGGCCCGAAAATAGTTCATGCACCCTCTGTAGGAGGCGCAAAATCCGGTGCAATCGAGAAACTCCCTGCAGCAACTGCGTGCGATCTAGAAACGGAACTTGTGTCTATGAAAATTACTCCTCCCAACCTTTGCGTCAAAAACTCAACCAAACCGAAACGGTTGAAGTGAACCCGGTACAAAACCATCCGGAGCCAATACCTACCAGCGGAGCTTCTACAAGCGGAGAATCGACGGTCCCAAGCCATCTCTCAGACTCGTTAGTAGATACTTTAACACGGACATCAACCCCTGAGAGTCAACCGTCTGCTCAGGATGTCGAGTCCATGAAGAGAAAAATACTACTCCTTGAAGAGCAGTTATCTAAAGGAGCTCCGAGATCTACCCAATCTCCTGCTTCGACATCGAATTCCAATGTACAAACAAAAACATCGCATTTAAGTGGGACTTTCTACATCTATCGTAAAAACAACCATTCTCAGGCCACCATTCGCAGCATTACACACAAGACGCGCTCGTTTGGCCAAAGCCATTGGATGAATGGAGTTGACCTAGTAAGTGCCATCCATTAGGTTTTGCTACAACATAAAACGCTTATGAAGTGCTAGTTCCTAGATTTATGCGAGGTTATGGAGCCGCATATGCGAGAAGAATCATCCAAGGCTGTCTCTGGCGTAAAACGGTGTAAATCATTGGCAAAGTTCATCAAATCCCAGCGCTCCCCTCCATGGCCCTCGCCACCAACTGCCATATTACCAACAAAAGATGTTGCCGACGAACTCGTCGAGTGTTATATTCGAACGACCGAAACCATCTATCGAATTCTGCATATTCCCACATTCAGAAGGGACTATGAGGCACTCTGGGAGTCGGGAACCGAGCCTGTTTCGGCTTTCACGGTTCAGCTTAAGCTAGTCCTCGCTATTGGAGCTACTACATACGACGAACAATTTTCTCTGCGTGCTTCAGCCATTCGATGGATTTATGAAGCTCAAACTTGGCTTTCACATCCAAATCTCAAATCACAACTAACCATACAATCTCTGCAGACTAATACGCTACTTGTGCTTGCTCAAGAAACGGTAGATGTTGGGGGAGATTCGGTCTGGATTTCGACTGGAGCGTTGCTTCGAAGAGCAGTGCATATGGGTCTGCATATAGATCCTGCGCGCCGGCCAAAGATGAAGACATTCGCGGCAGAGATGCGTCGAAGAATATGGAACACCATTCTGGAGATGGCTCTGCAATCGAGCATGACCTCGGGAGGACCTCCTTTTCTTTCTCTCGAAGACTTTGACACCGAGCCCCCCAGTAATTTAGATGACGACCAGCTTTTAGCCATAGATCCAATGCCGAAGCCAGAAGACGAATTTTCTCAGATGAGCATCGCGATAGCTCTACGTAAGACGTTTCCGATTCGTCTTGCGGTTGCCAAGCTCTTAAACGACATCAGCTCTCCCGGTACATATGAGGAAACGCTTCGACTTGATGCAGAGCTCAGGGCCTCATACAAGACTCTATGTCGAAATCTTCAACGATGTAGCTCTAACTCTGGACCTTCACCCTCTCAATTTGAAATCCGCGCAGTGGACGTCCTCATGTACCGCTATATCTCGGCACTTCACGTTCCATTTTTCAGTCCGGCATTGCATGAGACTGCCTATGCATTCTCGAGGAAGATTGTCATTGAAGCTGCACTCAAAATTTGGTACTCAGTGTACCCACCTCTGTCGATCACGACTGCTCAACCACACAGCGATGCGGCATCGTCAAATCGAAATGATTTGGCACGACTCACTGTTGCTGGCTCTGTATTCTTCCGCACGGTTGCCATGCAGGCTACAGTGCTCATAGCTGTGGAGCTTACAGCGCAACTACAAGAAGAAGAAAGTCTAGGGCACATACCTTTACGACCAGACCTGCTGTCTGTTGTTGATGATGGAAAAGCTTGGTGCTTGAAATGTATCGAGATGGGAGAGACCAACATCAAGGGCTACTTACTCATGTGTGTAGTTTTGACGCAAATCGAAGGGCTCATGCGAGGCATTGGAAAGGACGCGAATCCAGAATTGCTAGTTAAGGCTGCAGAAGAGGCTGAAGAAAGATGTATGCCGATACTTGAAAATATGGCGGCACAGGGCCGGGGAGAGGGAACTGTGGATGAGCTCCACCAAATGTCTTTGAACACATCGCCTGACGTGATGCAAGACTGGGACTTTATGGTAAGTACAAAGCCGTCATTATATTTCCATCGTTCACAATTATATCAGATGTCTGAGACCCTTTTCGATCCGGGCAACGCAGATCCAATGAGCTGGATGTTCAACGATGAATTTAGACAAGGACCATCACTTTGGTGATGCGATACTGCGGCCCGAGCCCGAATCGAGTCAAATTTGTAACATACATAGCAATGCTTTAGTGACCAGGTCTTGCATTCCACTATTAACGCCATATGCCAGTAGACAAATGTAGGTGCCAGAGAAGCTGTGTCGGTCCCAATCGAGTTGCTGGGACATCGATGGTTAGGAGCCCGTCATGGACAAACTGTAGCCCACCCCCAAGATCATCTGAGTGCTGGCTCAATTCGGGGCAGGCAACAAACGAAGCTAAAGAGGATGCCTCTTCATCTGAGGCGTTACTATTCTCTACTTTGGACCCTGGACCGAGAGGAAGGCAATACCAGCTTCCTAGTAAGCGAAAGCCTCGCTTGTAGGGCTCATTTAATTATTCATGATCGCAACAAATGTATTCAAGACAACATCAAAGTTACGGGCCCTTTTCTGTGAGATGTGCATAAGTAGAGTTTCATTGTTGAAGAATTGAAGTAGAATGATTCACACACACTCTATCTCCTTCAAAGCTGGCCTTCCAAGAATCTAGAGCATTGAATCACGAATAAAGTCGAATCACTAACTTATTTTATATAGCATGAATCAATAACCATGTAGACTGATTGAGCGGCAGTGATTCATAGCCGAAATACCCAAGTATAAATAGCTCAACTTCCTCTAGGAACATGCATCTTCCTTCTACATCATCAAGCACAATCTTGCAAAACGATCAAAACATAAAAACTCAAGACTCAAAAAGTACAAAGCCCAAAAATTAAATTTCAAACCCAATATTTTCGCACACTGCTTCAAAGCTCACAACTCCTCATCTCACAACTCCTCATCTCACAACTCCTCATCTCATAACTCCTCATCTCACAGCACTGAATACCATTTTTCCACTTCCCAAACCTCCAGTTCAGCCGGCACCTCCAACTTCAACCTCAACACAGCTTGATAACCTGCATCTCAATCTCAATCATAAGTAAAATAACCATGTGTTATTTCGCCGAAATCAAGTTTACCTGCAAGGAGACATGTCCTCACACTCAAGCGCGAATGGGCCCCGTTTGTGCCCCAGAGAAGAAATGCATCAAGCTAAAGTCCACGTGCAAAGAAGGGTCATGCAGTGATATTACAGCGGTTAGTGGGGACCGTGAATATGATGTTGCATGTCCAGGTTGTACTGGTACGGTTCTTGAGTGGAGCAAAATTATGTGGGAGAGACCGAGAGGACTGTAAGTGAATGACGATCGAATTTTGGAGACTGGGAAAAAAGGGTTGAAGATTGCTATATTATGCGATGATTTTTGAATAATCGATGATTTTCGAATAATAGCAATGACTCGGTTTATTTTAAATTCAATTTTTTTATTAAAGTTAAATTAAAAGCTTTGTTATTTTTATTTTTTATTTTTTTCGAATTTAAAAATAGAAGTTTAAGTAATTATTTCATTTTAGAAGGAAATCACTTTTTTTTCAATTAAAATTATAAATTATAACTGCAAAAGCGAATCGAGCGATATTCGCCTTTGTATTATATGCTTCATCTCTACCCCGCCGTCCTCAGAGTTGTTCACAACAGCAAAAGCCGTCCGCAGCTCTGCATCATAAACATCCCTCTGAACAATAAGCTTAGTCTTACCCAGCTGTTTAGACATGGGGAAACTGCCGTGGGTCTCTTTCGCTGGTACGATTGCATCCAGCTCTGGATTGCGTGTAGTTCGAAGAATGGCAGAGAAAGAAGCCCCAAATGAGTTTCCTGATACCCAAATGCAAAAATAGCCCACACCGACTATGGCAGTAGTTACAAAAATGCCAAGCCCGTATGCGATGAAAAGGTTCTCGGGATGGTAGATATAGGCATCTTGAGGACTGGAGATCAGAATTGGTCTGACGGATGCAGTAGTCGAGTTTTGCCTAGGCATATCCGGGTTAGAAGGAAGCTTAAGCATTGTACTTGGATAACTTACAAGAAGTACGAGTCGCTGAAGAGACTGAGAGTAGTATTCAGAAAAACTTGCTCCAGCGCCTCAGCCATGCTTATGTTGGCAATCGTCAACGGAGCCACATCTGTGCTATCAATCTCTAGGTACCGCATTTCTATAGTGTCCATAAGAACTGTCCTCGCAATTTGTGTGTTTATGGCTGACAAGGTACCAAAATTACCAGATACCAGAGATCCAAGTAACAAATCGTTAAGCGCAACTAGAATAGATGAGTAGACTTCTGGCGCTACATCGCGGGTCACAGGTATCCGGCCGCCGTAGGCTTCGTCCGACGTCTCATGTGCAGTCACCCCATTCAACAACGTCATGTTCGTCACCGCAACATCTTGCTGGCCATTAATGAACGTGAAGTTGACTACATAAGACGCGTTGTAGAGTAGGCACTCGATAATCTTGTTAGGTTGCACAATGGCATCCCATGTGGTTCGATTTGCAGTGTTGTCCTCTATGTAGGTCAAGCCTGGAACGGTGATAAAGAGTCGTGCGCTGTCGCGACTCACGCTATCGTAGGCGGATGACCCAAAGGAAAAGGAACCGCTTATGGCTGTTGATTGGCCCAAAGTTTGGTTGAGAGCAGTCAGAGCAGCGGCAGCTACCGAAGAATTGGTCCCATTGGAAGCTGGGACAAATCCAACATAGACAACCGCTGACGGGCCACGCTTGTTGTAGTTATTGATCATATTCAAGCAATCGTCTGAGAAGGATGAATTCCCAATGTTAGGGACCCCACATGAGAGGGATGGCCCATAGAATTCGACAGAGTAAGTGCAGTTAGGATAAAGCGGCGAGATCGGCAAAATGGAGCCTCGTGACGCGACGGATGTCATCAATCTCGTGAGGCGTGAGGACGGCCCTTCGGACACTCCTATATCGTCTAAAACTTGAGCCCACTTGACAATGTCTAATGCATCATAGTCAATAGATGGGATTGGAGAATAGAACGTGGTCTGGTTGGGCTTCGCCGCCGGTTGAACGCTGAGTGTTGCCGGTGTTATAACTGCAACAAGAGGAAGTGTCCTAACAGAATAAGTTGGTTGATGCAGACATCTAAGTAGAAAGTTGTAAGGAAAAGATCAATGTTACCAGATTATCAGGGCGATAATTGCAAGTGCCGGGCCACGTCCCCAGAGTTCCCAGTTCGTGAAATGCCAGGCGTTAGTAACAGCGCCAAACAGAGAATCTACACCTCCCAGACTAACTGGCCGTGATCTCAAAGTGTGCCAGAGTAGCTGAGTATATCCCAGAGCCGCTGAAGCGGACAGAAGCGTTTTGATCAGGAATGCAAGGCCAGTGCCGATTCTAAGAAACCACTGCTGCTGGTCACTGCTACCGACGATCTTGCCATCTAACGACCTATAGAAAAGATGATGGGCAACTGCTAATATGGTGGCTAGCAAGATGCCGCCAGCCATGAGGCCTGGGACGATCAAGTTATATCGCGTCATACCTCTCGGGTTCATGCAGGAAAGGTGAGGAGCCAAAAATAAAAAGAATACATAGACATCGCGGAAAAGGAAGCGGGGTCTTGCTCGTTATCTTGTATCGCTGCGCCGCATTGGGGGCCGACAGCCTTGTCTTTTCGGCCCCCATTAGCTGGCTATGCATCTGTGCAAGCTTCGAATAGAACCTTATCGAACTGCGGGTACGTACGAAGTAATCGACAATGGATCCTGCCGCAACTAGGCCACCCATTACCCTGCTTTCTATACGTTGTTCGGGTCGTCGTAAGTACGGCAGAGGCGATCTAAAAGTGCAGCTAGCCTTCGCTCCTCATCGTCCTACTTTAGGTTCTAGAAATTGCGCATCGCAACACTACTAAGTTCATATGTTCTAAATTAAGCTTTATATAATAAGGAAGAAGCTAAAAGCATCTTTTGTTATATTTCCACGATTCTGGAGTTTTATGGAGTTTTGTCACGTGTTTTTAACCCCTGTCAATCTCCCAGGCTATAATTAGAAACCGACAAGGGAGTCGCTAGGACTGTGTGATTTACTGCCCTATCTCTAGACCTAACGCGACAATGTAGGAGGATCGGTCGTCATTCACAGCGCCTTGCGAAGTGTTTCGTTTCGGTCTCAACATCAACACCTCTTTATGAAAGGATCCCTAAGTTCCGTCACAACAGTCCGTATCTGGTTCAATTTAGTTGGATCGCCTCCTTTTCGCTTGGTCAGCGTCTGAGCCAATACTTGACCAACAGCACGATGCAGGGGCTCACGAGGCAGGCTGCCCTCAAATATACTGTGGGTTGCGTATCCAAGAACTGGAGACCACTTGCGTTACGCGTATCTATCGCGGACCAACTGCTGGAGTTTCAAAAATCACGGTACAGCAACAGCCTCGATGAGCAAACAAAGAGATGGAAGAAGTGGACGAATGAGGAGAGTGAAAATGCTAAGGAGATGTTGCGGGAAGGTTGTCAGGTGTGGGAGGTTGCACGTCGCCTTGGGAGATCAGAACTCTCTCCTCAGCGAAGGTTATAGGACGACGAGGCGGTGAGTGAGAGTCTTGTTGAAACCGGTTAAGGAAGGCAAATTTACTAGTGAAGAAGTTGTCTGCATGGAAGGCCTATGGGAGCAGAACCTTCGCCGTCTTGTGATTGCGAAATGCCTAGGGAGAAAGGCTAGCATCGCGAGGTGTCAGCTGTTGCGGCTGACCGAAAAGATCCGCAATAATGATCAGTCGTCGGTGTTTCAGGGTCCCCAAGCCTTGCCACCCGAAGTCGAAGAGTTCGTAATCCAATGTCGCTTGCGAGAATTGTGGGACGGTCTTATGCGTTTGGATATGACAGATACTTGGAGAAAGGTCTTGTCTGAGGAAACAGCTGAAATATGGCTCTCTATTATTGCAAAGGGTATTCCAGCTGAAGTCAAGCAGCTTCTAGCAAAACACGAGGCCCCAACTGTTACTAGACTTGAGGCCTTGCCTTGGATAGAGACACAGAACGCAGGAGTATATGGATGGCTTCTTAAACCGACATCAAATTTGTATCTCGACGGGCATTGCCATCTATACGTGGGCGCGGGTATTAAGCGCGGCATAGAGGGTAGACAACAGGATCATCTTTCCGAGAGCCCGTACAGACATATGCCAAGGCTTCGTCAACTCATTAAGGACAAGAGATTGAAACGAAAAGGCCAGTTTATCACGCTCATGATAGTGGAGAAGAACATTGCGGAAGGGGAAGATACTATTAGGGTGAGATATTTAGTTACTCTAGCGGAGGCGATATTGACGGCGTGGTTAGGGTCTCTTCGTAGAAGTCCGAGATATGCGGGAGACTCTAGCCATCTATGTCCTTGGGGCATAGACGAAGTATCCTATCGTGGATGCTCATCCCACAACCCACTTACTATGGATATTAATGTCCCAGGAAGTTCTAGTCTGTCGCCTTTGTAGCGATAGTGGATAGCGGGTGAGTTAGCTCGGATAACACTAAAAATGACAAGCTATTTCAGAGAGAGCGGACATCAATCTACCATCTATTTTAAAGACTGAGGCTCTGAATCACATGTTCGACGCTCGGTCTCTCAGCGCATCACAAGGAAGCGGCTCCACAACTTCCGAAGGGGCTGCGAATCTGAGCTCTGCCGCACGCCTTGTGTGACACAAAGACCCAGTTATACCCCGCTCAATACCGCAATAATAATCTACGCGCATTTCGAGTCATACAATGCCATAGGTGTCAACTGCCCCGCTTATGCAGGATATTGAATTGGGAGAATTCGTACGCCCAGCTTCTGTTACAAGAAATTTGTCTCCACATAACTCTGTGATATCCGCTAATCAAGGTCTGTCAGCAGTAAACTCCGCTATGCAGTTAACATTCTAAAGGGTTATAGATAGACAGGGGAAATCGTACGAGCAAGTTGATGGGCAAATGCCACGCTTCATTGCAGGAGAGGTGACTCACTGGGCCCAATAGGAGGCATACGCATATCTTGTGATCAACCAACCGAACATTTAGAAATGCGTAACATGTGAATAATGAGGGGCTCGCCAGGCAGCAAGCGTGGACTCGTGCGGGATTTCTTGATCCAATCGAGATCGATAATTAGGAGGATCAAAACCCTTGGAGCCGCAATGAATTTGAAGCTATTCTTCATCCTCTCTTTTTACGAATTTTTTTGCTCATGAGATGAAGTTTGAGAGAAGTAACTCCAACAACATGTCCTCAAGAAATCGTCAAAATTCTAGTGTTTCGGCGGGAAAGACATCGATGGGGTACGGAGGAGCAACCACGGCTCGCCGACCTGCTCAGCGTGCTTCTGCTTCTGCTGCTTCTCCTTCTGTTCGACGCTCCCCAAGCCCATCTAGCACGCCGGTCGCAAACGTCCCGAAAAAGTTTACAAGCGGAAGAGGGCAAACCATCGCATCAGCCTTGAAATCGCCAGTCCCTTCTAGATTTTCTGTTCCTCGATGCTACCCCGTCAATGTTCCCAGACGAGGGGTTTATACCGACTGTTCAGAACTACCACCGCCTAATAGTACAACTATCATTCTTACCGTACCACCCAAGCCTGAGTCCGACGACTCGATGCGCATCGACCAACATCCCATTGAGTCGCCGAAGCAAATGCAAGTAAGGCCGGGCGTGTCGTCAGATGAGGTCAAGAAACTAAAAGCGGAGTTGCGGGAAGCCAATTCAAAAGTCTTAGCGATCGAGAGGGAGAAAGAAATCGCCCAAAGAGGAGAGAGGGAAGCAATACAGGCACGAGAAAAAGCTGTCAAGGGTGCCTTGAAGCGAGCGCAAAAGGCAGAAGAAGAAAGAGATCAAGCTCTCAAGAGAGTAGAGGATAACTTGGAGCTAGTGAAAACGGCAGAAGAACTGATAGATCAGAATCTGAAGAGCCAAGAGGATGCTTGGGAGCAGGTGAAAAAGGCTGAGGAGGGAAGAGATCAAGCTCTCAAGAGTATGGGGAATGCTTTCGAGCAAGTGGAAAGGTTAAGAGAGGAAAGAGATCAAGCTCTCGAGAGTAAGAACGATGCCTTGAAGCGAGCGACAACAGCAGAAGAGGAAAGAGACCGGGCTCGGGAATACACGGCTAAGCGAGAGAAGCAGAATCAGGATCTCGAAACCCGAAAGAAAAACTTGGAAAAAGACCGGGAAGACGCTGAGATGCTTCAAATCACAACAGCAAATAACCTCCGTGAGTGCAGGCAGGAGAACGAAGAGCTACGTCACGAGAACGCACAGCTCCAAAACACAATTTCGGCATTTCCAAGGGAGAAAGATAGCTTGGAGGAGGAAAATAAAAGGATTCAAGAAGAACGTAATATCATTGAACGGGAGGCTACCAGGCTGCAGATGCAGGTTGATAATTTTGATGAGAAGAAGAGAGATATGGGGGAGGAGTATAGTTGGCTCGAAGCAGAGAAAATAGGCTTAGTGGAGAATAAAGCCGGGCTGGATAAGCAGATCGCTAGCCTAGAGCAGGAGAACAAAAGACAGCAAGACCAAATCCAGACTTTACAAGAGCAAATCAGCAGACAGCAAGGCAACATCAAGAGTCTAGAAGGCGAGAAGAGAGATCTGCGGGCTGGAAATAATACTTTGGAGAAGGAAAGCACCTCACTTCGTAAGGAGAATGACACGTTGAAGGCTGAGCGAGAGGAAACGAGTACAAGGCTCCAGGGACAGATTGATGTGCTTCAAGTAGAGAGAGACGGGTTTCGGGGAGAGAGAGATGAGTTGTTGGAGCAAATAAACGAGCAGGAAGAGTCGGAAAATGCGCTTTCGATGGCAGACCAGATGTCCCAAGAAGAAGAAGATAGCTCACAGATCGAGGGAGGTAGTTTGCAGGTGGAAAGGGACAGTTTGCAGACGGAAAGAAACAGTCTCCAAACAGAGAGACACACTCTACTGACAGAAAGAGACAATCCGCAAGACTCGATCGCGCGTCTTCGCCGAATTCCAACTACCACCGATAGCAGGGCAGGTATCCGCAAGTCTCGAACTCACGAATCCCAGGCCCGGTCAGCGCACATGACGCGAACGCGAAACCAAAGAAATGGGGGAACTGGAATCATGTAAGTGCCATCTCCCATCCCGCTAGATGATTGTTTCGCGACCTTGCTAACGTTGTAGTAGCAGATTGATATATAGATCTGGCCAAGGATCTTCATCAGGAAAAAAATATGTTTCGAGAGAGCTGAAACAACTGTTTCCTGGGCATAGGTATTTTTTGCCTGTTCTGAAATGGTGCATGCAATAATTTTTCTTCTCTTCTCTTCTCTTCTCTTCTCCGGAATTGTTCCACATACTTGTGTTGTTCCTTACATGAAATTTTTGTCTTGAAAAAATCAGTTGAGATGAATGGATGTGACTGGATGAATGGGTTCATCTTCGAGGATCGTCATTTGGATTAGAGGCAACAATTTGCTCAGAATGGGATTCCTAGTTATATCAGTATCTTTTGTGGGCTGCGAGGGCGATATTGTGGAGTGTTGTTTTGTGTTGAAAAGAAAGCGCTGGCAGAGTGCAGAGGACGGAGTGGTGGAGGAGAGAGAGTGATGATGGAACATGCTTTTGAAGAGTTTAGCGAATTGGTTAAGGAGTCGGCGTATGTTCACGTGATATGCTAGCGTTGCACGTGCTACCTCGTTCAGGTGATGGTAGGTACCTGGCTAGTATAATTCGTAATGCTTCTTTCTATCGATATAATACTCCCACAAAACCACTACGATGTCCCAACTATGATTAACGAGAAAGAAGACATGGATCGTTCACTGATCGAGCCCAGAGTTGAAGGAGAAGCCAGAAATTTTTCATGACCATAATTTGTGAGATTTAATCGCAGGTAGACGATCTCTTCCCAACGCTCGTTCGTTGATACCTCCGTACATCAATAGGAAACCCACGTGGCTGCCCTCGTCCGAACTAGTCGGACCCAAGGAGCTGTCAGATCAGGTCATTGGGAATCGCGAGAGCTTGGCCAGAGTACAGGCTTCCCAATTGACTGGCGCACGCCTTCCCAACTGAATGGTGCATACCATCCCAATTGACCGGCGTATGGCGTATATCCCACCCTTCGAGCTTCCAAGTTCAGGCACGGTTCCTCGCGCACGTGCGCTGGATGTGCGGTGCGGAAAATAGCGAGGTCGTTATGCGCTAAGACGACGCTATCGTTATCAGATCTTGGCGCATGGAGTGCGGAGGGCCCGCCAATTGGAGCCGCTCGCTACGGATCAAACGGGTCCTCGGGCGGTCCTCGGGTGAGAGTGGGCCGTTCGGTGGGATGTTGCTCTGCAGGCTAGAGCCCGGAACTGACATCATGACATGCTTGATCCAGTGCCCGACACTTGAGCATCGCCATCGCATCTAAAGCTAGCCGAGCCGCGGCGCTGCATACAGTCCGCAGTACAGTGCTCAATTCCACGTGATGCGAGCTGCACACTTCATTGGTAGGCACGGGTTCTTCAATCCGCTGCGAGTCTACCGCTTGCCAAACCTCGCGGACAGCTCTGTGGGAGCTCCCATAGCTATAAAATGTCGATATCCGGGGCGGGGGAAAGCCAGAGGTAGAGGATTACAGAGCTTGGTCGATCGTCCTCGAGCTGCATTTGCTTGAGATCCCCTCTTTCCCATTGCCATTGATTATGTGGAGCGTGTGAGAGAACTATACCCACAGACAACCAAACAAACAAGCACACACACACACACATAAACATTTGCTCTAAGACGAAGATGCACACCCCGGCCTTCGCGTCCGCTGCCATCCTGGTGCTGCTGGCCAAGACTGGCTCTGCCCAGAACACCATCAAGGCATCGAGCTTTGTTGGCACGGCCACTTCGGACTTATACCCTCCTGTTGGCAGTAAGTCGCATTTGCTAGCCTCAAGTCACGTAGCTTAAGTACTGACTCCGCGTTTCTTCGGTAGCGACCGTCAACTCGGTCTTGTTCCCGCCCGAGTCTAAGGTCGGCTTCCCGGGCCCCACTCCGACCGGCCAGGAGCCGGCGGCTATCCAGACGGCTCCGATCTACCCATACAACAACGGACCCTCGGACCAGTTCCCGCTAGTTGCACCCCAGCCGTGGGGTAGCGGCAAGTTCGACAAGAAGTTCGACATCGCCAAGCACTGGGGCAACTTGTCGCCGTGGTACTCAGTGTCCTCGGATGACTATGGCCTGCCCGATGCTAGCCCTCTGATTCCCGATGGCTGCAACATCGTCCAGATGCACCTCTTATACCGCCACGGCGCTCGCTACCCAACCACTGGAGCTCCTCCATCCGCCTTCGCCCAGAAGCTCCTGAACGCTACCACCACCCACGGCTTCAACGTCTCTGGCGAGCTCGCCTTCCTGTCCCAGTGGACTTACAAGCTCGGTGCTGAGCTGCTTACTCCTTTCGGACGCAGTCAAAATTTCAACCTTGGGGTTGCTTACCGCCAGCTCTATGGCCAGCTCCTCAATAACTTCACTGCCGCTGGCACCATCCCCGTCTTTCGCACCGAATCCCAGGACCGCATGGTCAAGACGGCCGAGAACTTTGCTGCTGGGTTCTTTGGTGTGCCCGAGTACCTGGATCAGGTCAACATCGAGGTCCTTGTCGAGACACCCGGCCTCAACAACTCAGGTGCGCCATATGAGGTCTGCACTAACTCTAATGTTGCCAGCCGTGGCAGCATTGGCTCCACTGCCGCGAACGCATTCGCTAACACCGCCTTTAACGACACTATTGCTCGCTTGCAGTCTCAGGTATGTTATATATATCACAATGGCATATAGGCCGATAGACCAGCGGCTAATAGCTCCTTACTAGATCACCGGCGTGAACTTTACCGCTACCGACGTTATTGCTATGCTTCAGCTCTGCTCATATGAGACTCACGCTCTGGGCTACTCAGCTTTCTGCAACCTCTTCAGCGAGGGAGACTTCCTGAACTACGAGTACTTCTTTGATCTAGTAAGCTCTCCTCCCCCAGTCTCTCCCATCTCCAATCTCGATATTAAGCAGCATGCACCTCCATTTAGTCATTCTATTACAACAACGGTCCTGGATCTCCAGTCGCTGCTGCCCAAGGAAAAGGCTATCTCCAAGAATGGGTTGCCCGCTTCACGCACTCCTTCCCAAGCGCATCATCAGCTCTAAATGAAACCTTTGACGACACCACAACCTTCTTCCCACTAAACCAATCCATCTACGCAGACGCTACCCACGAAGTCGTCGTTCTCGATGTTCTAACCGCGTTTAACCTGACCGCGCTATTCAACGGGCCGGCCCTAGGCCTCTTGGGCAACCAGCATCGTAACTCTTTTGTGGCTAGCAAGCTAGTTCCTTTCGCTACCCACTTCACCACTCAGATCTTGGAGTGCCCTGCTTATCAGCCTACAAGGCAAATTCGGTTCATTGTGTAAGTTCTCACCCAATCACTACGTTGGGCTAGCTGCTACTTACAACACGCTAATCAATAACGATATAGGAATGACGCCGTGGTGCCCATCTCAGGTTCCCATCCCGGCTGTTCGCCTGACCCGAACGGGCTCTGCTCATTCGATAATGTCGTTTCCGTGCTGCAGGAGCGCATTGCTGAGATCGACTTCAATTATGATTGTCTCGCTAATTACACTGCGAAAGCTGGTGTGAATTATAATGGTCGGGCACCTAAGTCGTAGAGATGGCTTGGTCACGATCTGCGCTTGATGAAGTTCTAACTATTGGGGTATATTTACTAGACTATCGGAAGTGGAAGTCGAGCTTAAAGCGATAACCTATTAGTAGCCAGGACTAAGAGGGGGCAGGATCGAGCAAAAAAGCTAAGATAATGCATAGTTTATTTTTTATTCACTTTTTAGATGAAAATAATCGAAATTCAATATATAAATACTATTTATAAACTCTTAATTCCGAATTGATTTATACTTTAAAGTATTGGAGTCCTATTACATAAAGAACTTTCATTGTAAGATTACGTGAGTTACATTACAAGGCAACAGAATATCATGATTTATATTTGTATTATCTGCCGCTATCCAGAAGCGAATTAAAACTACGAACACGTTTTGTGGTGGCTTCGGAGCGAAACCCGACCGAATGGATACCGTAAGGCTGCAATGCCTGACGAACCACCTCAATGCCGAGCCTGACGATAGTCGTTCTTGAGAACGAAACACGTATAACCCCGCACACTCCGGCACTCGACATGGCTGAAAACCAACTCTCCTTCAAACTATCTCATACTACTGCATCTAGTTCAAATCCGTCTCAAGAACGAGATGCCTCATTCCGAACCTTCCAACACCACTCCTTCTGTGGCCGCTGAGCCGAATAAGACCCCCACTGCGCTGGTTGGCTGCCTACTTGATGTGTCCGGCTCCATGCGCGATGTCCTAGAGACTGGCCGTGGAGATGAGCGAGCAATCGAGCGTCTCCAAGTCGTCCTTCGCGCTGCTCTAAAGCTCGCCCGTGCAGAGCAACGACATAACCCAAACGCCCTAATATTTGTCGGCGCTTTTGGGATGAACAGCAAGGAGACACCTGTCGTGGACCTCTGTGGGCTCATTAACGGGCTTCTCGATGTAACCGTTGGCCTTGGGGATAGCCAGTCTGGACATGATCGTCTTATAGCATTAGCTAATGAGCAGAATGTTGCTCATGTCACGAAGTACATCCGGACTAGCCTCACTGAACACCAAGCTCGGATTGTACATTTACATCTGCAACGGCATCCGGAAGAGATACAAGTCTTTGTCGAGGCCATACCATCAGCAACCAAGCTCTTCATAATGGAGACTGCAGGTACTGCTGCCAGGGGGGTAATGGCCGTTGGTGGCGCTACCATTAGCACCGCCGCCTATCCCATCGGCTTACGACTTTTAGTACACCAATCAGATTGCCAGGATGCCATTTTTAGACCCACTCCTTTACCCCCTTGTTGCCTTTTGACACTAAAACCCGATTGCAGCACCCGATGGGATATGAGTCTGGCGCGTTCGCTCGACATATCAATTGGGGCAGCATCAGCTCTCGGCTTCGCTGGTGGAGAAGCTTGTTCTACAAAAGCCAAAAACAGTGCTGTTGACAATTCCGAGGCGATGAAATTCGCACTCCACATTTGCAAAACCTACTTAACAGATTTCGAAGATCTTATCCCAAGGCCAGTTTCCGATGCCATTGATCTTCTAGAGCGGCTACAAAAACACCCTTCGGTTGCCGGGAATAACGAAGCAGATAGCCGCACTCTTCTTGACGAGCTGACTCCTCATATTTACGGCTCGACTTTCATGCGAGTCGCACTAAAAAAGGCTCTAGCAGTGTTTGACGGCCATTCAAATATTGAACAGCGTGCACTTGTCCTGGTATCTAACGGACTATCGACGGATGGCGATCCATTGCCATTAGCTAATGATCTGAAACAAAAGAATGTAATCATCGCAAGTATCTTTCTCACAGATAAGAACGATATCTCTCGCCGGCAACTCTATTATCAAACGCCCGGGAACTCTCTTAACAAGGGCCAGCTCAAGCTCTTTAGTATGGCTAGCACTGTGTCTGTCCTCAAGCACCCTATACCGGTGCTAGCAGCTATGGGCTGGATTGTCCCTTCCTCGGGTGAGTGTTCGCTGTACATCACTATTTGCAGCTCCGGCGCCCTCGAAGAATTCTGTTCACTGCTGCTATCCGCACGATTTGATTCAGCAGACGCCCTTCTCGATATTATAGGCCGAGTGCAGTTGGACGCTTACATCAATGACGAGCACGTCCGTACTTTCAACAACCCATCTGACCAGGAACAAACCAGCACTTGCTATGCACATGCTACGGCTGCGGTACTCCACATGGCCCTGCTCCGCATCTACGCCCGCGAAGGAGGATGTCCAAGCATCGCGGAAATCCGGTCCAAAATCCTGAAGCGCTTTCCTCCAAACCCCGATGGTGACAGTGTTCTGAATGTTCTGATGGAGGCAATGGACTGGATATTGAATGGAGTGGTTCTACAAAGTTCCTCTTTCTCTCTCTGGCACTTAATAGAGGCTCCAGAAAGCTTGAGGGCATTCCGCCGGAGATCCAAGGAAGAGCTTGGTGTGCCATATTTTCCCATATCCAAGATGACAAAAATCGGTTAATCGGTATCGTAGATGCTTATCTCATTTTCCCATTGCAACCCCAATCGATTATTCTTTGCTCTAAACCTACGTCTCCTAGTAGGTGATGTCTTATGAGACATGTACACCTTCAGGACATCTTAGCTATTATCGATTTAAAATCTGCAGAGGTCCAGAGGAAAGCCACATTACTTATCAGCGTATTCAGAGGATTTACCTGTGTTTTAACCTACCGGTGATTGGAAGGACTTATCGATCAAGGTCTCGAAGGACGATGATGGCAGTCCTGAATTGAACGACTCTGATGTTAGAACTGATACTCGCGAGATCTTATTGGTGTATTCGTATAATGGACAGATATGATCGTATCTCGTTTGGGATTTTTATTAGATTGCAAGCTTTGAGATTGACGGTTCAAATCAGGGATTGGGTTAAGTGGAGAAACGGGGGGAAGAATCACGGGAAGGGGAGAGAGAGAAGTAGGTGTAGGAGTAGCAATGGGAGGGCAGTTTAGACATTGAAAAATAGTAGGCTGAAAGAAGTATAGTATGTTAGAAATACTCTAGGGAGAATGATTTTGTTGCTTTTAACTTTTTGGTAAGTCGATAATGTCCGACGTAAGACAGACTTTTGGATGCATGCTAGTGTAGGGTAAGGTTGACGTTTTGTGGGTATTGATATTAGACTTAATAAAGGACCGTCTTAATGCCCAGTTTTGTGCTACGAGGATTGTTTGTACGAGGGTGTGAATTAATTATTGGACTTAATGTCCCTAGCTACGACGATCATTCTTTGGTAGAGACCGAGAATTCTATATTGCTATTACGGTTTGAGAGCACTCTTTTTGTTCCTTGATCTGAGCCTCGCTTTTTGAGCCCGAGTGCATAGCTGCCAGGTCAAACAGAGGGTTAGCTATTTATACTTTAGAGACCTGGCAAGGATCCTAAATTAATAAGTCGTTTGGCAGCTAAACTGTTGCACCAGGTCGTCTTGGGCCTTCTTGGCGAGGTTAGAATGCCGGGCAGCAATAACAAGAAGAATCATAGGTAGCTAGTGTGTATTAAGTTCCTTTTGTGGTGCAGGTGCACTAGTTTCCACCTGTTTTCCCACATTTGGAAAGTTGCTCATTAAGTGATGCGAGATAAATGATTTTGTCCGATCCGTAATAAATTGATGTCTCAAATTTGTCTTTAACTCTATTAATCATAATTGGCTCTGGGCTGCGCCATCCATCATCAAGCAACTTTCTAATTCTCCCTCGTTGTTATCGTCCCTGCTGCAAATCCTTGAGCTAGAATCGGCATAGAATATACTTATATCTGGCATTCTTCGGTCACGGCCAGGGAGAAGTTGGCCGGCATCCCGCGATTCGTATGTAGTAGATATAAATTAGAAGTGGTCTGCATCAGCATATATGAGGGGTGTTGTAAGCCGGTGGGGGGATATAGCTGGTCGCCGATGTAGACGAAGCCGAGCTTCTCCAACAGGCGACGCGATCCATGATTTTGTGGATGGTGGCCGGCGAATAATTGCCTCGCCTTCAGGTGCTCGAAAGCATAGTTGATAGCGGCGTGACCAGCTTCGGCAGCGAGACCGGTTCCCCAATAGGGCTTGCGTAGATGTACACCGAACTCAAATATTCTGGCGGTGATGTCCTTAGGGCGCAGTCCGCAGCACCCGACATGTTGCCCATTTTCCATCAAGAAGATTGGCCAATACTGCACGCCGTGCTGCTGCTGCAATTCCAGCTCAGCATCCAGCTTTTCTTCGATTTGCGTAGCGTCCAGTCCATGGCGGGCATCAATGAAATGCGTCACTTCTGGGTCACCCCATAAAGCCGATGCTAGCACAATGTCGTCCTTGCTCCAAAGGCGGAAGCCGAGACGTGGTGTGGTAAGAAAGTACATGGGGAGTTCAGTGCTAAATAATACTAGAAGAACAATGAAGGCGGAAAGATGCGGGTTGCTGCGCATTTGATTACACGATGAAGTTGAATTGTGATGCTGGATTACTAGTCACGTGTGACTAAACCAGATGAGTGTTAAAAATGGCAGTTTAAAGTATGGGGATTGATCATAAATCTACAGAAACTCCGATTAAGGGTTTTAAGCTGCTGAAACTTGGCAAATACTCCGATAATGGGGATCCAAATTCGGCTCCGGGACGATTTTTGTAAGACTGATAGAGAGAGCAAGAACGGATATCATCACGACATTATAACAGATTAGAAAGTTGCCTGTGTTTCGGATTAATAGGTATTAGCAAGAGTTATTATCAAGGGTTGAATGCAATAAGTTAAAGCAAGTGTGATGGGTTGAACCCATTCTATAGCTATGCCCCTAAATGGGCATAGCCGTCACGTGAGCAGACGCTCGGGCCTTGGCCCCTATGTAAAAGGATTTCTCGTACGAGGAGAATCCTTCTTTCTTTAGCTAGTTCTTCATGTTATACAATCGAGTTGTTGCTTTGACTCATTGCCATCAACCCGTGACAGCAAGAACCTAATTATATTACAAGAAGAATTAACTAAAAAAAAAGTTTCTATTACTTTCGTACGAGCCCTTATATAGAGGCTCGAGTGGCACGTGCAATAGTCCGCGCGCCCTAGAGGTTACGTAAGCCTCGCGTAGCTACGTAAAGCCACGTGCTATTACATGCCGGCTAGCCGTATAGCGGTATAGCCATAATACGAGTTTAACCCGTTATAGCACCCCCCTCCTTTTCCTCTTCGAACAAAACCTCCTCCGTCTCGTACGAAGGCCTTTATTAAAAACGAAAAAAAAATTCTTAAAATTTAACTTTACTTTCCTTCTTATTTTATTCCATAAAATCTTCTTTTACCTTAAATATTCTATTTTATTATACTTTACATACTTTACGTGCTTCACTTACTTTAACGTGCTTTACGTACTTTACGTGCTTTAACGTAATTTAATATGTTTTTTTATATATTTTTACGTATTTTAATGCAAATTAATATAAAAACCAATATAGAATTATATATAAGTAATTTTAAGAACTTATAAATAGAATTATAAACCTATAAGTATCTACGAGAATTTTGAACTTTACCCGTAAGTACCCATGAGTAGGGTAGTGATTACGTAACTACCTATAGATAGGGTAGGGCCCGAGGGTTATACCTAGCCACGGGTCGGTTGCGCAGCGTAAGAGCATTACTCTACTCGTACTAATGTCAACACTCACCACTCACCCTTCACTATCTACCCTTTGCCAATGAGAAACATATATAAACCACACCCCACAGCCATAACTTCCCTCCACCATAATCTCGCACAATCAAAATGTTGGGATGCGTGCTGTGCCACAGCAACAAGCTGACACATTCAATAAATAACTTGATATGTCACATTAATAAGAGTTCAATATCATACTGCGTGATCACCAACTAATTATATTTAACATTTACCTTGAATTTATAAAGTAGAAAACTAAGATTGAAAATAGATGGCAGTTTGTTGTCGAAATGGTTACTACTGCCACCTAAAAAAATTCTCTTAGGATGTTGAGCTAGAAGAAATCAGGGAGAGAGGAATCGATTCGAAAACAACAACTACACTTTTAAAAGGAAAACCAAGATATTGGTGAAAATCCAACTTCGTAAGGGCTGTGACTGTGCAATACCCACATAGTTCCTGTACACCATTCTCGTGTCTGGGAGAGGTGAGGGGCCTTTGAACTCAAAGCTAGCTCTTTTTATATTATACTTTCCCCTCAAGCTCGAAATAGGACATTCGATTTTAAATATTCTTAATAAGGTACTAAAGCGAAGTGAACAATACCTTCCCACCTAAAAACAACCCAAACCCCTTTCTCCCACAAACTCACAAAAGATATCTCTATTTTCACTAAAAATCCATCTCTTCACCACTCTCTACAACTAACTCACTTCACTCACCAAAATCTCCCACCCACCCCCCATCAAAGCAGCAAAGATATAAAACCCCACCTTAATCTCAAACCTTTCCAACCACCTCGTACAACCCTAAAAGACGGCTCCAGAATGCGTTGCTCAACTTCAGCCTAGTTCATTTAATCCCAATCCACAAACCATCACTCCTCATGTTTTCATACATAACATATTCCCATTTAAACTCTCCACTAAATTATCATCCCAAAAAAAAATAAAAAATAAATAAAATTCATTATTATTGTTATCAAGAAGATTTAATCTTATCAAACCAAATACAACGACAACAATCCCCTCCCCCCAAACAAAAACAAACCCCAAACCGCAAAGAAAAACATTAAAACAAAAAGGGAAACGAAACGAACTGAGAAGCTGTGTCTTTCTCTCATGAACTCCCATGCCCCGCTTCATGCGCCACTCTGAATGAATGAACCCTGCGAGGAAAAGCAGAGTTGGGGTTTGCGGGTAAGAGGTAGATTGTAGGTTGATTGTTGGTTGTTTTATAGGTGTGATTTGTTTGAATTGTGTGAGGTGAGGTGGGGTGAATAACCAGTAAAGAATAAGGTTCGTGAGGAGAAAGCGGGAAGTGGAGAAGAAAAGAAAAGAAGTATAGAAGAAAGCGAATACGAACCAAAAAAAAAACGCAATTAACGAATGAAGATAAAAGAGGGAAATCACCAGTAAACAAAGAACATCGAGGAGTACTTCGTAAAATAAGTCTAGGGAGAGAAATCTGAATTGCAACCAAGTCTCTGGTCTGGTATCACTATTTATCACTCAAGCATATACGCACCATCCCCAACTTCCCAACCTACAATTACCCAATCAAATCCACAACACACTCCATTGCTCATGCTCATATATCGTTACACGGACCCAACATCATCGAATCAATGCAACTCATGCGCTCTCTTCTCCTCATCAGCAATCATCTCCTTCTCTCCCACTTTCTTCTCCGACAAACTCGCACTCCCATTAGACTCAACCTCCATCATCGCCGCATCCTCACGCTCCTTCTTGATCCTCTCATGGTAATCTCCGTTTTGAGTCAGGACGTATTCACTCTTATCCAGATCCTTGTAGATCCACCAAAACACCACCGTCGCGACGAATCCGACGATCGTTGGTCCGCCGAAATCCCACGTCAGGTAGGGGTCCTTGATTAATCCAGCGAAGGCCAATCCGAACGCATATGCGAAAGCGGAGGAGAGCAGGTTGAGAGCGGAGACGAGACCACGCATGTTCTTGGGAGCCATGGAGTAAGCGAGACCGTAGGCGGGGACGTTGACGAAGAGTTCGGAGATACCGCCGATGCCGAGTGGGATTGCGGTGAACCAGATGGTGATGTTTGAGACGAGCGAGATGCCGTTCTCGTCGACGCAGGTGGCGCTGGAGCCGTAGTGGCCGCAGGGACCGACCTTATATGCGTAGTATTGGAGAAGGGTGTATCCGAGACCGCCAACGGAGGAGAGGAAGAGACCGAATGTGATGCGTGCAATGGGACCGAAGTGGATGTTCTTCCTTCGCAACAGGGGGTAGAGTCCGTAGTTGAGGATAGGAGCCATGACGATGATGGAGAGGGAGTTGATGTTGTTGATGACATCGTTGGGCACACCGTTCGTGGTTAACATGGTCGTAAGTGCGGATTCGGCGCCACCGAGACCGTTATCGTTAATGGATTGGATAGGGAAGAAGCAGAAGATTCCTGTAGCTTGGAAGGCGCGCTTTACATCGTCGACGAAAGCGTCGTTCCAGGGGACCTCCATAGGCTTTGCAGATTTTGCGAGATTGCTAGGTTTGGCAGGCTCAAAGAATCCACCAGTGACGATGCGTTTGAAGCCTCCGCGCTTGAAGCAGATTCCGAGGATTCTCATGACGTTTCCGAGATCAGATCCTCCGGGTGGGTGGAGGACGAGACGCTTTCGAAGCCACCAGAGAAGCGGGCCGAGTGGGAGGTAGAGGATCAGGGGAAGGAGGAAGGCGAGCCACCAACCGACGTATTTCTCGCTGTAGGAGGTAGGTACGCCCATGAAACCGCCGATGTTGATGAGGAGGTAGAACCAGAGCATAACTCTCTCTGTGGTTGCCTCAGGGTCGACGATGACCTTTTCACCAGTTTTGAGGGTCTTGACTTGGAGGGTTGTGTCCTTCATTTGATCAAGGAGCGTGGGTGAGATGCAGGGTTTGAACATAGCTGGTCATGTTAGCATACATTAAAGAGACAGTGGAAATGGAAGACATACCAGCGCCAACGGCGAGAATGTATAGAGAGATAAAATAAGGGATCTTAGCACTTCCGTTGGCAAGGAGGCTTTTTGCACCAGAGCCAACCATCAACACGTGAGATATACCACAGACTGCTACACCCATACAGATCATCCTGAATCGTCCAGTCTTCGTATCTGAAAGGTAGCCGAAGAGCATAGGAAGTGTGTATGCCAACATGGAGAAGGATTGAGAGACGGCGGTCGACTTGACGGTACCCATTCCCAGAGCACCGGCCGTTTGTTGCGTTCCTCGTTTTGGAGCACCATAGCCATTACCACCAACTACGTCAAGGTCAGCGATCGAAACTTAACTGAAGAGAACTCGATGGTGCGTCGAGCCTTCAAATCGGATGCGACGTAGTTTCGAGGAAATATATCTTACCTGGCAGTGGTCGATTGACGAAGTTACCAATCAGGGGCTGTACACCATAGTAACTCGCTCGCTCTGCGAATTCGACTGCACAGATAACATATGCGATGATGGGAAGCTTGCCCGGTACTCTTCGGAGAGTGTGTCTCTCCTCATCAGTCGGCGCATTGACATGCTCTCCAATCGCTACTCTCTCGGAGTCGTCAACGACAATAGAACCCTTCGATGTACCGATATCAACGTGGGCCTCACCAACACCCAGCATGAACTGGGCGTCTGCGGTAACGTTTTCGTGTGCTGCAATCCGTTGTCAATAGTATTCTTCCACGAAGTCACCCTCGACTTACCCATGGCTATCAAAGCTCGCAAATTAGGCGTACTGCGAAACTCAACGCAACGTGGGAACCATCACCTCTTTATGCGTCGCCATGCCTGCACTTACCCATATTGCTGAGGGGTGTCGAGGTCGTTTCGCCGCCATGACCCTCGATGCAGATCCACTCACGTCCCAGACCCACGGTCCAATCCACGGCGAACCCGCTATCAGTGGTCTCTCACCACGGTGGTTGCCTCCCAAAGCAGAAGTTGGTACAGCAGATCACGCATATTTCGCCTGTGAGGGGTACATTCCCTTGACGTTGCGGCGGCTAAAGCCCACGCTTACGGCTAGATGAGGTCGGTCGCCTGCACCAACCAGACCCAATTCCACGGGTCAGAAAGATGAGATGTTTCCTGCGAAGATCCATTTCCTGGCCCGAGGCCACAGAGTGCGTTGAGAGAGGAAGGAGGAGGTTCTCGCCAAGAGACATGCTGAAGCAGAACCAACGAGGTAGCTCCATGTGGAAGGTGCTGTTACTGCCAAGTCCCCTACCAGGCTTCTGGAAGGAATTTATATACTCTAAGCAGAGGCTAAGACGGGACCGAGATGTGGATCCCGGCTCGGACGTTCCCATTCGCTCTTCGACCACGGGAGTTGAGACGCTTGTAGCCGTCCGCAAATACATCGTCCAATCCGACGGCCCGGATAGCAAATTGGCCCCATGAGAGGGTCGATAAGGGATAGTGGAGAATCCAACGTCCAACAATTCAGCTCTGACAATTTGTGTTCCAGGAACAGGGGGCGGATTGACGATAGGCTAAAGCACGAAATTCCCCTGCCGCCAAGCCCTACGCCAAGTGATCTAGATCCACTTACGCATTAGACGCGTCTAGCGAGACCTGTTAACGTCTCTAGATAAGGACTGGCGAGGACTGGATCTCTTGGCGCTTAAGCCTTCCTTCTTTTTCGAGCGGAAGGACCGACCTCAACGGCGCCGCTGAGCAAAAAGAGACAGCCACCACCTGAAGACGTGCAACGAATCATGCCGCCACGCAAAGCTTGGATGCTGTGGCAAAGCTTGACTCGGGGACAGCGTGGATGATGGCGAGAGGCTAGGGGCGTTCAAGTGAGAGTGCAGTGTTATCCCGAGCCGTGAGCCGTGAGCCGTGAGCCGTGAAAATTTGTTGCCGGATGTGAACTTGCGAGGCAAGATCCGGTTGATACTGCGTCGTACGGACGGAGTATTGCGATTCGATCAGATTAGCGCCATCGCTCTCCGTTTATTGATTACTGTAGCTCATGCCATAAACGATTTATGGCATGAGCTAATCGAACCATCATTACCATATCAAAATACTAGAGTACACCAAAGCGAGATGAGGTGGATATGCATGAGGTTGGGAAACGATAAGAGAAGTGCGGAGAATCAGGGATGTCGTGTCGTAGTATCGTTAGGGACTGAAGCCACCCGTTGCCCGACTCCATGTCACGTGCTCCAATAGCGAGCCCCTGATTCCCTGCCTCGGCATCCCAACCCCGTTCGGGATCAACCGAAGCGGCATGGCTGCAGTCAGCTGTCCCGTTTTCTCACTTTCTCCCTTGATTTGTGATGGATGGTTACCTTCGTCGTATTAAGCCCTTGTTTACCAGAATAAGAATAATTCCAAACAAAAGCCATACTCGCCTCCTCAACTCGAAAACTGATGTTTTTTTTACCTCGCAGCTCGACTCCGGGACTTCCGACCCACTTGCTTCTTCGCGCGTTCGAGAACATGACATGATGGAGAGACGTTGGGTTTTGCTGCTTACTGTGCTCCATAAATTTATGCTTGATCTCTCCTTCCTTATCTCTCCCGTCCCACCAAACGGCAACAACAAGCGCGCTATTCGAATCCCGGGGAAGACATATCCAATCACGTCCCCGCACATTGTATCTCCGTGACTACAGCAGTGTGACCCCGGGTCGATATCTTCCAGAAAAAGATAGAGGTTCTCTGGAACCTGGATGTTTGTTGCCGGCTTGGTATTTTGAGCACGGGGTGGTAAGCCAATGAGAAGAGAGTGGGAAAACCGGATTTGGAATCTGGAGCGATACTTGGTGGGGTGTGGGTGATGTCCGGAAAAACGGGTTGGGGGTGAAATGGTGTGCATTGCATTCGTTCCCTGTCGAATTTGGCCTGCTTCGCGCAGTCGCCAAGTCTCGAGTCTCGATTCGTTTTGTGGCGAACCAGACTTTCGGATTTTCGCGAGATCTGTAACCTAGAACTACGTCTAGAGTTTTTCTAGAAGCTGTCAAATCTTTTTTCTTCTTTTGCCTCTACTCTCATCTGTCTTGTTGATGCCGTTAGTCGTGTCTATTCTCTTTCTTGCTATACTTACCCTCCCACAAAATGTCAACCACAAAGAATGAGGACGCCAAAGGAAGCCTACTTTTCAAATGCTTTTGGAGCTATATTTAAGTCCCGAGCATTGTGTTCTGAGACTCAAACAAGCCTCACAGTCACAACACACTCAAGTTGAGAGAGCCTGTGGTTTTAGTAATATATCCTCTTTGTTTTCAACTTAATTGTTTTCAACTTAATTATTTTATCTCCCGGCTAATTCAAACAAATAGTTTCACATCCCATATCTTACAGCAATCTGCCGTCAACGACTCACCACTATCAAATACCCTTTTTTCATATCCGATATTCTGAGCTATAATACTATAAAATACAACATAAATGTTCGTTTCTAGATGGACTATAATGGTTGATATAAGTTAGGCAAGTGAGTTGGACAATCAACCTCCCTGCTGCCACCATGAAGCTTTCCAGGCTTCTTACCATGCTTTTGTTGGTTAGAAAAGAGGAAGGCGGTGAGCTGAGAGAGGTATATATATGCGACGAGTGATAGTGAACGTGAAATGCAATATGTTTTTCTTTGGAATATAGGAGTGAACAAAAGGACAAAGGTGCTTTCAGGCATGTCACTTCCACGTATGTCATTACCACTACAGCCTCATTTTCAGGTATTGACACATCAAAGATCGTTGCTGATGAAAGGTTGCCTAGAAGCCTACACCGACAGAATATGCCTTGCTCTGCCAGCGTACCAACCTATCACAACCTATCACGGCGGTGTGAAGGGTAGAATTGGTCACGTGCAGCCCTTAGCATGAAGCTAGTGTATTTATATCCTCCTGCTCTCTTCTAGCCTGCAAATAAACAAAAGATCCTTGCATCGCTTTGTCGGAAGTCCCTCGTTGCCTACAAGATCCTCATCAGCGGTGTGTCATCGTCGATGCATGGAACTTTTGAAAATGTGGCGCCCGTCTCTGCACGGCACTTCGGTCACGCCCCTTTACGCCCAATCGCTTAAGCGCCACCAAAAGCCTCTTGTTTGAAATTATCACGTGTCAGCTCTCATCAGCGACTGATATTATAAGGCTCCCGTAGCATTGCACTTAGAAAGGCTCTGTTTTCAGAAATCAGCAAGCTTAGCACAATTTCAACTCAAAGCATAATGGAAGGTGTCTTTGATAGCCTCATGCAGACTCCAGTCTCGACAATAATGGCCGATGTTGATGATGAGCAATTTAGCTCATCGATTCATGTTGGATCAGAAAAGTTGCCAGAGATGAATACGAGACGGAAGACATACTCCAAGCAGCAGTGGTCTGCATTAAAGCCTATCATCAAGCAATTGTATGTCAACGAAGGCCAGACATTCAGGAAGGTCGCGGAATATCTGTGTGCACATCATGACTTTTCTCCCACGTAAGGCGGATCTCCATTAATAGCAGAAATCAGAAGCTAAATTGTAATACAGGAAGAAGCAATTCACTCAGCGGATCTCGGAGTGGGGGTTTGAGAAGAATGTCAAGCAAAGGGAACGACGAGCGATTCTTGAGGCTTTTACTGCTGAGACAAATACCGGGGATTTTGAAACGAGAATGTTTCGTGGTCGTAAATTGGATGAAGCGAAGATAAAGCGATGGAAGAAGAAGGAGGATATTGGTTGTAGACCTTGTAGTGGGTCGCAGATTGGCCATGCAAAGTCTTCAGGTAAAGCTATACTCCAGGGTCATTGTGAAGCTCAAATTGCTAACTGCGAGCTTCAGGAATACCGGATGAGATGTCCAACGTCGGTGGCAGTCCTTTGCTTTCGATTGAGATGGACCTTTGCAGCCAGGACGATATTCCGGAAGAGAGAGTCCACGATGGAGAGCAGCAAGAATCACAGCCCACTGAACAAGAATCGACATTTAATCCTTGGCTTGCAGTTGACATCATTGGATCTCCCGATCTGACTGGACTGATTGGAGCATTAACGATAGACCTTTGCGAGGAAATTCCGAGTCTCGATTTATCAGTCGAATCTTCGGAAGAGAGCCAAGTCGCCTGCGAGTTAATGAATCCCTGCCGGGGTTGTAGTGGCCCTATAACCCGTAAAGCTCAAAAATGGCCGCCACGTAAAGCCACGTCTCCCTCGGTTAACTCTAATGTTTCCGCTTTCTCCACCTATTTTTCAAAGCCAGCCCGCAACGAGATGCCTGGACCATTCGGCGAGCTTTACCCGTTCCCTAGTCCAGCACAGTCGAAGGGGCTTCTCGAACCTCCGAGAACAGATCACCTAGTCTCCAGCTATTCCCTGAAGATGAAAGAACTGGAATGTAGAACAAAGTTCAAAGCATTAAAGGGTATGGGCCGATTTGAAATTATCAAAATGGTAAACGAGATGCGAAGTATAGCCCGGAGACACTACGAATTAGATCAGTATGGCCCCGCAGGAACCTGGTGGCGTCGTGTGGTTACTTTCTGTATCAGAATTCCTGGATATGACCCAGTCCAAGTCTTGTATGCATGCCTACAAGTTGTCAAAATCACTCAGCATCAAGGCAGGTATAAAGAGGCTTTCGATCTTTATCAACCCATAGGTCAGAAGATAGCGGCACTCGTTGCACCGGACCATGAACTTGCCATGCTTTCGAAAAGTATATTAGCAGATTTACGGAACAGCCTCGGAGACGAGAATTTAGCAATGACGGACACCCGAGATCTGCTCCAAATTTCGCTCCTTCGTTTCGGCACAAGAAGTAGAGAGGCACTAAACGCCTTACAGTATCTAGGAGATTGTAAACGCCTCCGCGGCCAGTACCATGAAGCCGAGGTGATCTATTCTCTTTGCTTGCAGCTCGATTCCTCGATCTTTCATTACGCAGACCGCGATACCGTCGATATGTACAATAGCCTTATATCGAGGGCTGATTTGGCATATGTTCTAAACCAACAGCAAAAGTACGAAGATTGCAAAACTTTATTGCATACTACAAATAGATGCTTTGTAGACTTCATACGACTCGAAAATCCTGCGTCCTGGGAATACTTTCGACAGAAGGCTCGTGTTTTGAGATTCGAGGGACGACTACGCGAAAGTGAAGAAATCCTTCTAGCTATTCTAGAGCACGCACCTGATTATCCCAACGGTGCCATAATGGACACAATGGAGATGCTTGTAGACATCTTGATGGAATCTGGCCGAGAGGAAGAGGCAATAACTTTGCGGGGAAATATCTTCTCCATGGCTGTGGAATTGTATGGGATTGAGCACAGGTATTCCAAGGATGAATCCGAGGAGCTGGCCTCCTACTACGCAAACCAAGGGCGCTTCAACGACGCCATCCTTCATTTTCAGAAAATTGTGGAGAAACTGGCTGCTAGCAACATGGGCGATTCTGATTCCCGCGATGATTACATTCAGGACCTCCACGACAGGATCGCTGAGCTTGAGCGAAGGAAATTAGAGAAAGAGAGTGGAGATATGATGCAACTTTGATCGATTCTATATACTGTAGCTTTAGACCTATCATGTATGATCTATCTTAATGAACGATCTTAAACGCCTAGCCTTACCTAATCTAGACTCTAGGCTGGAGTAGGTAGTACAAACCATGGGCTTGGCAAAGGAAGACAACTTAGAACAAGCTTCATGCTAGGCAAGGCTTGGCAAGGTTCGGAAAGGCCTATATGCATTTTGGGCAGGAGTAGGAAGGCGAACAAGGCTACCGATCTTCTCTTTGGAAATTTTATCATTTCGTGAAATGCCTAGGTGCTGTTCAGACTAGACGAAAGTGTTGCAGCTTTGCCAGGGGTCGACCCTTTAAAGCGCTTTATCTCGTAAACATCTCGATCAAAAAGCAAGAACTTGCGGCTACTATCGACTACCTAGGAATGAGAAACCTTAGCCAGTTACCAGCCGGAGGAAACGAGTCGCAGAGTTGGATCACGTCTAATCCTTGAGCACCTGAAGTATTTCTCTTGGAATACCAATCATAGACTACTGATCCCAGGCCACTAAGAAGGAGAACGTAACCAGCAATGAATACCTGCAAGCACGAGGCAGAATGGCTCTTCCCCGGAGCGGCTCACCCTACCACTTTCAGCCTCGAAAAATCCGTCGTAATTCGCAACCAATCATCATTCGACCTCCGTTCCTGGATCTCTGGGCACGCAGCCCGAGTACAAAGCCAAGATTATTTCTTTCTTTAAATAACCCTATCGTTTTGACAGCCTGTCGGGCAATGCTTAGTGCTTATCACTAGAGTGGTTGACAGGTGATCGCTTCCACGCTAGGTAGGTAGGACGAGTTGCAGATCGGCACGACTCAGCTGGTCCGGGTCTTGGCTGATAGACGTGTCTGCCTTTTCAGTCTTTCAGGCACCAGCCGTGTCTGTTGTTTGTATTTTGCTCTTAGACTACGCTGGGCCTCCTCTCCCAGAGTCTTAATTTTGTCTATACTCGCAATCATGGTGCATATATCGTTCGTTGCATTTGCGGTTCTTCTCTTCGCTACAATAATCATAGCAGCAGACAAGGACAATGGTGTCACATTTTCATATCCTCCTGCTGGATTGACATTTAATTACTTGGACATCATCAATGTATCATACACCTCGCCATTTCCTCAACCAGTTCTCCTCACAATCTGCTTAAGATACAACGGCGGAAATCAACTCGAAAGTATGATCTTGAGCTCCATGTCCATCATCAAAGTTCTATTACTGACCAGTGATATATCTGCCTTGCAGAAGATAATCAATATGTCCACCCGAACAACTCATCTAACCTTGTGTTGATCTCATGGACAGAATTCGTGTCCTGCTATTTCACCCTTCAACCAAGCAAGGCTGTTGGTAATGAAAGTTTGGGCACCAATAGTCCTTGGTTCAGAATAAATTCTGAAGCTCGCTCAACACCGACAATCTTTGGCCTTAACCAGGATTCCACGACCACAACAGCGAATCCGTCTATAAGTACACCAGCGCCTTCACAAGGGCTAGGCAGTGGGGCGAAAATCGGCATTGGTGTCGGCGTCGCATTGGGTGTTTCGTTAATATTAGCTGCCTCTGGCGTGGTATTTCTTTTGAGGAGAAATAAGAAGGCGAAGACGCGGGCTAGTGCACAGTTGTTGGATGCAGATGCAGAGAGCCCGAAGTCGGAGTTTGGGACTGGACTGGGGGAACATTTCATGCCCATGAAATCGATACCAATAGAGATGCAGGCGAAAACACCGATTTCTCAGACGCCACACGAGTTGCCTTCTGAGACTGCTTTTAAAATGAGGGATGAGAGGAGAGTGCGAGAGCTGAGTTCCGAGGAAGAGGTGCGGCAAAGTCCAAGACGGACGAGATTTTCGTGGGAGAGCATACCTGCGAGTTGAAAGTGTTGGAATTGTCGAATGCTGTGTAAAATTAAGAGTTGGATAGGCAGGGAAAAGTCTACCACGAGAGGTCAAGAAAACTTACTCGACACGACCATCAAGCTTCTATGCCCTTGTTGATATTTACCAGGAAAGCCTTGCATTCCTCGCGACAAATGAGCAAGAGATACCTCGAATCCGATAAATCGTAAGCCACTATTTGAGGCGACTTGACGCGGAGATCAGTCGCTCCTTCGTTAGTTCGAGCTTGACGACGAGGCAGTATCTGAAGAAACATCTCTACCACGCCTTTCTCGAAAGGCCTTCGACGTTAAATTTTTGTCCGAAGATTTTCCAACTGATTTTCGCTTCAAATGCGGGATCGTCTCGACTCCGTAGTTGACTGAATAAATTTCTTGGTCTGATATAGGCGACACAACTCCTTTGTCGGTCGATATGGATATTCGAAACTTTGTTTCGTCCAAAACAGTTTCAAGCTGATGAGTACAATTTAATATACCAGGTGTCTCTGGTTCATCGGCTTTGACATCTTCCCAAGTCACATCATGACCCAATCTCTTGTGACGGAAAAGCCAGGACGACAGTCGATGGTGGCCGTTTGTGCTAAATACGAGGCATTTTGGATGGCCTGGGGAGGGATAGAGAATACACACAACAAATTGAATCGTTGAGCCCCTGACAACTACATTACACTGGGCGGCTAGAACAAGGCTGAAATCATCTAGCGGGTGGAAGAACAGTGAATTTGCATCGTCCCAATGGCTTTCAGGGATAACCTCCTCGATCTGGAACTTGTGTTTGGGGAAATGAACTGCTTCCTGCCGCCTCAATGCTTCAAAAATATGAGGATTGATGGTAGCTGCATGTAAATAAAAGCTGACAGCAGCACGACGGGCACTGGTCCAGGTGGTCGTCAGTAACCTTCCACTTCGGACGAAGACGTCTGGTCCAATCTTTCGAATTGGCATCGCGATCCAAACGTGAACGTCGTCGACATAAGAAGAACCTAACGGAATAGAATACGTAGTTTCAAGTCCGCCGTTGCCATCGTCTATAGTTTTCTTCCAGAGGAGCTTGAAGTTGTCAATTTTCAATCCTTTGTTTGTCATAGCGAAGACTGGATCCAACCACGCTCGAGAAATTGGCGCAATGTCCTTGCTTCTGGCAAATCCAGCTGGTGATAGAGCAAACAAGCCAATCCGAGACCCTTCCTCTTGCTTCTGATCCCAAGCAAAGATAGTCATATCATTGCTACGCTTCACGATTTCCTCTTGTAGTCGAAGAAACGCATTTGGCCCTTCGCCATAAATCATTGGCATATTGACCTCAAATATACCCAACAAACAATAGGCAAGATCTTCGGTACGTGTCGTCTGACGATGTGCAGCCCATGACATTCTAGTGGCTACCGAATAAGCCATTGGGGAACGACCTAGCAATGCATTCCCGTTGATATTGGTTATCGATGAAATTGTATCGGAGAACTTAGTCCTAGTCCCTCTATATTTCCAGGTTTGATCATAGAAAAATACTTCCTTCGGAGCGATTAGCTCTTGCAGCGTCCAGCCTCGAGTAAACCATTTGCACGCGACTAATCCCTTTTCAGTCGGTGTCTTTTCATGCAGGTCGGAGAGGAAGACAAAACATCTTGCAGCGTTCTGGTACCACTGAAACATGGAGTTGATGCTTTCCGTCAGCTCCGCGCTGCTACTTTTGTTGATGCAGCAGGTATCAATCCATGCATAATCAAGACCGTCCTCCTTTGCTAGAAGGCAGGTTTCATAAATCTTGCTGTAGCCTTGGCGCTCCTTAACGTGTATGCTTTGCTCCTTAGAAGGGTATCCTGTAGAAGCTTGGCCCAGCTCGTCGAAGGTGACCTCTTCTTCCTCCCATGTATGGGAAAGAATGGCGTATGATGGGATATTTGATCCAAAAAATTGTTCAAGCTTGAGAGTATTACAATTGACAAGCCACATTGTAATAGGATTCTCTTCCGAAATGCAATCGTAGAGCTTAGCTGCTTAGCACTAATAGAATGTGTATGATCACTAGGTGCTTATTGTATCGATGATCTTCACTAGGAACATTGTTGGTTGACAATATGTCGGAGATTGAAGTATCGGGGCGAAGGCTGAGGGGCTCGGGGAGCTCGGATGTCTGTCTCCAGATCTGGTGAGCGAGTTGAAGAATTGAAAGTGGGAGAGATTCTAGGGAGGGTACGCTTCCTGCCGCTTGCATAAGCCTATCGTGCTAGCTTGTGCATACACGTGCAACTTTAACCAATGAGATCCTAAGAGCTGTAAGCGATCCCAACTACAGTCACTCGACATGTAAAGCCCTATTGGCTCGTTATTTAGATGGCATCCAATCCGAAACATCCTCACTCACTCCTCACTGCACTATCCACATTCACTCTCCCGAACGTTCTACAAACCAATGCTCTGAAAAGGACTGACTCTGTCTTTTTAAACTTCATTCGAGCTGCCAACTTTTGCAAAGCCGGACTGAATGATAAGTAAATTACTGCTTATCAGAAGGAAGAGTAAAACCATGACGCGGTAACCTAAATCTGGGACCATGAGATGAAGGAGTTGCGTCAGAGTAAAGCGGCGGCGTAAAAAGCCACAAGCATATCTCGCTGCAGACCACCGTTTTAGGAACGTTTTCCTTTTTTTTGAATAGAGGATTATTATATGTCATAGCAGACGTAAATTCGATCTATCTCACTACTCTTAGCTAGTATCGCTCGGATGACTGATTCAGTCAGAAACGCTTTTATATCTCGTGCATAAAGAGGAAAAGGTGCAGTGCAAATCTAAAACCTGAACTGCAATTATATTGTTCTACATAGCTTGCCTCCCTAAAATCAATTCAAACACGCCGTTATGGATTCTCAGGCTGATGATTATGTAAGAGAGGTTTGAATAGTTGTGGGTTTGGGAAATGTTGAAAATAGCAAAATCATAGGTGCACAGAGAGTAGTAGATAGCTTCATTGGAGAATCTAAAGGCATGGGGGTAGAGCCTAATTGTATACTCAAACTGATGTCCTGAGGTGTGGGAGTAGCAGAAACCCCTGAATTACAACATTGGTTTCGATAGGAAGTTGTAGACTGTACGGACTTCGGTCTTGTTAATGAAGACAGTTTCCTATAATGATCAGACCTAATTTAACTCGAGTGAAATCATTGAATAGTCTATGTAATATTAGACACTTAAGAGATGATTATATGATGAAAGAAACTTATCCTTCAACACAAATCTGTAACAAAAAACAATCAGATCGTTCAGCTAGAGCTCGCTCCCCTTTGAAACTTTCATCGGAAATGTGAATCTCGACTTATTCTCCGTCTTTAAGATGTTCATTCACTACTAGTGCTATATACTTCCAATAAACTTCAGCCTAACCCTCCACTCCTCGCAGCAGCTCTCTTCTTCTTCTCAATCTCCTGCATCCTCAGATCTCTGAAAAACGCTTCTTCCGGACTCTCATCACATGGAATTTCAACATCTGTATCCCTTAATGTCTGCCTGCTCACAGTCCTCCCAAGTTGGCCTGTATCCCAAGTCTCGATTCCACTAAAGTCCAAGACGCTTTCTTTGTCATAGTCTGTGAATGGGGTCATCACTGGAGTTGGAGCATAATTGGAGTAGGTAAAGGTATCGTTCTCAACTTGACTGACTGGGGAAAGGATTGGTGTTGGAGCATAGCTGTACGATGCGACACTTTCTTTCTCGATATCATACGTTGTTGGGAAGTTGGGTACTGGTGTTGAATTCAATGATGAGACAGTCGTTTTGTCGCTCTCCAGCATAGCTTTCCGCCTCGGAGTTCTGGTAAGGTTTTGTGTCGAAATGAGTGGATTAGGATATAATTCTGCAAAGTGTGATGTGCTGTTGGTTGTATTCGAAGATCTTGCTATTTCTTTCATAGAGTCAAGCCCTTGGTCTGGCCCAGCTTGATAACTGAATGGTGTGTATGAGATTGCAATCTTCTCCTCGGAATATGATGGAATTTCTGCTGTGCTGATCATCGTAGTAGGAGTCGGAGTCGGCATGTATGGTAATTGAAACGAGACCTCTGGGGTTGGACACCATTCGATAGAACTAGGCCCTGCCGAACTTTGCGAATTTGGCAGTTCAGAGGCAACGCTGTTTGTGTTTGACCAGAAGATGTCAGGAGGCCTATCATACGGTGATACTATATGCTTCGGTGGCCTGGGTGGAGGTACTGGACGTTGCTGTTGTTGGACTTCTGGGTAAGGAGAGTCGAAACGCGGATATGGAGCTATTCTTGGCTCCGACGAGACTGAGAAACTGATTTCAGGCGGAGTAGGAGACCACATGGCGGTATTGACTTGGTATTGAGATGCTAGAGATTGTTGGACGATAGGGATGGCCGCATAGTGTTGATCAAAATGTGGCGGAGAAGGCGAGGAGGGCAATTGTTGCTGCAGTTGATCGAGAGGAATCAGAGGCTGTTGTGAACTGAGTTCAAAATTGCTGTGTGATCTCTTCCTTTCCACTTTTTTATTCGATCTTAATATATTGTTTGCTTCCACCACATCTTGGTCCAACTTCGGCGAATACTGTTGATAGCCCATTTTTGTGTCGCAGGCTTGCTCTCCCTGATAGCCGCCTTGATCACTGTTGTCCGATCTGTAACTTATAGAAGAAGGTCGGTGCTGAGTTGGAGGTTGTTGAGACTTTGATCTTAAGCTTTGAGACGACGTCGTCCTTCGTGGTGCAAGGAAGCTGCCCTGGCTGGTTCCAGACTTCTCTGAGAATGGTGTTCCAGTGTTTCTTGATATAGCACCTGTGCCTGTCCATCGCGGAGCATTCTCTTCGTAAGGAGGCGGAGCAGGTGATCCAATATCTTCCGTCTCCCTAAAGATCATCGACTTCTTCGAACTCAACCTCAATAACTCCAAGTTCTCAAACACATTCTCATCTTCCTTCTTCTTCTCCTCCCTCTCTTTCGCCTTTCCAGTACTCAGATTTCTCAGCCAGGAAATCTCAGTATTGATGGCCGCCTGCTGGACCCCCAAATTCCTACTATGTAAGACAAAACTCGCCGAATCACCCAACACCCACTTCATCCTCCCCATCAACGGTACCTTCCCTCCATTTGCTTCAGCTCTGCAAGCTTCCAGCTTACTCCCAATCTCCAGCAAACTCCTCGCTGCTTCGGTGATAATGCCATCGACGCGTTTACGTTGATGCTCGACAGGTGGGGTCGAGAGGTACTCTTGGTGTTCGTTGCGAAGAGTAATAAGAAATTGTAAATCGTCGTACACGCGGGTGACGAGTTGGGCGCAAGCACGGACGTCTTTGGGTGTATTGTGGAGAGCGAAAATGAAGTTCGCTGCAGTAACTGTGGCTGTGAGAGAGGAACTGAGCGTAGATAAAGCGCTGACTGGTTCAAGCATTCTGCTTGTGTTGAAGAGACTTTTGATTCGAATATCCCAAAGATTCCTAGCCGGTCGTGAATGACCTGGGGGGACATCACTGCCTCGCTGGGCGTCGTGAAAATAGAGTGATCGCTTGTCGCTCCACCGTTGAACGTGCTATTTTGCGAGACGCGGGAAGTCGAGGTGTCACAAAAACACGGCAAGTGAGGCTGAAGAAAGGATGCCTTTCGTAGCTCATTAGTGGATGCCACTTAATTTAGGGAATTCGCCAGAGCGGTCGAGAAAAACGCCTTGAACCGCTAGGAGCAAAGTCTCATGGTTCCGCTGCAGCCATGTCACCCGTTTGATCCTTTTTGGAAAACATAAGGTGTACGGGCGTTCAAAACGAGGGGGAAAGTGGACCTTGTGATTTAGAACAAGGTTAATTTGGACCCCAACAGCAAAAGCAAAAATGGATTTAGCTTTCATGGGGGCAACCCAACCCGTTCCCGGGCAGTGCTAAGACGCTTTCGGACATTTCAGCCACGAAGTCTTAGCACCGAACCAGGAACATCCTATAGTACCATTCACCGAGCACACCACTGCTGAAGAAGGCAAATGAGACTCGTCTGCTACTATACTGCTTTGATAATCACCCAAGCATAATCAATACCAAGACAGCGCGAAAAGAGAACCGAATGACACCACCCTCGCTCAAGCCATGACGGCGTCAGAAACAATCCTGAGCCTGGTCTTGCCCCTAACCTTCTCCAAGAGCGCGGGAAAAACAACAATAGCCGTACCGTCAGGCCTGCCGTGTTGCTTCCAATCGAATACCCAGTTGCTCAGCTGCGAAAATAGCGTCAAGCCCAGCTCGGCTCCAGCAAAAGTTATAGCGCGGAGGTTTTTCTCCCAGTCCACATTGTGTTTGGAGTCACTGATCCTGAAAGGCGCTAGAACGTGGTTGAAAATATTGAGATTCACGTCGATGGCGGGCCGGATCTGAGATTCGTCGATTTTGGGGTCTTCGCGGAATGAGCGGTTGGGCACAAGGAGAAATGCGCTCAGATGCTTCCATTGCATGAAGGCGGTTTCAAAAGCTAAAGTAATTCGTAAGCCGAGCACTTGGCACATGGAATAAGTGACATACCTTCTGCACAACCAGCTTGTCTCTCAACCGGCGGGAGTGCATTGTAAAATGCAACGATGAAGTGAGGCAGTAAGCAGGCATCTGGCTGAGCATCGAGTTTGGAATTTGACAGAATGACCCAAGCGATGAAGTGCTGAATGGCATGAAGTCGCGTAGCTGGAGCTATGAGGAGCTTAGCAAGCTCGCCAGCAGGTATAGCATCTATTGCGTTCTTGCTCCTGCAATCGGTAATGGCTTGGGCAAGCTGATTCTGCGAAATCGGTATTGGGTCTTCGTGATAGTGACTCAAGACATGTTGATCGATGAAGCTATTCAGTTTCGTCATTGTGGTCTTTAATGTACTGTCATCGACGGGGTCAAGGAGTGATTGCTCAGGAGTCGACGTCGTATGAATTATTGCCTGTTTGTCGCTGAGTCCAGTCGTTCCATGGGAGTTCCGTGACCGACTCCCGTCGGTATGACGAGATGAATGCTTGCGACGATTCATACAGAACCAGAAACCTAGGAGGGCAAGAACAATGCCGAAAAGAAATGTCCCAACGCCAATTCCTGCGGCTCCACCAGCTGATATCGAAGACGAAGACGAAGTATTTGTTGATGTCGAAGCGGACGCTGAAGAACTGGTGACAACGCTGGCATCGCCCCTGTGAGCGGTGGTAGAGGAGGCGGAGGTGGTCGAAATGATCCGAGAGTTCGATGAGATCGACAAGCTCGAGGAGGTCGACAAGCTCGTTGAAGTCGGCAAGCTGGCTGAAGTTGAAGTACTCGAAGAGGATGTGGGCAACACTCCTGCCATCACGATTATCTGAAGCAAGTGTACAGCTTGCTTTCTCGTCGAAAGGAAAGATAGTGACGATGTATTCCGTTGCTTGGTTCGTTGATGCAATTTGGTCCAGGAATAATCCACATTAACAAGTAAACAATCAATGCTGGTGGTTTATTGCAAGGTCATGCAGTCAAATAACCAATGATTATAAAATTCGAGGGGCCACTTTGAAGCAGGTCACGCTGAACTCGCTATTTCAGCTGGGCTGATTTCCAAGAACGGGCTTGCGCCTCAATATTGGAAATGCGGGAATCACACGCTATGAAACACACGTGCATGATCACTATAGAACAAAAGGAAATATAATTGCAGATCCGGTAAAAGAGATGGAATAGGTGTGGCAACGGCTTCTCAGCCGCAGACTAGGTACTACGATTCTCAAATGATCCAAGATCCCATCCCTAACTAAGCTACTTGCCCATAACAGTTTCCCCGGCATTGGATTTTACGCGAACATTGCACCTTGACAACCAAGATGGATCCAACTCCAGATCTCATTGTTGGAATTGATTATGGCACAACATACACTGGTAAGTCTGCCTGTCACGAACGAACAATTAGAACTCGTGGTTAATACAAAAGTAGGAGTCGCTTGGACCAACTTACTCACGCCTGAGATTTTCGTTATCAAAGACTGGCCTGGACTTGGTCAAGATGCACATGAGACAAAAGTGCCGTCGAAAGTTATATATGGACGGAATCGAACCGTTGGAAAATGGGGTTTCCTCTGCGACGCTCAAGACGAATTTGACGAGCAAGGACAGGTCTTCGAATGGTTCAAGATCTATCTCGACCAAGCCATGGTGGATCGTGCAAAGCGTCATGGCCTCGCAGATACCCCGAAATCCGTGGAGGAGGCAAAACAGCTGACGACCGATTATCTTCACGAAGTGTATAATCAGATCAAACGAGTCATCGAGATGATGAGTGGACCGTGGAGTAACAAACGAGTCGAGTTCATCTTCAGCATGCCGACCACCTGGACAAATCAAGCGATTCTGAATGAGTTCAAAACCGTCATCCAAGCTTCAGGATTTGGCTGCGAAGCGATGCACACTGCAAAGTTAGAACTTACCGAGGCTGAAGCTGTCGCGGTGTACACTGTTAAGACAGCTCAGATCCGATTCGAAAAGGGAGACATATTTCTCGTATGTGACGCTGGAGGAGGCACAACAGATCTTGGGCTGGTTGAAATTGCACAGGCGAATCCAGGTAAGTCTATTTTCGTGATTACTTGGTAGCTATTTCCTGCTAGAATTCCAGAGCTCGGGGACTGTCTCACAAGCAGCTCCTCCTGCCCAGTTTTTGTCTTGTTGTCAGTTCCTGCGACAGCCCATCAAGCTCCGGAGCTCCAACAGGCTTTCCAGGATTTGACGGTAGTAATTCGTTCAATAGATGTACCCGTACTCAGGCAGGTCGCCGCCGTTCAGGGCGTCGGCATTGGATCAACGGTCATCGATCGCGCTTTCCAAGCATTGGTCCAGAGACGAATAGATCAATATCCAGACGTCGGGCGCCTCGTGGAAAATTTAGCCTTTACGCTATCCAGAAGCCAAAGCTTTCGATCGATAAAGCATAACTTTGGCACCGCAGCGGGTGATCAGTCTACATTCTATCTTCCAATCGATATCAATCGAGATTTTAATCATCCAGGACTCGGCATCAATCGAGGGAGGATGGCGTTCTCGAAGTTCGTCTTTGGCAGACAGATTGTGCAGCAGGACAAAGCTAACCTTGAACAGAGCCGAGATTCAAGGCCTATTTGACCCTCAAATCAACCAGATCATCGCACGAATAAACGAGCAGTTCAACTGGATGCAAGAGAATAGAAGCAATGAGTCTGTGGTAAGTTTAACCTGCCATTAATTCTGACTTCTTGGTTGACTAGGGTGGTAGAAATACTTGGTACTTTCAGGCGGACTGGGAGGCTCGGAATACGTTCGGTCCCAGGTAGAGCAAAGGTACAGGGCAAATCCACATATAAGTGCTCCAAACTTGTATGTATTCAAATCTCAAGAGCCCAGACTATCTGTCGCCAAGGGTTTAGTCATGGATAGAAGACAGAAACTCGTGACTGGGGGATCGGCTTTGAAGACAAGAATTGCACGAGCAAGTTATGGTGTCCTTTGTCGTGAGCCGTACAATCCTAGTATCCATGTCGGAGAAGAAGTCGAGTTCGACCAATATATTAAAGGCAAGAGATGGGCTATCAATCAGATCGAGTGGTTCATCCGCAAGGTAGGTGCCATTTGAGTCCCGGATCTATTGGTAAAGCTGCTGAAGATTTGTCCAGGGCGATGTAATTGATACCGATTCGGCTTTAGAAAAGCGGTTCGAGCGGAAATTAAAGCCTGGTGTTGGCAGCAACAACAGGGTCTGGGAGTCCACAGTGATCATATCCCACAATGATCGAGCTTCTCTGCCAAGGTCACTGAGACAAGGCATGTCCTATCCTCGTATGCGTCTGTACAATGTTGACAAAAAAAACAGCTGGGGCGAAGAAGCTTTGTGTGATCAAGTCGGATCTCACAGCAGTTAAAGAAAATGAATTCGAGCTGAAGAACAAGCAGTGCTGGCAAGGACGAAAGTATTATCTTGCAAAGTTCACGATAAAAGTGATGGTGGCTCCTGCAGACCTGAAATTTGAGTTGTGGTTCAACGGAACAAAGTACTCGAGAGGTCATGATCCCGTGAGTATCCAGTGGGACCCTGCTGGAGCTTCAGAAAGGCCACCAGAGAAACATGGGTTCGGAGATGACGAGCTAGAAGTCCCCGGATATAGACCAGTGCCGAAGATGAATGGTTGGGGGAGTGGTCCATAATTATAAGAGAGAGTCATCCAGATCCCGCGATGTGCAATAAACCCACAGCTAGGACGTCGAATTGTTGCCAATTTTGGAACTGATTAGAGCCATAGGTACCTAATGCATAAATCTCAGCAAACGTGTCATAAAGAATGGAAAGTCGCGTTTTCTCATTCAAGGCAGTATTACCATCTCGCAGGCGACTGCGATAAGCCACATAAGTTATGTTGCTCCTTGTCTTCGTCGTCTACTTGGGTAGTTCTATTGAAAGTTCGGTTACGATGTTGGAACGAGCTGACCCTGGCTTGATGGGAATGATGAAGATGCCGTAGTCAATCGTCCATTGGCCGCGCGCGTTTGACACGACATTGCACTACCGGGTTGATTTGGGTACGTCTATACAAGTTGTGGTAAGAACCTTGTAATATATCCGCTGTGGAACATGTGAGAGAGATGTCGAACGAAAATTAGAGGACGAAGCTAGTGCTCATTAATGCCTGAGGCAGCACAACTCGTTCTGCTAGAACTAGAGGCAACTCGCGTCACGTGGTATCTGTCCCTGGAGAACCCTAGAAGTCTTCCTTCCTCCTACACGCTCATTACTCATCTCGCCATACTATCCATCTCCAAAGCCACATCTTCATCTCTAGAGACCCAAGTGGTAAATTTCCCGCAGAATTGGTGCAGAGGCTTTCAGATGAGACAGGAAGATGCCAAATCCACCTATCGTAGAAGATCACAGGACGAGACCGCGTATGGCTTGCCATAGCGCGGCACAGCATCAACAGTCATTGTTTCCCAGCACTGAAGACTCGCATCACAGAGTCGCGGAAAAATTGTTTCCTGTCCTCGGGTTGCGGCAAGCGCCCTGCCAAGCTTCACGCCTCTGATCACTCGATATTTCACGAGTTCCAACCATCTCGAGTACCCCGCCTCTCTTGCACGTGCGCGAACGCCACAGTCTAATTTCATTGGTATCTCTAAACGCCTCCAGCATGGGAGCAACGTGCGGTGAAAAATGTTCCACAAACAAGAAGCTCAGGATGTAGCTGGGGTACAAGCCTTACCCCGGAAGTCAGTACACGGGTGTGGGGATCCGCACGGCTCCACCTCAGATACAAGACCGTACGATATCTCCCCAGATTTCACAGATGTTCTATCCTCACGTCTCTTGTGACTTTGTGCTTACCAAGTCACCTAAGTCTTAACCTATATACTCGTCTTACTTGGGGACTCTTCCACTAGGACGACAGCGGCTGTTGAGCGCTTATCCACATCCTTATCGGCAAGATGGCGATCGGTTTCTTCAAAAACTACAGGTCAGTCTCAGGCCCTCTGAGTAGCAAGAGATATCGCGTAGGGCCTTAACCCTGCAGAGGATGATGGTTTCGTGAGTCTCCTCTATAAAAGTCTATACTGACATGCTCTTCACAGGGTTTATATTCTTACCAGTGTTGCCTATATGGGCTCACTGCTCTTCGGTAAGCATCAGTCCCACAAGATCACCTCGGGTCGATTCTGACTTGTAATGCATAGGATATGACACTGGAGTAATGTCCTCGGTCCTCTCCCTGGCCAGCTTCAAAAAGGACTTCGGCCTCCCAATGGGATCCACGGGCTTTGCCAGCAAAACAAATGCACATATCAGCCAGAACGTCGTTAGTTTATTAACAGCAGGGTGTTTTTTCGGGGCTATTTTTGCCAGTGTAGTCAACGACAAGTGGGGGCGTAAGCTATCATTGCTAGTATTCACACTTATTTTCATGCTCGGTGCTATCATTCAAGTTACGTCGCTCCATCACATATCACAAATGTACGGTGGTCGATTTGTCGCTGGGTTGGGCATAGGTGGCATGAGCAGTATCACTCCAGTTTTTGTCGCGGAGAATTGCCCGCCCCGAGTCAGAGGCAGGATTACTGGATTGTTTCAAGAATTCTTGGTTATCGGTAGCACCTTTGCGTACTGGTTGAATTATGGCGTTTCTCTGCACGTGAAGCCTTCCACGTCACAATGGCGTATTCCGGCACGTATAGCTTCGTTCGCGTGTTCATTCTCCCTTTTCTTCTTTTTCTTCTTCAGAGCAAGCGATAGCCTTCTAATGAGGCTATTTACTTTACTCAGACAATCCTAATACTTAATTTTTAGGTCGGAATTCAGCTTATTCCCGGAGGAATGCTGTTCATCGGACTGCTCTTCCTCAAAGAGTCTCCTCGCTGGCTGGTCAAGCAAGGCCGATATGAAGAAGCCACAGCCTCTCTCGCTTACATGCGTCGCGACGATATCAACGACCCCGAAGTTCTGAAAGAGATGGCCGATATCCGTGCATCGATCGAAGAAGAACTTGCCCTTACCGAAGGCGTGACATGGAAAGAATGTCTCGTCCCTGGCAACCGAAATCGCTTCCTTATCGCCTTCACTATGTTCCTTTGCCAGCAATTCTCAGGCACGAACAGTATTGGATACTACGCACCACAGATCTTCCAGACTATTGGGGTCAGCAAGACCAATGCCTCATTGTTCGCTACTGGTGTTTATGGTACTGTCAAAGTCTGTGCTACTGGGCTATTCTTGATCGTGGGAATCGATAAGATAGGGAGAAGGAACTCCTTGCTCGCCGGTGCGCTTTGGATGATGGCAATGATGTTCATCCTTGGAGCTGTGTTGAACACCCATCCTCCCACCAACGTCAATGGTACGCATTCCATCTTCAAATCCCAGTCGTCACAACCTTGTTCTATGTGATCGAGCTCAAAGCTAACCACCCAATAGTCGTATCCCCAGCTTCCATTGCGATGGTAGTAATGATCTACCTATACGTCATCGGCTACTCTGCCTCTTGGGGCCCCATTCCATGGGTCTACGTCTCCGAAATCTTCCCTACCCGCCTTCGTTCCTACGGTGTCGGTCTCGCAGCCGCTACGCAATGGCTCTTCAACTTCGCCATCACCTACATGACACCATCTGCCATCAACCACATCGGTTGGCGCATCTTCCTAATGTTCGGCATCTTCTGTCTCGCCAATTTCGCCTTTGTGTATTTCTTTGTGAAGGAGACAAAGAACAGGACGCTCGAGGATATGGATGTTTTGTTCGGAACGGTGGATGCGGAAGTCAGAGCTGCGGATATCGAGAGAGTGTTACAGAAGGGGATAATGAACGATGATCAGGAGATGGCTGGTGTGGGGACGAAGGTGCCGGTGACGGAAACGAGGACGGTGGAGGATAGGGATGCGGCTGCTATTGATGAGAAGACTGTGTCTTAATTTAGATAACTAATACGATTTGAAGGGAGCGGGTAAGCTCTGTGTGTGTGATTAGTCAAATTGTTTTTATGGCTGATTATATGAGGTGGAAGTCCTAGCTTCAATTTTAATTCAAAAAAAAAAAACCTGCTTTTATTTCCGAGACCCGAGAATCTACATATTTTGAATTCTAGCCGTTCACAATCTAGCCCTGTTCGTCTCGACGCTTGTAAGCTATGCGCCATTGTAACATGAACCTCAAGTCATGCTGCTGAAACAGTCGTCCAAGGTAGAAAAGACCAAAAGTCTAGCAGTACTTTACATTGAGGTTTGAGGATCTAGAAATAGAAAAAATTAACTGTTCAAACTCGACGCTAATAAGAGAACATGTTGAAAATAGAAGCTCAATATGCAGTGTTATTTCTATCGGTTGGTGCTGAAGGCTCAAAGACTTACTGTCTCTACTAGAAATGATGTACATACATGTGAATTGATAATGAAAGGTATGAGAATTCTATGAGTTGACATTAGGGAAATAATAAATACTCGTTCTTCCAGTAGGGAGGTACCTTCGGGCCCTGTGATCACAGTGCCATGTGATAGCTTCGTCTTCGCTCGCTTTTAACATTCTCAATATCATTCCCGCTGCTTACTGATGTCTGAAATACTCACATTCTTTATTCTTCAAAAATGCGAGAAACCGCAACATACGCCCAAGACGTGTCACATGCTCCCCCTTTTTGCTCGCCGACCTCGCTAATCTCATCCGCCGTAGATCCCGGTCCGCCACAATCGGAAACAACACCCCACCTCACTTCATTCTAATCATCTTCTCCGAATCGGCGACTACATCTCCGTAGCTCTTGCCTTCGTTGGCATATAACGACGTCTCTTCTCGAGCCATCATCTCCTTGAACCAAGATAAACACAAAAACACAAAAACCGGACACGAACTATCAAAGACAAAGACAACGAAACTTTAATAGCTAATCGCCAAATATTTTACCCCGCTATCTGAAAGCTCTACTTCAAGTTCAAGATCACAATATTCGTCAAGATGTGTATGAAAGCTACCTGCACTACGTGTCGTACGTTCCCGACTTCCTCTTAGCATTTTTTCTCCCTTATCACCTCTTACTTTCCTTGACACGAAAGTCCCCAGACTTAAATTATGTTCATCTTCTAAGCTTCGAGCTCGGACTCAAGTGCTCTGCAAATTTTAGACCTGATACTGACTAAAAATAGAAAAGTCGAGCTGGTACGGTTGCGGTAATCACGTGCCAAGCGTGATGGACAGCATCCCGGCCGAGGAGAGATGTACTGTACGTCCTCTTCCCTTTTCCATTCCCTTTTACCATTGCCCCTCTTTTTGGTTTCCATCTTACCGTTTTCCCTCGATCTTGGGAATGGATAAGTCCAGGCTAACAAGACCCCACAGTGCGAGCCAAAGGTTGAAAAAGACGGCAAGCAGTATCCTCCGAAAGCTGCGAGCGCTTGACTAGCCGGCCTTAGCAGTGTCGCAGGTGGACTTTGGAATCTAGTTAGTGGTGGGGGTGGAGGTGGGGAGAAGAAGGGTGGTCAGGGGAAGGGTGAACTTTGAAGTTGTGGCTGGGATGGGTGGATTGAGATAGGAAATGGGGAGTTTGGGCGTTGGCTGTGGTGTTGGGCAGGAAAATCAAGCGAGAGGGTCGGTTTCAATGGGTAGTAATCAAATGCCAAGCAAGGGAAATGTTTAGTGATACGAAAGTTCGCCGAGGCTGCTGATGGCCGCGATTGGAGTTAAGAATACACTAGCTCGATGGATAGTAGCAATGACAAAGATGCGTCAATTATATAATCCGTTCTATTGTACTCTTTAAGTGCAGTATATCGTCTATCGTAATCTATGAAACCAAATGCAAATATACCCTAGATCCTACTTCCCTTAAGGAATTGCCCTCTTTGGTATTGCAGCGGCCATTGGACCTGGACTCCCAGCCTGTAAGCCACTCTAAGAACCCACTCAGGTTCTCTTAAAAACTGTCTCGCAACAAGCACAATATCAGCTTTGGCTATTGCTCCTTGCTCATCCTCAATCTCAACCACTTTGCCAGCACCTTCCGTCCCCTCACTAGTACCCTTCCCACTTCCTACCTCCTGTACCTGCTTTCCATTCTCAACAATGGCTTTCGCAGCTTCTGCTTCTGTGATCATTCCCACTGCGCCAATGAGCAGGTCTTTGATCCCGGATTTGAAAAGAGCTTCACGAATCTGACCTGCGATGCCGACTTGGAAATCGTTGAAGGGCGTGATACGCTGCTTCTCGTTATTTCCTCCGGAGCTGACGTCCAAGAGGTCGACTCCTAATGCCGGAAGGAGTTTCGCAAGCTTGATCGTGTCTGCGACTTTCCAGCTATCTGGCTCTCCAGATTCCTCCATCCATTCCGTAGAACTGACTCTCACCAGTAATGGCATCCCCGCCGGAATGACTGCTCTGACCGCCTCAATGATTTCAACTAAGAGTCGAATACGGTTCTCGAAATTCCCGCCATAAGCATCGGTTCTTCGATTCGAAAGGGGGGACAAGAACGAGGAGATCAGATAGCCGTGTGCGCCATGTATCTCAATGACATCTACTCCAGCTTGAACAGCCCTCTTGGCAGAGTCTCTGAACCCATTGATCACATCCTGGATATCCTGCGCCGTCATCTCGCGTGGAGAAGCAAAGCCTTCACCCCATCGTATCGCACTAGCGCCCATCACATCGTTCGGCCATCCGCCAGCGTCTTCAGTAGCTGTGATCGTCTTTCCTCTCTCCAGCAACCATGGTGCACATACTGAGGCTTTTCTGCCAGCATGCGCGAGTTGTATACCCAAGTGTTGGTTCTGGGAATGGAGGAAGTCGGCAACTCGTTTTATTGGGGCAATTTGGGAGTCGGTCCAGAGACCAGCATCTTCGGGACTGATTCGGCCGTTAGGAAGGATGGAGGTTGCTTCGATTATAGTGAGGGAGGCCCCGCGGTAGGCGAATGCGCCTAGATGGACAAGATGGAAGTCTGTTAGGTGACCGTCTTGTGCAGAATACATGCACATTGGTGCGACCCCTAGTTGCTGTCAGTCAATAAGTTTGGACCAGGGGGGAGAGTGGGGTAGTGGGGTAGAAAAGGACAAAGTTGACGAGGAAGTGAAACTTGACAAAGAGGGCTGACGATTGGAAATGGACAAGACATACATATTCGGTTCTGGAAAGTAACATCTCTGATTTTAAGAGGTGAGAAGAGGGTTGGTGGGTTCTCAGACAAAGCTGACCCTGCTGGAGGGGACTGGTTAGGGGTGAAATAAGGAGCGTTTGGCGCCGCTGAGGTCTTGGGTGCCGCGATTGAGCCCATTGTTTCAAATTGCAGATAATGAATGGAATACTTGCTCGACAAGAACTATATATACAAGAAGAAAAGTAGAAGACGGGGAAAGATACGAGAGAAGCACGCAAGGGCGAGCTTAGAAATCAATTCAATCACGGTGGAACTATTCTGCCGCGTAAAACCGCCCCCTTGCCGAGGCTTTTCCGAAAGGAAACTCTCCTGAAACATTTTGTCATCTTCAACCCACAACATCTCAATTAACTATCAAATCCACTTACGCTTACAAGTCTTGTGTTGTCGGAGAATGTCTCAGATATAGCAATATCACCTATCAATTTGAGAGATCTGCCTCGGCTGTACGAAGGAAAAACTCGGTATGCTTACAATCTGACTGTTTCTGACATCATTACCCATATCGAACAAATGCTCATAGAGATTCTGACCAATGGTCGCCAAAACGAAAGGTGCAATAATCCGTACTGTAACCGGAGATAAGATTGCACCAAAGTATCTGTGCCGCTCAACATTTCATAGGGAGTCAGGCTTATTAAGCTATATTGTGGTTTTCGTTTTCGTTGCTAGACATGTGTGAAGATGTTGAAGGCCAACTATAGAACAGGGCAATGCCCTCATCAAGGAGTTTCTCTATCTAAATGAGGAGTTTCTCTATCTAAATATCATCTGCTTAATTGCTGCTCTTCTCCACAAAGCGCATTGTTCATTTGACGATGTTCAACTCCTCAATTGCATAACATTTCATAAGCACAGTAAAAGCAGATTTCGTTTTATTTTATTGGCGCACTTGTGTTCTGGAGTCTAAAAGCCCCAACTTGAAGTTAACACACCGTTTTATGCTACGGACTTTATCTGCGTCTGAAACCTCCATCAAGCAGGATGATATTTGATATGAAAGTGCCTCACTTAAAAATCAAAGCTACCATTCAACAACATTCCCTATCTCGAAGCCTTTCCCTCGAGACATAACAATAGCCACTTCCACAACGTAGCTCATGTATAAAAAGAAAATAAAGTAGTATCTCATCTACCTTACCTTATACTCTTCTCCACTTATCAAAGCCACACCTCGCCTTAAAGTGACACATAGTAGCCGCTGCTCAACGAAACTTATGAGAAGATAATAAAAAGGGTATAGATTTCTATATAAAAGAAATCTCTTCCAAAGGACGATCTTTACGCAGAATCCTAATCGAGCAGTCAGTTTTCAATCCTCCAAATTTCTGTGGATACTAGTCAAAACTGGCAGAAAGATGAGTTAGGACATTATGACATATCAATCCTCCGACCCGGATATCCGGCCCTCCCGTGCTCAAAGTGCGCAAGTTTAAAGGGCAGGGAAGGAAAGGCGTCAATTCTTATTCCAACTCTGAATGCGCCTTCTTGTTGTTGGTAGCTTTTCTCGCTTTTCTTTCCCCCCAACCCCAAAACTTTCCACCCCACCACATTCCCAATCAAACCACCTATTCCACGCAACTTCAAGCCATCAACTAAACATCACCAACATACATTAGTAACATCACAAAACTCTCCAACATCCAACATCTAAAGATGATTGATTGGTCGAGAATTCGTAAGATTATATCGAACTTAGGAGGTAGTCGATCTACACGAAGCATCATTACTTCTTGATATCAAACTTAAGGTACAGTACAAGCATAGTGAGGGTCCAACAGTCTATGTAGTTGCCAAAAAAAAAAAAAAAAAGAAGAAAAAAAAAGAAGAAGAGAAAAAAAACCACCGAATCGCAGCCCTCGGGTGATCCTGGCTATCATCCAATATGTCTATCTTATGTTAACTATAACTTTGTCTGAAAAAAAGCTGGTGATAAAATTTATTATTATGATTATAATTATAACACGAACCGAGACCATGATATGTACTGTACCTATATATTCAATTAGCGAAAAGCAAAAGCAATCTAGCTTTCTTCCACTCCACATACCCATGCAATTGAACACATTAACATGTTACAGGTATATCCCATCTGAAAAAAGCGTGGATTACGATCAGATTTCGCGTACCTACTTATATCTATAGAAGAATCCATATATATATTACAATGCATATCATTAACCTTTCATTTCCCTCTTCGAATCGGTTGTGGTGCAACCTTATGGCTTTCTCTCCTACTCTGCACGTTTCCTTGTAGCTTGAAGTTGGAGTCTCATAATCTTACAGCTAGAGAGTAATTTCTCTTGATTTCGTCATCGGGAATGAGTGTGTAGGTAGTGGAAGATGTTTATACCATACGGGTGAGTAATTATGAGGATTTGTTTGTGATCTGATCAATTTTCTCATATCTTCCTATATCCGACAAGATAGCTATCCAAATGCTGCCCGCTAATCATATCAAAACTCAACGTACATACATCTATAATACCTCCTCCTCCCCCCCTCCCCCTCCTCCCCCTCCTCCCCTCCTTATTAACACCTATCTAAACTCAGCATCCACATGCATCTTCTCAGCCTCAACACCCATCTTAACCTCCCTCATCATCCGACTAACCACCACCGCCCTAATCAACTCCACCGTAATCTCCACCCCCCTCCTAACACTCCCCTCATCCGCCTCAACCGGAACATGTAAAAACAGTACCCTCTTCTCCTCCCCCCTCCTCTCCACCTCCGCCAAACTACTATAATAAATAAAATCACACAAATACCTCCCCGCATCCTCACTCACCCTCACATCCCTCTCCTCCCCCCCGCTCATGAGATTGACCCGCCACCGTTTCCACACATCATCCACATCAACCGCACTCAACAATTCGGTCGGTAGCCCATCCCAGATCCACTCTTTGCCCAAACGCTTATGCAGCAACTCGTCGTTTAGGAATTGGTTATCGACGTCTCGCATGTGGTACCCGTCTCGATGGGCGCGGCGCTCGATGGAGTAGAATTTTCGACCGGAGGCCATCCCGATGTGGAGGGTGAAATCTATCTTGCGGTTTGCGGTATGTGAGGTCCAGAGCGTGGGGATCAGGGAGCGGACGGTGGTGTAGGAGACGCGGATGGCTTCGGGGTGGACGAGGATTCGGACGGGGGGAGGGGTGGGGAGGGGGGGGGGGGGGGGTGGGGGGTGGGGGGGGGGGGGGGGGGGGGGGGGGGGGGGGGGGGGGATTTCCCGGGAGGGGTTGATGGGGTTCTGGGGTCGGAAGGGCTGGGGTTTTTGTGTTAGCTTTTGGGTATGATATGGGAGAGTAATTGAGGGGATGGTTCAAAGGAAAAGTAGAAAATCAATTGATTGTCGGTGGTGACGATTCTGGTGGAATGAAGGAGAGAGGAGAGGGTTGGAGACGATGCACTGGCATATGCGACTCTCGTTTCGACCCAACTGCTTTCTGCCGCAGCAGAAGCGATGACGGATGTGCATCCGAAAGATCCTGTATGTACGTACCCCGAACCCGGTCACCAAGACCGTCACCTCGTTCCCGTCGGTCGGGATCTCATCAGCCGTCGAACCCATATTTCCCGGCTGCTCGACTCGTCTCGTCTCGTGGTGGAAGGACGCGCGGCGGCTGTGTTTGCGGGCAGAAAGGAAGCACGAGGGAGAAGTTGGGATGGATGTCGATGTTGGGTTGGGGTGGTGAGGGGCAGATGTCGGCGTTGGTGGGGTTATTTTTAGGTTGGGGTTAAAGTTGGCGTGGGTGCTGGTCTGAGCTTGCTAGTCCTTGTCCTTCCCCAGATCTGCGAAATGTTGCTCTCTTCTTTATTTATTTCCTAGGGACGGTGTGTGTTTTGTTGTTGTACAACGATGGGTGCGAGAGGCGAGAAAGTGCTGGATATAATGAGCAATGGGAGAAGTGTGAGCAGAATGAGAAATGGAGGGAAAGATGGGATGGTTGAGCTGCCAGCTCAGTTTAAGTTAGGTAACCTCGTAAGTTCCTTGGCACTAGATCGTAACCTGCCTGCCCTTGATTCAAGAATGGGGAAGTTTCATGACATGACAACGCATTGCATCGCGATGATCGAGGATCTGTCGATGTTTGCCGTGTTCCAATCGACCCCGGACCACGCGATGTCGCGATGGTATGAACGCGATCGTGGTGTGATGCTCTACCTAGTACTCATCCTTATCAATTTCGTTCCTAAATTCTTACTGCTTTCTGTCGTATATCCGCGACCATACTAGTAGATCGTCATGTTTGGAGACTCTTCTAAGAGCGAAACTTCGCCGTGAAGTTTCCACTCATCTTTTGATACTTCTGGATATGCATGGACTGGCCCGATGAGGTCTTGTCTGGTCAGCGAGTGCTGCTCGTGTCCATCGGATCAGGAGATTTAAGCTTAAAACCTCAAGTACTCCTAGTAGAATGCGGATCTCACCTCAGTCGAATCCGGACACTCCCGTTTCGTCTTATCTCGGATTGTTGTTCTCGATGAGACCGTCGTCAGCTGTTGGCCAATAAGAGAGACTCGTCGGATCTCAGCTCCGCTGAACGGAGTTCCATTATAAGCGCAGACGACAGTTTTGCACACCAAAGTCCATTTCTGTCTTTGAACCTCCCTGAGTCCTGATTACGCTAATGAGTCAGCTGGGTTTTGCTCAGGGGTCCTCTTTCAGTCCTTTGCCGATCGGCTATGGTTTCTATATTTTTGGGCAAGGGGAGGAGGTGTGTTTCTGGATCCCCAGGTCTATCTTGGTACTCGTATTCGAAATACCACAATTACGAGTGCATCGGTTTGAAAACTACATTTCGAAGTACTTGTCTCTGAAGTACGGAGGTATAACACCTGCATATATAACAAAATGGCGTATGTGCAGATCCCATGTAACGACCTGCGCATCTAGAACTAGGCTAATTTTCGCGGGCGGAATGGCACGAAGGGGGAGGGCAAGAGCCGGAAGACAACGACAAGCTTCAGTATACTCTGTCATCGTTCGACCTCCCTCCCCGCGGTTTGATAGGGCTTTTGTTACATCCCGGACGGCATTGGGGTGGAAGGTGGTTGTAATAACATGTATTTGATAGTTCGAGAAACTAATGTTGTGTGCCTACATCGTAGGTGTTTCAACCCTAAATTCGTGAGCTCTCTAGGTTTGTCGGCCGAGGTTGGCTACTTCGTAATCCTGCCCATGAAATCAGTGAGCTAACGCATTTCCCCGCTAGTTCTACTGTAAACCGCAGCGATGTGGATGTGGATCCACTAAGCCCTGCCAAGATGTAACGTCAAGCGACATGCGCAACGTCCCAATCTTTTCTCTCTCTCTCGTCAACTTCATCAAAGTCAATACCGACCGAACCCTCAATCCATGCAAATTCAGTCGTTCAGCTCTCCTCCTTTGTCAAGCTTCCGATTAACAGCGCCAAGCAAGACCTTGAGAATGCCATCGGCGCTGAGCGAATGCCCTGTCTCTGGGTCGTTCGGATCCCACTGGTCCCAGCTCACCGTGTCAACCATGTCGCGAATTTTATGCTTCCCTTTGAGCTTGCTATCCAGTCGCTTCAGTTCAAGCTGGGCCTTTTGATCATTCCCTATTTGAAAGAATTGTATCCCGACCTGGGTCAAGGGCGCTCTCCATTCATCGAGGGTCTTGGCGGCAGATACGATGACGCTCTCGACATCGTCGTCGGCATCCCCGTCCGTGATGACAATGATGTTCAAGGGCTTGACCTCGCGTAGCTGCTTCAAAGTACGCTTTTCCTCATAATACTCCAAGTACGACGCCAGTATAGTTTCTAGCCGATCGCCGGTGGGTGTCGCGGCGTCTCCAAAAGGTTCTTCCCTCGAGCTAAATATGTTATTCACTGTTGCTTCGTCTCTGATGCCGAAGTAGCCACCCATGGCACGCCCCTGGCCCTCAAGCTCTATTTCTGTCTCATGATTAAGGAAATACAAATCGATACCGTCATCGTCATACTTAGTGATGATCGGAGCAAGCTGGGCCAACAGCTTCTCAACGTCGCTCCACAGAGAGCCGTACATGGAGCCCGAGTCGTCAATCAACAAAATTGTGTCATACTTTCGGAGAAGATTGAACTTGTCTTCTCTTATGCTGCCGTTTTGCCGCCGACTATTCGACGACGAAGCTTGGGAATAAGGCAGCAAGGGAGGCGATGCGGCTAACGGCAAGGAGGTTATGGCTGGTGGCGATGACCTAGGGGGCGAAGCGTGAGGTGCCCTTGTTGTCACACCCGGGGTGGTATGGCTTTTCACACGGTCTCGGGGTGGAAGCGACGTAGGCCATTTAGGGTCCCAGCCTGGGAGAGCTGTATCCAGCAGCTGAGGATCTGGGGATGCTGCTTCGGAGTGTAGATCGGGCACGATACGCCCTTCGGGTGTCTCAGACATGGTGACGGAGCGTCCAAACCCAAAGAAGAGTCCAAATGCATCCTCAGCCGCATTGGGAACAATATCACCCACCTCGGCGTCTATCTGCTTGATCAGAAAGCCTTCTCTAGGTCGTATGATGTACTCGGCCCCAGAATTATAGGGAACAGCGGCAAGAACAACATCCCGATAGCCGATATGCGTCCCGATGCCGACGACTAGGCTATGCCGCCGCGAATCATCGACGCAAAGAATGGTGAAGGTCCCCGTAGGCGATGTCTCTAGGAAAGCTTGGGAGCCAGAGTGGTTTTGAATACTCATCGGGTTCGGGTCATCGACTAGGGCCTGAGCAAGATTCGCCATGCCCCCTTCATCGCATCGTGCCTCGACGACGCTGCCGTCTCCGGCGCCGGGACTGCCTAGATGCACCGGGAGGAGATTACGCAGCTGGATGGATCTTCGCTGGTCCCCTTGCTGCAGATCGCCGATGATAGCAAAATACTGCTTTTGCGTGGTGAAGGACTCTTGGCCGTTGTGGGGAACGGCTGCGGTGGGTGTGTAACAGACGGTGCGGTGGATGCTGCTCGGCGATTCTGAGAGCGTGCCATTTTTGATCTCTGGGAGCGCGGCGAAGACGACGTAGTGGCGAGGGTCGTTACGGTTGGAGCAGTTCTTGATGGTCACAGTGAACTTATCGTGATGCGACGCCATCGCTCCTCGAAATTCGAACAGATGCGACACGACACGAGCGATGTGACTTGTATGACGGGGAGAGGCATTTGCCAAGCGGGGCTGCTGCGGGGGATGGAGAACATATACGGACTATCAAGATAGGTCAGGGTAGGTTCTTAGCACATAAGGCCCAAAATGCGAAGACCAAAAATACAGTACATGGAGTACTACCGTATTTTACTTATCAAGCCTCCTTCACGCCCAATGGCCCCCACCCACGGCTGCCTAGCGACTCAAGTCAAGCCACGTCCAGTTTCGTCCATATCAAGTTATCAACCCTGCACCCTATATTCCACCTGAAAAGTCCCATTATTCCTCTCCCGCACGATCGCCGTATTGAAGGCCCCGCTAAATTCTACTAGAGCCGCATCCCTCGCGCCTGGAATCGGCGCGTCCTGGATGTCGCCCACACTCGACACGCCCCCGAGCACCCACACGGCGAGGCTGGGGGAAAGAGTGTACGTGACTCCGGGCTTGAGCTCGATAGCTGCCACGGGGACGGGATCCCGACCGTCGCTATCGTGTGTCCTCGCCAGGCCGACGACGCGGTTGTTGGGCGTCGGGTGCGACGCATCAGCCGTGACCTGGAAGCTTCCCCGGGCCGCTGCGGAGGCGTATTCACGGAGGGAGAGATCGGTGCCCACGGCGAGCTGGGAGCTGTTGTTGAAGCGGGAGTTCCAGCGCACGGGAGCCGAGCTGCGGATCACGATGGTGTCGCTGGACTGCAGGGCGGCGCTGCTGGAAGCGTCTGCGGTGCCGGCGAAGGCAAAGAGCTCGTCTGTGAAGACGAACTCGGCCTGCGAGCCGGGCGGGAGCGGCGGGAAGGTCTGGTGCCATGTCACGGGGCGGACGGGGGGATTGGCGCCGCCCGAGACGAGGGGCGGAGCGGCGAGGATGTTGTAGGTGCGGCCGTCGGTGGTGGTTTGGTTTTCGATGATGATTGTGAAGGCTGACATGGTTTTTCGTGTCTACTCGAGAGCTTGTCTCGCGGTCGTTGAAGAGGCTAGAGGGTAGGGTTCTAGGAACCTAGGAGTTGGCTGGCGAGGAGCTCTCTCCTTCAGCCTCACCCTCCTCCTCTTCTCAGGTTCTTAACATTTCTCACAGTGGGTGGGTGCATCACCGAGTGGTTACACGAGCGGTTCGACAAGTTGTGCCATTGGTGGTTTTTAGCCATCGCTCGCTGCACCAGCGCTGCAGCTGCAGCCCTCAGATGTAATCACAGGGAGCTGAAAGGGATGTATCCAGATACCGAGTACGGACCGGTAAAAAACGTGTTAATGTCTAATTTTGTTAGGGTTTTATTCCTGAAATTGTATAAAACACGCTAGTGTTTTTATTTTCAGCATGTCCTCAGATGCGGCGTCCAGCTGTTCTTCTACCATATCGTTCTACCATTATAAAGTTCAACCACTAGGAAGTCCTATCACGATGAAGTTCAACTAGCTCATAATCGACCATGGCCTCTTCCCGCAACAGCATCATTGTCCGAAACGAATCGGACGATAAAGCCGTCTACTATGTCCGGTCCGAACCTCCCATACTTGAAGGCGGCGTCGCTACGAGTGTCGTGTGGTTCAAGACGCCTCCGATTTCTTGCGGAAGCCAGTGTCTTCTGCACGTCAACAGCAACCCAGAGTTCTACGCCTTTTTTGGCCATACCACCGCACCCCTGACCCAACACTCACGGGTGAGCCTGACCACCTCTCATCCCGTTCGCGTCGGCTCTGTCGCCAACGATGGCGATTCCTTCTTCTTCAGCAACTCTTTGAAGCTGACATGGATGGACGGAGACGCTCCGCGCTCAACGTTCTCCATTGTTACAGATACCGGTGTTCCAACCCGCCACGGCAACTACGTCTATGTTTTAGGGCTTGCCAGGGCTGTACTCAATTCCACCAAGACATCGATACCCCCAGTGCCAGTGGCTGCCCTTACAGTGCAGCCGGGGGCGAGGTATATCTTCACGCCGCGATCGGGTGTTCTCATCGGGAGAGAAGAAATAGAAACAGCGAGAGCCGGAGCCGGAGCCGGAGCCTCACCGTCTGCAAGGCTGGAGTTCGAAGGTTTCGACGAGCAGGTGGTAGTTATAGACCGTGGAGCTGGGCAGTTCCTCGGGGGCAACGTCGAAGATGGTGCGGGCGTAGGGGCGGTAGAGGTGATTGCCCCTGCACCTTTGCAGCCAGTCCCGGGATTCTCCACGATGAAGTCAGCACTCCTGACTTTGGCTCCTCTGACTGAGAGCTGCGAGAAGGATGAAAGAGGCCAGGGCTCCAATACAGCTCAAGTAGTTGGAGCTGCAGATTCTGATAACTGGCTGGCAAGATTTCAGCTTTGGGTTGCGTACTGGCGGCCTGGACTTGTCCCTCCTGAGCGTCGCCTCCGTGTTGCCATTTTGGATTCAGGCATTGACCTTACGCACGAGGTCTTTTTAAACGACCACCGAATCAAGGATAAGAAGAGTTTCATGGAGGGCTGTGGTGTTCAAGATACGGACGGTCACGGCACTCATCTCGCGGGACTCATTCTCTCCCTCACCCAGAATGTCGACCTCTACATCGCAAAGATAACGGACTCAGCAGAGACAATCGACGACCACAAACGTGAGATCGAGGCCGCGCTGAGATGGTCCCGCGGCGGAGACGACTTGCTACCAGAAAAGGGGTGGAAAGTCGACATGATCTCCTTGTCCCTTGGCCTTGACAGACGCGACATGGGGATCCACAATCAGATCGACTTGTGCCACAAAGCAGAGATCACCATCTTTGCAGCTACCTCCAACGACGGCGGCAACGGGCCGCGCATGTACCCTTCCTCATATGATCCGCCAGTCCTGGGCATCCACGCGGCCACAGCTGACGGAGATCTCTGGCCCAAGAGCCCGAACCCAAAGCTGAAGACGGACAACTTCTTGACGGTCGGTCAGTCCGTCCAGTCGGCAAAGCTAGGAGGAGGATACATACACGAGTCGGGCACGTCGGTTGCGACAGTCGTTGCTGTCGCTATCGCCGCTCTAATGCTGGGTTACATTGAGAAGAACATTCGCACTCCGGTTGGGGGCTGGTCCACTCGACCGAGGACTCCCGCCGGGATAAGGAAGATCTTCAACTTAATGAATGACGGCGGTGGCCGAAACAAGAGGTATCAATGGGTCAACCCCATCTTCTTCTTCGAGAATTTTCAACATCAACCTACGAAGATGAACGAGGACATAATCGCCGAACTGGACAACCTTGGTCGATAAGACCCTCTACAAATCCACGAAACATACACCAACTACATATAAGCTTCAATCTCCTTCAACTCCTCCTCGGTGAACTCCTCCACGATGAAATCCTCCGCCCGCATCTCCGGAACAACCTTCGCACCCCCATTCCTATCCGTAAGCAATTTCCCCTTCGGCTTCAGCGACCCACCCATCTTCAACGTCTTACTCATCCACTCCGTCGTCACCTTCCTCAACTCCAGCGCAAATATCTGACCCTTAGTAGTCGTCTTCCCACCAACATTCTGCACCGTCTTCATCTCCCTTGCCACCTCCACCCCCGGATCCACCACCCCATCAACACCCAGCACCTGCTCCAAGCCCGGAGCCCCCGCTGCCCCCGCCGCCACCGCAGCAACCGGAACCGTGAACTTAACTTCCGTAGTACGCGTCCTCTCCACCACAACATCCACCATCGTATTCTCACACATCATAATCCCAACCACCAGCGTCGGCGGATGAATATTAACCAATGAGATCCACTTCGGAACCTCCTTACAAACCCTCTGATTCGCGATCAAATTCCGCAAGAAAAGTTCATGCTGCTGCAACCTCTTCCAGCGAATAACATCCCCCTTAAGATGCATCTCATCTTTCTTACTACCACCAAACCTAAAGCCAGCAATATCGCCCAAGGAGATCGATAGCGAGTTGTTGGAGTTGTTAGCCGGGGAGGCATGGAAGTTGGTTAATGAGCCTTCGATGAAGGGGAATTGCGAGGCGTCGTAGTAATCGAGAGCTGTGGTGTCTTGGGCTGGTTCGTAGCGGTCGGTTGGGCGCCGGAATTCTTTGATGATGGAGCCGAGGATGCGGGATTCGAATTGGGAGGCGTCGAGCCAGGCTGTGTGTTTGAGAACGACGAAAATTGGGTCGCTGGCCATGGTGCGGAGAGTGAGTAGGGATGCGTTGGTGTATCGGGTCGTAGGATCTTTAGCACGTATCTTTGTAAGGCTGAGTGGAACTTCACCGTCTCTTTATAGTGGTAAATTAAAGCCACTCACTCTGCAGGTGGCTCGATCGGGGTACGGTTATTTGGGCTGGGCACCAATTGGGCGGGCGTAGATGCAGCAGTCATTTTAGCTAAACCTCGCCTCCTGATTGGTCTAGGCTGAGTTAGAATTCCTGCCTATGGCTCCTCTAGAGTGAAAAGATAATAATTTAAACAAGTAATTATAAAGCTATTCCAATTTTGAAAGTAATACTAGTTTTAATAAGAAGGTATAAAGAGCTTTAAAAGAAGAGATATATTATACTAAAGGATATACGTTAAAGAGATGAATTTAAATAATTTATTAAAGGAGTTATATATCGATTATAAAGGAATAAATTATAATAAAAGTTATCAAAAAATATAAATAACTTTCTGTCGGTTCATTCGGAGAACACGTAGGCTACTATCGCTAGAGGTACGCGTCTGGTATTGGAGGTATGTCGTAGGGCACAAAGGCAAAACAAAGGGTACAATTAACTGGTATTATTCATCGATTGTCGAGATCAAGAGAGCTTGATCTCGAAGTCTAAGATATGCGCAAACGCAGTCAACGCTAGTCCCGAACCGGTAAGCGGCTCGGTTTCGTCACGTGACTGCCGAACCTTCCTGACTTGAGAAGTGCTATTCCTACACTTTCTTTCTCTTTTTCTCTTTCTTTCTTTTTATAAATCTAAAACTAATATCCTTAACCTTAAACCAAAAAGTAAATTAAATTAATTAAAAAAGCAACTTTATTTAAAATCCTTAAAGAAGTATATTACATCTTCGTAAATAGTATAATAACTATAATACTCTTCTATAATACTCACCTAATTAGCATTTTAGTAAAACCCCCCCTTCTAAATAATCCTTTCCTTTAATTAAATATAAGCTTAAAATATTAACTACTTAAAGATAAAGTATCGCTACTACTACTTAGGTACTTCCCCCCGTGGATTTAAGTTAAACTAGCTATACTAATAATCGTAAAGGGTATTTGTTTACTTAGTATGGAAATTCACCGTTATTATAGTCTACTATACTATACTATATAGTACACTCTACTAGTTATTTATCTATATATATATCGGACGGGAACTCCTACGCTTCTGAACAGTAGGTAGGTATAGGATGCTGGATTTATGGTATTGCCGTATTGGTAAGGAATGTAAGGAGAGAGTTAGGCTGGGTGGGTGAGTAGCGTCTGAGCAAGCTGGCTGAATAATTGTATTAAGAGGGAATGAATGAATGAATGAATGAATGAATGAATGAATGCGAAGAAATGAAATGAAATATCGTTTGAGACTTCTGATAAAGTTAGCTACTGGTGGTGGTTTTCATAGCGGGTTGTGAGTGGTTTGTTTTTCGGCCGTTTTTCTCACGATGTTTCGTCGTTTGCTTGGGTTAATTGTAAAGCAAAAGGAAGGCTGGGTTTATGTAAAGCTGACGATGTCATGCAATTATTGTCATGTGCTGTATCCGGTTCAAGAACCGATGAGTTTAGAGCCTTGGAATATGGATTTGTAATATATATTGTGAAGCTCTAGCCATAACTGAGATTTTTTGAGGGGCAGGCTGAGCTGTACTGTACGCGAAATACTATCCCCTCGACCGGTGAGACATAGTCCACGCTAAGCAGGGGGGTTTGCACGGACAGCACAGCATAAAATTATGTACTTTCGCATACAAATTTATAAGTAAGATACATCATTTGAATGCAGCGCGTCCAGGCGCGCTCTCCAATTATGCTCTCTACATACACGCTCACTAATGGACGATACTTCTAAGAAGCAGAAAGCTCAGTC